>VYXH01011706.1:112416-159528 GCA_013397275.1 Burhinus bistriatus | reverse complement strand
CCCCTGTGATTCTGTGATATCAGCTCTCATCCTAATAGTTGCTAAGTCTTAGAGGTATGGTTGCTTGAAGTCATTTGCCAGGTGATTCCAAAATAGGTACAGCGTGAATTTTATTTTCATTCACTCATCTGCATGAGAGCTCCAAATTGTCTAACAAGATGGTCTACCACAGTTCAGCTATGTATAGGGAGGGAGACATGCCTCGTCTACATGGCAGCAATAGAGATGGATACCAAATGCTGTTCTCCACAATACGCAGTCCAGAGAAAAGCAAATACATGTGAAGGCTTGGGAAGAGCAGGTTTTCATTCAGTAGAGGTGTCCAAGGAGTTAGGAGGTGAGAACATGAAGCTTTAGACACAAAGTTAACTTATTCCTTTGTGCAGTGGGCTGTGGAGTGTTTGGTCTCTGTGCTCCACAGCTTTAAGGTAAAATATGTTCCCCAAGGAAAAGACAGGACCCTAGGGATGAGATCCTCTCCCCCTAACACTGTGTTTACAATGGAGGTGCCTCTGTCAGTGGTGGGCCCCTCAGTACAAATGGGAACCTGCAGTATGATTAGAACTGGAGAACCCAATCTCCGAGGACTGTATTGACTCAGTCACCCCAGGAGTTTGATGACATGCTCAGATGGAGACATCTACCCATTGCAGAAGCCCACATTTGGTTAGATGGACCTAGTCTTCCTGTCCTTACCTAAAAGAGGCACAAAATTGCTTGGTCTCTAGTACGCAGCATGGCAAATATTCTTCCTATCTGCAGGAAAGATTGCTTGTTCAGTCTTTGTCTTCACTATGCTTTTGAAGAAGTGTAATCCCCAAAATCCCTACTGGGCCTGCTGGCCCAGGGTGCTGGATGAACTTCCTTGTAAGAGCCCTGGTCGTTGAATAAAAGAAACACAGCAACAACTTTGCATTCCTTTGCAAACCCCAGGCCAGATAAACCGTGTCCCAGCGTCCCAAGCTCCTGGTGTGAAACTGCTGGAGGCAGGAATGCTTCCCAAAAAGTGGAAGGAAATCATTCCCAGATCCAGATATGCTGGGAAGAAGGAGGCAAGGAGTTTTAGTATCTGATAAGAACTGCCTTGCATGGCGCGCAGCTGCACAGAGACACAGCCCCTTCTCCCCAGCTTCTCCTGCCCCGCTCCTCACCAGTCCACCCACAGAGCTCAGGGCTGTGTCCAGCAAATGACAGCTCGAATCCTCTCCTTCCCTCACCCTACAAAATCACCATCCTATTGGGCAAAATTCTTGCACATCCATCTCCCTATCTCAGATCACCTACAGGTTTTCTGGCTGCCACAAGGCTTTCTGACCAGCTCAGCTCTTTAGGAAAGAACCAAAACTTCAGGGGAGAGAGTGGGAACAGCAGGAGATGGCTAATTTTCCACTGTATGGGGAGACAAGACAATGGTCTGAGTCCTCTTCAGTATGTGAAGCTATCATCAAAGCTGTTGCTGACATGGTTGGTACTGTGGGTAAGGAAGGCAGCATCCAGCCATCCAGGGCTGTGAGCGTCTGTAACTTGCATGCCTGGTGGCTGAAGTTTCTGCAAGATCTAAAGGAGGATCTAGTATTTACATGTCTGCGTGTGTGCATCTGTGTGGGAGTAGGGTTTGTATATATTTTAAGGAGAAACTGCGGATAGATACAACCCAGTCGGGTGTATAAGGCCCTGTTCAAAGCCCATCAAAATCAGCAGAAATCATTCCATTTACTGTGATGGGGTCTGGCCACATCTCTCCTTTCCCCTTGCCAACATGCCTATGAGCTCAGGACTGCTCGCTGCTGCGTATCCTCAATTAAACCCTGCGAGCGATGGGGTTTTGCATGTTCACCACGGTAGCTGATTTACAGGGAATTGCTGGAGATGCCCCCTCCTATGGTGTTCACATCCTGCAGATACTTAGAGGCAAGTGTTGCTCATCCATCACTCTTTGCTCCAGATACTGAGATCCCATTGTTTGATTTGATTTTGTAAACTGGCTCCACCAGGTTTCTTTCCATCTTTTTTGTTGCTTTTATCTGAACACATTCCAGCATGATCTCCCTCCCCAGGAGCCAGGTTTGAGATCAGAAGGGCTCGTCATCTCATCACCTTCCTCCATGCCCCGGTCTATCACGTTTCTACTGGCTCTTCCAGAACTGTCTGTAACCTGTCTGCAACTAAGGCATCCATTTCTGAAAGGCCTTCATGCTGGATTTGCAGACATCAAAAGCTCTTGACCTCTTTGCTCTAATGGCTGCAGTCTGTGCATAGTGGTGGTGTGACTTCTTTGGATTTGTCAGGTTTCTGCTGTGCTCTCATGTATAAAAAAACCCTTTACGATCTTATCATTTCTGTATAAGTGTGTTTATAGCCTGTAAACAAGCCACCTCTCTACCCTCATTTCAGTAAGATCACAGGTTTATGTTCCTGAAGACTTTCACAGTAAGGCATTTTATTTTATGCTTTCCATTTTTAACAGCCTTTAAAAATGTGGATGCTGGAGCAGGACCAAGTATTAGCGTATCAGTCATAAAGATGCAGGGTTATTTCCACTCATCGCTCCCCTATTTATACATCCACAGATTGCAACAGCTTTCTTGCCACAACATTGAGTTAGAGGTCAAAATTGAGCTGCTTCTCCTCTCTGCACCACAAACTCTTGTCAGAAACATTACTATCTGCTCTTCTCCTCCTTGTCCTCCCCTAAAGACCACAGCCCCATGTTTCTCTGGATGTGTCTCACCCAAGTCTTGACCAGGTTGAACAAACCCATTTAGCTTTTTCGTCCCGATAACATCACAGGTCAAAGTGGAGCAAATAGAAAGTAAAGGGTTGAGCCATTGAAGCACATCGAGATTTGCCATGGGGGTGCCACGGACAGTAATGTAATGTTCTGCATGAACGTGCAGGAGATGTGTTCAGGGATAATGTACTTGCATAGATAGAGAATTTTTTAATTCCAGGGTGTTATCAGATCTGGAAAAATGCTGAACGAGTGCAGTAACAGTCTATTGCTACACCATGAAGGGGGAGCTGTATTCCCTCTTTAACATCCACGCTGTAATTGCACAGCCTCTGTAAATAATTAACTGAGCCTAACCAGACTCTCTTACCTGCATTAAATCTATATTATCAGTTCACTCCCCACCCCAAAAATTAATTTTCACTCTCAGATCCACACCCCTTTATTATAATAGATAATGTGAAAATCTCTCCAGTTCGGTGGGAATATTAGGAAGAAAGGAGTTTCAGCTTGTTTGGGAAGAAGAGAAAGTCTAGAGGAGACAAAAATTACAAGAACATTCAGTCCCCATGCTGCAAGTTAAAAGCTGATCACGTATATGTTCATGCATACATATGTAGGCGTAGTCATCTCAGTACTGCCACACATTACGGTCTGGTTTCAGCAGGCAAGGCTTTCCGTAGTGCCTTCTGCTACAGTATTGAACTAGGAGATAAAATTGCATTGCTTGATCACTGTAACTCCATGTGCAAAACACTGCACACTTGCACTGTGAGCCAGGGCTGTTAAGGACAGACACAATCATGCGTTTCACTTAATAATCCTGTAGTCGGCTCAAAAAATGGGCCACTCATCTAGGGACAGATGGATAGTGAAATGTTGACATTTGCTGAGACCCCTCCAAACACTCCGCAGCCCAACATCTACCAGAGCTCCCGCTGCTTTATCCTTTTGCCCACAGCCTACCTCCCAAGTATGGTGATACTGCCTGATGTGCTGGTTTTCTTCAGTGCCTTTGTGTGGGACCAACCTGAGGAGACCCATTAGGGCAGGCAGTGGCTGGAGTAGAACAGCCAGGTGGTGGTGAATGTAGAAGAGGGGAAGCTACACCAGCTACGAGTATAGTTTGGCCAACAGAACGGAAACAGGCATTGGGCTACAGCTTTCCATTACTTGAGCTTCCAGCAGTCTGTCATCATACAAAACTCCCTGTTTTATGAAATGAAACCTTCCTAAGGTAAGCATTTATTCCAGATAATCATGAAACCTAAGATGGAATGGGATAGTGTCTGGTAAGGCACAAAGAACAACCATAAGGAGAAAGGTTCTTGCCAGGAGCAGTTTGCTTGAAGCAAAGGGTCACTGACTCTTCTCTGAAGTGGAGACTGCTTCAGGGCTGCCCAGAGGTCACAAGCAGCCCTCTGAGCCGAGGGACTCCTTCTACCATAGACAAATAGGATAGAAGGGAGAGAAAAAGTGGCAAGCAACCTCTCAAATTGGAGAAAACCTGTCGGGAACTCACCTCCAGTCCTTTTCAGAGCCTGGAATAGTGGCATTGAAACTTATCACTTATGCTGAGATAGTGGATGTAGAATCTAAGGCTGTCTGGAGACTTCCCATTGCCTGTGCAGTGTGTGGGCACCTCATGCAGTCTCCCCTGGTCCCAGTGTGAACAAATCACTCAGAGAACGCAACATGAAACCAACCCCAGTTGAACCTATGAAGTTTTAAATCAGATTAAATCAATAAGGAAACAAAAGAAGTGTAAGTACTGTCTTTATTCTGTGAAATTATAAAAGAAGGAGAGCTAATCTGAAAACCAACTCCCCATACAGGAGAAGCCACAGCAAACAGGAGTTGGTGCAAACCACTGCTGGAGTTTGTCGTCTGCTTTGCTTAACCCAGTACTAGAGAGAGTCAGAAAAGTACCTTCTCCAAGATGAATCCTGACAAGACAGGGAGGAAGAGGGTATCTGGAGGGGCAAACCCAGAACTCACTCTGGCCAAGGCAGAAGCTGGTTTGCATTGGAACCGCCTTAACTTTATGTCCATCATCCCCAGATTGTTTTTTCCATCTCCTACAATACTGCATTCAGAAATAGTGGTGCAGCCCTTCATGGCAGCTTTCAGAGACAGTCCACCTACACAGGAGAAGAAGTGCATGGCATGCATCAGGGGAACCAGTCTCCTTAGCTATTCCCTCCCTAGCCACTGAGGTCCTCATTTCCACCCAAGAACTGACCATTCTGATGTCCAGTTAGGTCCAAACCCACCAACCTATTCCTGTCTGTTCCCATCCCTGAACGAATTTGAAGCAACAGCAAGGTCACCCTGGTGGGTTTGAAATACAAAGGGTTTAGAGTTTGTCTTTTCTTTCTTTCTGCTGAATAAATATGATTTTTTTAAAATCTAAACATTTTACATTTAAAAATTGAAAAGCTTTCAAATCGTTTCCTTTCTCTCATTCAAAGATTCTTCTGTTCAAACCTTGCCTAGCTTCCTGAAGAAACCAGGGCTGTGTGACAGTACTCCAGGTGCTCATCATCTCCGTCTCTCTCTGACCCTCTCAAAACATCTGAACTGAATGACTATCAGCCAAATTTGATATAAGGGTGAGAAGTCTCAAAGACATTACAGGCTGAGACATTTATTCAATCCATTCTCTAAGACCTTACAGGATTTAGCCAAACCAACAGAGGAAACCCACTCATATGGCCAGTGAGGGAGACCCTGAAACCTGAACTTGTCCTTTATGAACACTGGAGCGTTTACCTGAGAGGGAGACCTGAGAAGGGTCTGGGTGCCTAACTCCCCATTCAGATATTCTTGCTCCCATTGCTTGCTTTTGCTCACTCTACTCATGTTTCTCTGCTACACAGGCTATGGAGGTCTCGAATATTCTGCAGGATGTTTTTATCTCAAATACAAATAACGTATAAGGGCACTTCATTAGTTCCTCACCTTCTTTCGCTCCCCTACACCGCTGCTTCCTTTGCATAGCTTATCATACCACAAAGGTCTTCTCTATTTACAGCTGCCGATCAATGAAGTCAAGACAAGTTACTTTTTATTTCAGTGGTACACTGAATTAATTGCACCACTCTATTTCTATTGCTATGACTAAGCAAATGCTTGTTTTCCTTCATGTCGTCTCTGTGAAACACCACCTAATTCAGGCTTTGGACAACACATCTATGAAGTGTATAGCAAAAAGACCTTCAGGCGTCATATCAACTGGCAATATTATCAACTCAGAAACTTCATTCATAACCATACACAAGAGAATTTTTTTCCAGTCTGCTTTTACAGCAGATGCCATTGCCCTTCATTTCCACATTATTTTTCCTGCCTGCTGGAGCACAGGTGGGATTGCCATGGAACGTGGAAGACCCTTACTTGTGGGAGATGAGGAAAGGGGAGTGACCAGGGAGCTTGCTGTCTACTTCTCTCTCTCTAATTACAGCCTTTGAGGTTTCTGCATTATGTGCTGCTGGTCATCCCAGCCATTCAAAGGCTGGAGCTCCCTCACAGGGAAGATCTTTGGGGACTCCAAAGGCTCAGCTGCAGCATTCATGGGGAGGGACCTGTCCCTGGCTCTCTAGGGGCAGAGGAACCACTACAACAAACAGTGACCAATGTCACCTGATGAGAAAGCCAAAGGCTCTGTAGTTTCACCTGAACCTCCCCTAAGTAGGCAGCTGGCCTAGATCCAAATCCATCCTCGTGTGTCCCAGCTAGGGATAGCAGGTTCATGGCCTTAGTCAGATTTATTACATGCCCATCTATCAGATTGCTTCAGGAGTCCAGTTCTGCTCTTGACCGCAGTTATGCCATGCTATGAGAAATCCCAACACACGTGATGGAGAAGGAGGATGAAGAAAACACCCTTGCCCTTTTATCAGCTTTAAGCATATTTCCTTTCAGTTCCATATCTTTTTCTCTTTTTTTCCTTCACAATTTTTGGCCATTTTTATTTCTCTGTGATGCTTAATTTTAAACTGTTTTCCCCCATTTAACCAAAAAGATGAAAGACAGCACCAAATAAAAGGCAATTACTAGAATTCATTAACCCAGCAAGGTCAACACACTGGGTTTCAAATCCAGTGCAGTTTACGATTTCGTTACCACACTGGAAGGAGTCCACACTGTAGCAGGCAGGACACTGGTACCCATTGGGCACGTTGTCTTCTGGTGGCACTGGAAGGAAAGAGACGGGCCATAACTGATTTTAACAATGGAAGGAGAAGAATGAGCCAGGTGATGGCTTAGCCTGCAAAGCTTCACCTCAGGTCAGGGCAGACAGAGAGGGAATGGGGTATAAGGAAAAAGGGAGCTTACGTGAGACAGAGATTGTTCGACAGTCATCACCTGTACAGCAAGCTGAGTGGCTCCTTGCTTTTACCTTCCCATAGTTCATGGTAATAGGACCAAGCTGGCAAATGTTGGACGGCAGGCAGGACTTGATGGATGAAGGAATTGCTATCCCCCCTGTAACGAAGTGGAAGGCAGCACCAAGTCGTTAACCACAAGGTAAATCCCTTCCCCTCCCATTAGCTCTTACACCAGCAGCTGCTAAGCAGCCATCCTGGGGCCTGAGAAGGGTCTGGGGACAGTGGAGCCACCCCAAAAGCATCACCAGTGATCCTGCTGATCCTGTCAAAGGAACAAGGGTGCCATCACATCTGAGTAAGGAATTTCTCTTTCTCCACATTGTGCTTAAAGGGAAGACACAGCCAGATGGCCTTGCTGCAGATGTTCACCTTAGCCAGAATACCCCAGCTACCGAGCTTATGGGGTGACCCACATGCCTCTGACCCACAGCCCATGCTTCTTCACACACAGTCTGCAAAGCACACCGACTATTGCAGCCTCAAGCATCCTGACACGGACAAGTCTAGTCTTTCCTGTGACCTAAACCGAAAAGGTGTAATGGGGGAACAGATCAGTTACATTGCAATTTACCGAGGTCCCGCCAGTGCTCTGAGGAGGAAAGGTGGCTTTGCACAAGCAGAGGGAAGATATGCACTGAAGCTGCCAGCACCAAAGCTGGTAGGATATGAGATAACCTCTGGTCTGAAAACCAACAGTCACAGTACTGAAGCTGGGCAATGACCAAGGCCGTGTCACTAACACAACCAAGTGTGCAGTTGTGTCAGGGTTCAGCACCCATCTTTGGCTTATCAACCATGGGGACATGGTGATAGCTCAGCCCTGGTGGCACCATGAGGCTGCCTGGTGTCCTCTTCCCTGCTTGAGGAAGGAAGTTAGACGCAGGCCGGTTTTTCCCTCCACCCATGGCCAGTGCACCCTTCATGCTACATGCCAGCAGCCTTGTGTCCCTCACAGTCCAGCCTCTCAGCTCAACTGCTCAGCTCAGCCAGAATTAAAAGTCGATGTCTTCTCCCAGTACACTGTCTAGGTCCTACCCTCCACAACTGAGAACTAAGCCCTCCCAGATGGAAGCTGCTGCTCGAGATAAAACAATAAAGAGCTTTTCCTATCCCGGACCACCCTGATCTCTGGGTCCTCTGTCAATGAAAAGGAAAATTAACAGCTTATCCAAAGACTCACCATAAGGCCGGTGACAGAAGTGGGGAGAGAGACCCATCCCCCAGCCCCACTCCAAAAGCCTCGCTGGCACACAGCCATAGTGGATGTCTCACCTACCTATCATGACCTCGTGCAGAATGATGCCACAGGTATCTTCACCATCACTACAGGTTTTCATGGGGCCAGAGCAGCTTTTTCCTATGCTGTGACAAACCTCACACTGAAGGGAGGTCCCTGAGGAAAGAAGGAGGACACATTCCTGGGTAGCAGTCATGAGGGATCTCAATTCCCCTTTCATCGATGTTTTACTTAAGCATGTTATCAGCACTTTTCATATTCCTCTTCCCTAATTTTCCCTGTTTCATTGCTCAATTTGTGCGTTTTTTTTTATTTCTATTATCATTTGTTCTAGTATGAGCTTGAATTTGGGCAAGTGAGGGGAAGCCATTTTGGGATAGTATCTTACACTTTAACTACCAATACCCAGCCAGATTCCCTTGTCTCCTATATGATGATGTTGGCTTGGATTTCCTGGGGCTGCTAAGGCAAGCATCCCCACAAATCCCTCCATCCTGGCAGGCATTCAGGGGTCGCTGGATTCCCAGGCTCCAAATCCTCTCTTTACAGTGAGCAGGCGCACCCAAGGTCTGGGGATCAAGAGGCTGCCGGCAGGTATTGACTGTGCTATGTAGTAACTGGGGAATGGCATATCTCTTTGTAAGCATTAAAGGAAAACACTTTACCAACTGCCTGCTGGCACATCTTAAGCAGATCAAACTATCAGGCAGTCAGCAGGAAACACTTAGAAAGGAATAAAGTGTTTATCATCAAAGGACAAACAGCATGTGTTCCCCGACACCCACACTCATCGGGACCCAAGGGTCCAGCATGTAGATTAGGAGGTTCAGGGTATGTATCAGTTCCCTAAATCCAGGTGCCATCTAAGGCACCTGGCGGCGACTGTGACATCTACATGAGGTTGCAGGTATGACACAAGACCTCCAAGATACCAGTGCTCTTCTGGAGCAGAGCTGAAGAACAGCTGAGACGACATATAATGTCTAAAATGTCACACAACCCTGGACATGAGCGAAATAAATGAGCCCCTAAGTTTGTGGTAAATTGTGGCCAGAGATCAATTCAGCCAACCAAAGGTCAGTCTGCCTCAGAGTAACCTGAATCACTCCTGTGACTGTCCCAGCTAGATCACCAGTGTCCGCTGCGGGAGCTTAGACAGCTGCTTCACGTTGCAGATGCCTACAACTTCATCTGTATGTTGGCTCATAGCCAGTCACTCCTCTGCAGTGCAAATCACCCCAGATGAGGGGTTCCTATGGCTCAGGCAGCAGGAATGACCCCACATGCAGAGCACCCTTTNAGCTTATGGGGTGACCCACATGCCTCTGACCCACAGCCCATGCTTCTTCACACACAGTCTGCAAAGCACACCGACTATTGCAGCCTCAAGCATCCTGACACGGACAAGTCTAGTCTTTCCTGTGACCTAAACCGAAAAGGTGTAATGGGGGAACAGATCAGTTACATTGCAATTTACCGAGGTCCCGCCAGTGCTCTGAGGAGGAAAGGTGGCTTTGCACAAGCAGAGGGAAGATATGCACTGAAGCTGCCAGCACCAAAGCTGGTAGGATATGAGATAACCTCTGGTCTGAAAACCAACAGTCACAGTACTGAAGCTGGGCAATGACCAAGGCCGTGTCACTAACACAACCAAGTGTGCAGTTGTGTCAGGGTTCAGCACCCATCTTTGGCTTATCAACCATGGGGACATGGTGATAGCTCAGCCCTGGTGGCACCATGAGGCTGCCTGGTGTCCTCTTCCCTGCTTGAGGAAGGAAGTTAGACGCAGGCCGGTTTTTCCCTCCACCCATGGCCAGTGCACCCTTCATGCTACATGCCAGCAGCCTTGTGTCCCTCACAGTCCAGCCTCTCAGCTCAACTGCTCAGCTCAGCCAGAATTAAAAGTCGATGTCTTCTCCCAGTACACTGTCTAGGTCCTACCCTCCACAACTGAGAACTAAGCCCTCCCAGATGGAAGCTGCTGCTCGAGATAAAACAATAAAGAGCTTTTCCTATCCCGGACCACCCTGATCTCTGGGTCCTCTGTCAATGAAAAGGAAAATTAACAGCTTATCCAAAGACTCACCATAAGGCCGGTGACAGAAGTGGGGAGAGAGACCCATCCCCCAGCCCCACTCCAAAAGCCTCGCTGGCACACAGCCATAGTGGATGTCTCACCTACCTATCATGACCTCGTGCAGAATGATGCCACAGGTATCTTCACCATCACTACAGGTTTTCATGGGGCCAGAGCAGCTTTTTCCTATGCTGTGACAAACCTCACACTGAAGGGAGGTCCCTGAGGAAAGAAGGAGGACACATTCCTGGGTAGCAGTCATGAGGGATCTCAATTCCCCTTTCATCGATGTTTTACTTAAGCATGTTATCAGCACTTTTCATATTCCTCTTCCCTAATTTTCCCTGTTTCATTGCTCAATTTGTGCGTTTTTTTTTATTTCTATTATCATTTGTTCTAGTATGAGNTGTCCCTCACAGTCCAGCCTCTCAGCTCAACTGCTCAGCTCAGCCAGAATTAAAAGTCGATGTCTTCTCCCAGTACACTGTCTAGGTCCTACCCTCCACAACTGAGAACTAAGCCCTCCCAGATGGAAGCTGCTGCTCGAGATAAAACAATAAAGAGCTTTTCCTATCCCGGACCACCCTGATCTCTGGGTCCTCTGTCAATGAAAAGGAAAATTAACAGCTTATCCAAAGACTCACCATAAGGCCGGTGACAGAAGTGGGGAGAGAGACCCATCCCCCAGCCCCACTCCAAAAGCCTCGCTGGCACACAGCCATAGTGGATGTCTCACCTACCTATCATGACCTCGTGCAGAATGATGCCACAGGTATCTTCACCATCACTACAGGTTTTCATGGGGCCAGAGCAGCTTTTTCCTATGCTGTGACAAACCTCACACTGAAGGGAGGTCCCTGAGGAAAGAAGGAGGACACATTCCTGGGTAGCAGTCATGAGGGATCTCAATTCCCCTTTCATCGATGTTTTACTTAAGCATGTTATCAGCACTTTTCATATTCCTCTTCCCTAATTTTCCCTGTTTCATTGCTCAATTTGTGCGTTTTTTTTTATTTCTATTATCATTTGTTCTAGTATGAGCTTGAATTTGGGCAAGTGAGGGGAAGCCATTTTGGGATAGTATCTTACACTTTAACTACCAATACCCAGCCAGATTCCCTTGTCTCCTATATGATGATGTTGGCTTGGATTTCCTGGGGCTGCTAAGGCAAGCATCCCCACAAATCCCTCCATCCTGGCAGGCATTCAGGGGTCGCTGGATTCCCAGGCTCCAAATCCTCTCTTTACAGTGAGCAGGCGCACCCAAGGTCTGGGGATCAAGAGGCTGCCGGCAGGTATTGACTGTGCTATGTAGTAACTGGGGAATGGCATATCTCTTTGTAAGCATTAAAGGAAAACACTTTACCAACTGCCTGCTGGCACATCTTAAGCAGACCAGAATATCAGGGAGTCAGCAGGAATCACTTAGAAAGGAATAAAGTGTTTATCATCAAAGGACAAACAGCATGTGTTCCCCGACACCCACACTCATCGGGACCCAAGGGTCCAGCATGTAGATTAGGAGGTTCAGGGTATGTATCAGTTCCCTAAATCCAGGTGCCATCTAAGGCACCTGGCGGTGACTGTGACATCTACATGAGGTTGCAGGTATGACACAAGACCTCCAAGATACCAGTGCTCTTCTGGAGCAGAGCTGACAGACAGCTGAGATGACATATAATGTCTAAAATGTCACACAACCCTGGACATGAGCGAAATAAATGAGCCCCTAAGTTTGTGGTAAATTGTGGCCAGAGATCAATTCAGCCAACCAAAGGTCAGTCTGCCTCAGAGTAACCTGAATCACTCCTGTGACTGTCCCAGCTAGATCACCAGTGTCCGCTGCGGGAGCTTAGACAGCTGCTTCACGTTGCAGATGCCTACAACTTCATCTGTATGTTGGCTCATAGCCAGTCACTCCTCTGCAGTGCAAATCACCCCAGATGAGGGGTTCCTATGGCTCAGGCAGCAGGAATGACCCCACATGCAGAGCACCCTTTCCCAGACTTCTTCCATGCCTCGCAGCCCCTCAGGTCCCAGCAGAAAACTCACCTGAGTCCAGGAAAACCAGGAAGAAGCTGAGGCCAAGGGACACTTTCATGCTGATGGGATCTAATCACAGGGAGCTGCCAAGTCTTGCTAAACACAGCACTGTGTGCCACAAGAGCGTTATAAACTGGAGGAAAATAGGATGTTTTGGGGAAGTGGAGTTTGCGGAAGTGCTCTGAAGAATATAGATAATGCAGAGCACTAGCACCAGGGTTTGTTTTTTCATTTAAAGCACAAGTGCTGTCTTTTCCTCCACATGAGGAATGCTGTTTGTCTTTCCCAGTCTAGCCTACACAGCCTGTGGGGAAAGGCTGGCTTGCCTGGGGTCTGTCAGGCATGTCTCTAGTGCAGACTTTGTTTAAACAACATTCATCCTCTGCCATACATATGAATGACAGAGAAGAAACCATTTGAACAGCTCTGTTGTGCTCTCAACATTAGGCCCAAAGAGGCAAAGTGTAGCAAGGGCCAGCTGGGAATTTTCCTCATGGCTGAGTTTTTGCTGGCTGGTTTCCCATCTCCCTTCCCATCAGACAGTCAGGAGCTCTCACACCCTGAGTACAGCAGCAAAGCAGGGAGCTTCCTCTCCAAGTTGCCATGCAGCTTCCATTTGCAAAATAACTGCCAATGCACACCTTGGAGCAGGCTCAATCAAGGGTTCCTGGGGTTGAATACATCAGAGCCACAACATGGGTCCTCCAGGGTGCAGGTTTTGATCGGAGATTGATAAAACTTGGAAGTTGATAAGAAAGTCTTTTATTGTACCTCTGGGCTTTAAATCAAACCAGCCAGCAGGGAGAAAGCATCGATGTGGTTATAAGACAGCCTGGTCACAGCTTAGGTAATGTTATGGTAGGCTTTCCATGCACTGAGATCTCATGAAGAGCTAATGCCAAACAGCAGTGACCAATTTGCCACTGGCCCGAAGGTTCCTTGCCTCACATGAAGGATTTGTTAGGATGTGCTGCCTCACTGAAACTGTTCACTACCCTGAAGATACCCTCTATACCCCTGTCCTGCACCAGATTGGGCACAGCCAGTAAGGTTGTGTTCCTCCAGGACTTTTTCCATTGACAGCAATGAAGAGCTGAAATGCCCTTGTGTCCCCTCTCAATTGTAGTATCAGCTCCTTGGGCAAGATACTGCTCCAGGTAGACTTTTTGCTCAGTAGCACAGCAGGGATGCTGGGCTCATCTGGTCTCCAGACACAAGAGCAACCCAAACAACAAAGTCGTCTACAGCAGGGGCAAGGACCACAAACACAGAGAGACAATGAGGTTCACCCAGTCCTTCCCGCTGCCCAGGATAGCTCTAGCCCAGGACAGCGTCTACCTGTGGGGAAGTGTCATGTAGCAGGGAAATCTAGTCTGCTGGGGAGGGAGACTCACCTTGGAGCTGGCAGGGCTAGGTTTTCAGTGAAGAGCAGAGAGGGTTTCATTGCTGACAATTCCTACTGATGCGCAAATGAGCTAAGTGCTGCTCCAGACTCCAACGAAGACTTCCTACAAACCCATAGAGAAAAATCACAGATCTTGCTGATCTTTCCATTCACGCTTTTGCTTTGATTTTCTGTTTCTCTCTCCCACCTTACTATCTGCTTTTCCCATTTGGGACCAGCATCATCAGAGGAAAAGTGATTTTGTGACATTTGCAAATACGTTGAGTATTTGGCACCTTTTCTTGGCTAAGCCCAGCACTATGAGCATGGAAATTAGTGCAATCACACTGGGTAAAACCCTAGATCTCCCAAAGTCTGTGAAGCTGGTATTATAAGAAGACAAGGGAGAATAATATCATCACCTTGAATTTCTTTTTCAGCTCAGAAATGGTCTCATGCCACAGTAGATGAAGTCAAAATTATGACTGCAGCCAATCCAGGATTAAAAGTCATTCATCATTGGTCTTAAACCTCAAACTGAATAAAACCCTGTCCCCTGACAGGCTGGGATACTCTGATCAGGGTGATCCTACCCACAACTACATCTGGGTCTGCAGACAGAGATAGGGAGATGGGTGGATATGGCTGTCTCTGGTGACTTTAATTTCATGCCCATTCGTTAAGATGATTACTGAAGTGCCTGGGGGATTTTTCCAGAATAAAATGACTGCACCAGCCCTTCTGAATTATACTGAACTCACCTGTTTCCCACGTCTCATGGAGGGAGGGTGTGAAGCTGCACACTTTTCATGTGCATTTTTAGAGATGAAACCAAGCATAGCAAGGAGGACCCACAATCTGCTACAATAAGAGACCTGGAAAATAAGACTTATGAGAGAAGATGGAAACAATAAAGGCACTCAGGGGACACCCAGTCATATCATGTGTATCTGCAAAAGCAAAGGCTGCATAGGAAAACACTACCACAAGAGGCTTACACTAGGCATTGGGTGAATTTTCTAACAGTGACAACAGTGAAGCCAATTGCCTAGGAAGGTGTGGATCCTCCATCCTGGGTGGCTTGGAAAAACAGGCTAGAGAAATAATTATTAGGGAATTATTTAAGTTGATAGGATCCTGCTTCAGGGCTGAGAGGTGGATTAGATGCTCTCTCTCAAGATCCTTTCTAAATTGGTTCCTATACTTTAATTTCATGAAGCGCTTGTCTTCTGCAGCGTGTCCATGTTTCCAGAAGCAGAGGAGGGAGATAACATGATAGTCACACTCTATGGGGAGGTTAGGCACAGGCTGGGGAGGTCAGAGAAATCTGTGATCCAAGAAAAGTTAGAAATCCAAACCTGTAAATAGCATTGGCAGGAAGGTGAGAAGAAGGAGATATGTTCAAAAGAAAGATGTTCAACAGAAAAAAGACACCTGTCTAGGCTAGAGCATGGACAAAAATCATACATGAATTTGTCATGCAGGTTTGTAGCAGAAAATGGCAGTGGGTTTCATAGAATCATTTAGGTTGGGAAAGAATCTTAAGATCATCAAGTCCAACCATTAACCTAACACTACAAAGTTCACCACTAAATCATGTCCCTAAGCACCACATCTACACATCTTTTAAATACCTTCAGGGATAGTGACTCAACCACTTCCCTGTGCAGCCTGTTCCAATGCTTGACAACCCTTTCAATGAAGAAATTTTTTCCTAATATCCAATCTAAACCTCCGCTAGCACAACTTGAGGACATTTCCTCTCATCCTAAGAGCCCAAATATAGAGATATGTCATCAAAGCATGAAACTAATGAATCAGGTTTACATCACAGCTGAAGAACCCAGGTCAGAAAGTTCTGGAAAAAAGTAAGAAAAGTGGCAAAAGTGTGACAGAGAAAGGAAAATACAGAAAGGGCTGGGGTTACACAGCTTGCATAGGAGGTGCTGGGGAAAAGCCTTATACAGACCTCGCTGGGGTTGAAATGGAAGGAGATGCTCAAGGGAGAATGATGATGATGGCTTTAGGAAAGAAGAAGGGAGACTAGACCTAAGGATAAACCCTCCGATGGTGAGATCAGCTGAGTCAGGATGAGCACCCTGTTCCTGTGATGAAACACTTGAAAACAAGCCAGAAGGACAGTGTGTGCCTGGGCTGAGGGTGAAGATGACACAGCCTTGGGATCCGGGAAGCGCACTGTGGCTGCTAGCTCTCCTCCCTCACAGTTAACTGCAGCTTCAAGGGATGACAGAACCATGACGAAGGTTCCCCTCCCAGCAGCTGGGAAGCCAGCAAAGCACTTTCTGCAATGGCAGACAAAAACAAGAACCCAGGCAGAGGCCTTTGTAATGCAGCTGCTCATCTTAGAGGCACAGCTCACATTGGCAATCCAAATCCAACTGACATGTCTCACTAAATGCTTCATTTGCAGATATCCTTGTCTGCAGATACCCTTTGAGGAACTGGCCATATTTATTTGAGATTCACTGTGGGTCACTAACTCTGTGAAACCACATCTGACTCAGGAAGCTCCAACACTGAGGAACATCCAACGCTGAAGCAGGTGAGGCTGGCAGAGCAGTATGGAGACACAAGGACCGTACGTGTTTACTCCGTTCTTCCTCAGGGCTCTGCTTATGTCCACTGGTGGGTTTCTTTTGTTTTGCTTTGTTTTCCAGGCTCCTACCGCCAGCAGAGCATAAGTACTGCATCCTGAAGCCATGTCTAGGGATTAGCACCTCTTGGGTTAAGGTTCAGCCACCCACCAGCTGCAGCAGCAGCTTGGTGGGGTTGAGGTGGCTAGAGAGGAGCAGAACAGCCTCCATCACACCTGCTGCCACTGCCTGGAGCTGAGCAGAGAAGGGGAGCAGGCAAGGCTTAAATCAAAGCAGAGACCTGAGGAAGAATATGGTCACGTGCATGCTCCAGTTCATGGATGATATAAACAGATGCATGTCACCATGTCAGGTTGAAGCCCTATACACAGGATCCTTGCATGGCCTGGATGCTCAGTTGGGTCCACTGGGTCACCCATGCTGGTGGCAGCCACAGCAGTGCTGTCCCGCATTGTCCCCACATTACCAGGATACTGCTCCAGAACCAGGCAGGAGGGGACATCATACCCACAATAGCCATTTTTAACCACAATGTGCCTCTTTTTCTTCTTCTGTTAGAGGACAGTCCTGACTCTTAGCCTCACTAGGCTAACTTTTGGGCTGCGCTAACATGAGGTTACCTGTGACCGCAGGACCCTGTATACCCCCAAACAGTTCTAGCACCATCAGTAAGAGTGAAGAAGTCCAAAAAGCCCAGGTGCAGCTTCTGTGGCAGCAATAGAGCAAAGATCTCTCCCTCACATCCCTTTACCCATGGTGCAAGAGGACAGAGCCACAACGTGTTGGGACATTTCAACAGTGAAGTCATCCACAGCCCATAAAAAAGCTGCAGAAGAAGAATCAAACCCACCCATTTTCTGAGCCGATTCCTTGTTCTGCAGAACAGGCATTGGCAAAACCTGCCAATCTAGTTAACCAGTCAATGAAACATAAGACAGCAAACATAACCACATCATGCAGGGGTTAGTACACCTGTCCCAAAAAGCAAGAGCAGGAGGAGTCTCACTGCTGGCTTGCTGGCTGGCTACAGGCTGAAGAAGCTTTTGAAGGTCATTTGTCTCAGCTGCGGTTGCACAAATTAATAAACCAGCCAGGTGGTGGGAGGTCACATAAATCTAATTGCCAATCTTGATTAGGATCTTCCCAAGAGCCTACAAGGCACCCTCTCAGCTGTGTTCCCCCTCAGAGCTTCACCAACTAACCCCAGGCCAGAGAGGAGGGAAGTTACTGTCTGTCCCCACCTCTTGCTAATTTGGGCTCAGTGCTTGAAAGGGGAGCTGGCAAGGGAGGGCTGATGGCACCCAGATGATTCAAAGGAGCAAAGCCATCCCTACTGCCTATGTGGGAACGCACAGTCCCGAGGGTCAGCGAGGAAGTTAGTGTGTGCCTGGAAGAGCAGTATGCCTGTAACAGAGTGCTAATTGTCACACGCTAAATTCCCATGAGGACTCCTCTGTGCAGAGCTGTGTATTTACTTTTGAAGTGATGCTGCTTTTACTAATGGGGTACCAGCAACGTGGCAAGGGGGAACCACATCCCAGAATGGAGCTCAGGCAGGGATTCACGGAGGGCTGTGATAGCAATGGGCTGCCACCAGGTAAAGGGGGTCTCCAACAGCGCAGTGCCACCACCAGCTTTAAGGTGGCGGCACTGCGCCCTGTCCTTGCTCCCATCCCCAGCCATGGGCTCCCTCCTACCTCCCACCAGCACCAGCCTGAAAACACCCTTAAGAGATTAGTTTCCAGCCGGGTCAGTCGCTTAAGGGGGGAGATCCTGTTGGCAAAGAATTTGGGAACCAGGGAAGAGAAGTTGAAAGCGGGAAATAATACAAATGTAATAATATGAAACTGCTGCTTAAAGATTTTCTCTTGTGGCTATAAATGTTGGTATTTAACATATTATCGCACAGGTCCAAAACTGTAGTGAAAATACACACAATCAAATTACTGACTATAATCAAATTATGTAACATTGTTTTTCAAGAGATCAAAACATTTAAAGGGTCATTTTATTTTAGCTTTGATCCTACACCATTTATGGCAATGATGACATTAACACTGATGAACTTTTTGTGCACTGACCACCATATACCTTTTCAATTGAAATAATTGCCAGGGAATCCAGCTGCTTTTCAGGTATCCTGGAATGAAGATAGATTTGCCTGCATGTTGGGATGTTGAATGAGCTTTCTTTTCTGGCATTAAGGATCAGTAATGTCAACTTCAAGCAATCAAGACAACAGCAACTACTTAATCCACTGGTGAGTGATGTAAAAAGTAAGTCTTATTAGATAGTGACAGTCCTTATTAAACATTCATATTTCAACCTCCACTTCAATGATTTGCTCCAACATGTGATTTAGTTAACATTTGCCAGCAGCAATGTTTGTTTGCTAAGAGAGTTCCAGGCTGGTAGCTGGGGCAGACCACTTTACCAGTTTTAACTGGTCCATTAAGATAAAGCCAATGCTGCCATGGGCTGGTGTCAATAGACAGTGAGGAGGGCCAGTCTTTTAATACAATATCAATATCCACACATTTACTTATTGTTAATGGCAGTGGTTAGGACCCTTGAAAGTAAATAGAAATTCAACATTTCAGGGGTCACTTGTAAGTGGGCATTCAAGTAATTTGTGTCCGCTCTTGCCCCTTGGAGAACCAGCCTGATATCAGGTCTCCGGTAACCTGCCTTAATGTGCCTGAAAGTCTCTGTCTCTTCTAAATGGCCTTCTGGTTTGCTGCTTTCTATAAAAAGAGGCCCCCCCTTCCATCCAGCTGAAGCTTGGGGTTGATGATGAAGGTCCCAAGTCCTGGGAAGCACAAGTGTCTGCCTTTTGCGTTACACTGGAATTTGTCAAGAAAGCAATGAAGAGAATGGGCTTCCTTTAAAAGCCTAATTGTGTGGGCAAAAAAAGGAGCCAGCTAAAACCAACCTGGAGATGAGACATCCATGGCTTGCAGGTGCTCAGCTGATCTGGAGGATTTTGGAGGACAAAGATTCATTCAGTCTTTTACTCACCCACTCCTTCCCTCTGGCTATCCACTGCTCCCATTTGGACACCTCTGGCACAGGAAACCTCCTTAAAACAGACAGCAAGAGACTTGGAAATGGGAGATGTGTAATGGGTAAAGGGATTCATTTTTGCCTGTGATTACAATTATTCTTAGAAATGTTGCTTTATCACTTTCCCACCCTCTCTTCCCATTCAGTCAACTGCTAACCAAGTCCCACTAGCAGGAAACGAGATCTTATCATGAAAAGTAGTAGTCATGGCTGAGTAAGACCTGCCTTGGAAACAGGCAGATGCAGACAAATCAGAAAAGCAAAAAATAATTGCATTACCAATAGGCCCAAGACAAAAGGCTGGGCTGTGGCTACAAACTCTTCCCATGGTGGGAAGTATTTGTATGCAGGTATTTCTTTGACCTATCACACAGATGCAACAGCTCTGTTTATACTGGAGGTCTTTGCTGCCTGAAATGACAACCTCATTTACCACCTTTTCTTAAATTGAAGTGATCTGGAACTGACTGAACCCTCATTACAATTTTTGGCATCCCGTCTCTGAGACATGTGACCTCACTCCATCGGTGCTGTTCATTTCTCTTGCAAGATTTTTCCTGTATGAGCAAAGCACACGTCATTTCTAATCAGCCCAGGTGTTGTGTGCTTATCAGTGCCAGCTTTTGCCTCTTCTTTCCAGTCCCTTATTGTGAAGCATGGCACATTGCATAAGGAAGAGCCCAGAAAGCCATGCCCTGCAGCACCAAGAGACATGCTCCCAGCTTTCCAAATGATGCTCATCTTTCCCATCACTTTCCAATCCAACATTATTCATCATGTGATAAGCATCATAGAATAAGGGTATTCTCAGATGAGTGTGTCACACAACATTAAGAAGAGCATGTTTACTCAAAGCCTGTATTGGTTTGGACAGATTTTCTAGTCAACAGTCACTTTCAGAAAGCAAAATCTGTTGTTGTATTTGCCTGATTGTTTTTAAGAGTTGAAGAAAACATGTTCTTTGTTCTTGCATTTTCTTACACATTCATGAGGAGATGCATCCATTGCCCAAGGTAGGGCAGGCTGCCAAGCAAAACAACTGTTTGACAAGCTGTAGTACTGTGACATGTTCAAAGATTACAGCAAATATCAGATAAATGTGCAGAAACAGCAAAGAATGGCAGGGGGAGAGATCCAAGCAAACCTCAACAGTACCCAGCGAGGAGACACCCTGCAATAGCTCAGCACAAGCTGGTACAGCTTGTGGCACAGTACCATGTGGAGATGTCAGCTCGGGTCCTGCAATCAGGTGGGGTGTGGGGATGCTGTGCTGACCTCCAGGATCTAGAGCAAAGGGTACTACCTTGTACTACGCGGAGATGCTCACACAGCAGCCTCCCATCTGGTTACACCAGTGATCAGGGGTCAGAAACCAGTGACAGCTGCTAGTGGTCAGTGTCCAGAGCTGGGTATGACACAAGACAAATTACTTTGTCATTGTTTGTCCTCAACTGGGCGGATTGGAAAGAACCAGGCAGAAGCAATGAGCAGAAAAAGATGAGCAAGCTTCCAAGGGACAATCAGCCTCTTCTATGGATGCTATGCTCCTACCTACTAGACCCAAAAGAACGTGAACTGGAGTTTCTCACTCACAGAACCTCACAGAACCACAGAATGGTTAGAGCTGGAAGGGACCTTAAAGATCACCTAGTTCCAGCCCCCCTGGCATGGGAAGGGGCACCTTCCACTAGCCCAGGTTTCTCAAAGCCCTGTCCAACCTGGCCTTGAACACCTCCAGGGATGGGACGTCCACAACTTCTCTAGGCAGATTGTGCCAGTGTCTCACCACCCTTGTGGGGTTAAAAACTGTTCTGGCAAGGAGCTGTCTCCAAGATAATATAGGTAATAAATACATTTTCACACACAGGTCCTCACTCCGCTACACCAGCCAAAAAGCAACTGGTTTCAGCAAGTCAGGAGACTAGGCTACAAGATGTCTTTGGGGCCTTTACAAACTGGTTGTTTATATGAAATCAAAGTTTTACAGCAAGAATATGTCCCGATAAAAAGTTTCTTAACATATTAGTGACATAGATGCAAACAAAATCCCCTCAAACATGGTCTTTAATTGGTCTGCCCCACGTCGTCAAACCCGATATATTATAAATATACCTGATGGGGGTGATATGCTGATAAATGGATGGGGTTTGTGTGTCTTTTAGGCCTCAAGGAATCATCTGGGAAACCACAAGATTTTAATGAGCCTACCCTAGAGACGTTAGGTTTTATGGAAACAGATTAAAAGAATTTTACTTAATAACTTAATCATGCAGTATAATGAGTAAATAAAAAATAACAGCATACAGATAAGACATGGGAAATTCCAGTGCTAGTGATATGAAATGTATGGAAATGATAATCGGGTGGCTGCAGAATGAAAATAAAAACAAATGTGAGAGAAGAAAGGCAGATATGTAAAAAAAGGGTTGTAAGATTATTAAAAGACTAGGGCAGTTCCATATTAGAGCAAAAAGTCCTCCTTAACATAACTTTTTTCAAGAAAGTTTTTGTCATCTTCATATTTGAACTTTTGCATGAGCATAGATTGAAAGGGTTGAGGAATGCAATTGGGATCCAGATCTCTGCATTGTCTTAATCAGGTCTTTAAAATATCTACATGAAGTCATGAGATATGACCACCACATTTTATCTCAGTTTGAGGAAAGCCAAAATTACATTCACTGTTTACTTGGAAAATCATAGTGTGAGGCTGACACAAAACAAAAAATGTGTCATGCTGGTGATCCCTCCTGGGAAAGGCTCTAGGGCAGATCTGGGGGCTGCAAGAGGGGATATAGTGCCAGGAATGCCCTTGGTGAGACCACGGAAGCACAGGATCTTCTCAAAATCACAATCCCAAGCAAGACCTGCTGACAACACACAGATATCTGACGTCTCTTGGGCCATGCCTGGATGACAGCAAGCTAGTAATGCAACTAGTGGAAAGACTGCTCTTTCTATTCTTTCTGTTCATTAACCAAATTGATGAAACTAGGAAGTAATATCTTTTGTATCTAGAGAGAGAGATTCAGTTTCACTTCAAAGGAGTGTTTTAACATTTTCTCCTTTTTTAAGTTTTGACCAACTGTGAAGTGAAACAATTCTTTCTTAAAATAGTGTCCAAAATGTTTCATTCACAGCTGTCCTGTCCAATGCCACTCCAGTGCACACCAGCTCTACGTTTCTTCATGAATGGAAAACACGTGGCTCTCTTGGGACTTTTAGCTAATGCCCATGGCAACTCATGTACTGGAAAGTCTGCAGCAAGCAGTGGGGAGCTCTGAGCAAGTGCTCTGGAAAGCAGAATATATTGTGCTTTCTATAGCTCCTGGAGAAGCCCTCCAGCCCCCTCAGTGAAAAGGCAGACCCCATCCAGGTCTATCTCCTAGTGACATGTAACCAAACCCTAAAAGTGTGTAAAGGCAAATGAGGAAAAAAGGTAATGAAGGGGTTTCAGCTTCTGTCTTCAGCCTGGGGTTACAGATAGTTAAGACAAAGGAATTTCATGTGCTGGGCAAAGGGAATTGGTGTATTATCCCTTTTCTCTTGCAAAAGGAAGTGTTCACTGAGGAAAAGATGAGATTCAACAGGGCAGTCACACACACTTTGGGGGATGATGGTGCTTTGGGAGCTGTGGCCATGGACAGTTAGAAATTATCATTGTGACCTTCTTGCTGGGCAGAGCAGGGAACAGGATCAGTGCAGACCAGCCAGCCGAAGACAGGCCTCTGAGTGGCCCAACACTGCAGATCCAGTAGCTGTGGGGCACAGCTCAGATCATCAGGCCAGGGAGCAATTTCTGAGGACTTGTCTCTGATTAGACTGAACGCTGAGAAATGCTGCTTCTTTCATTCCCACTTACCTGCCTGACTCAGACATGGGAGTTCAGTTTAATACAAGTGGGCAAAAAGCTCGGAAAATGTTGGCATGAAGCACCACCACTTTGTGATCTGTTAATTACGGGCACATCTGCACTTTAAAGTAGTCTGAATACAGCTGCATCCTTAGAAAAGAGTATGACATCAGTGGTGAAAAATTTGCATGTGCAGCTCCATGTGCAGAGGCAAAAGAGGATGCAAACAAAGATGAAAGCAAAGATGAAGCTGGGGCTTTGGGAAAGACTCACACACTCTTCTTATCAGACATCTCAAGACCAAAGGGAGAAATAGATGAAGCATAGACACTGCAAAGGACTTGCTGCCTGTACATATATCACTGAGTCCCTGTGACAATCCCATTGAGGTGACAACGCCATGTGGCTGGGTTAGAGACAGCAAGAAGTCTCTCCTGCTCTGAAAGCAAAGCGCAAGTGGGGCTAGACACACAACATCATCCTGGATTTGCTTCAGCTGCTCCGATATAAACACGTCTCTTGTTATACCACCTGTTGCTAAGGGACTGGCTTATGTGTTCCACATGGGTTTGCACCCATCAAGACCTGCTATTTATGAACCTGGTGGAAAATATCTGTGGGATTACAGGTCTTGACCTGCCTTTTGTCTATGCCAAGGAATAGATATTTCCTGCCATACTGGCCTGTCAGAGCTGAGTTGGTCTTGAGGATGGAACTGGGTAACCAGAAAGCCTGTATATATCCAAAGCCTCTCTGTATGCATCCAAGGGTTCAAGAGGGCTCCTAGTACCAGAAAAAGAAGCCGTAGCCACATGAAGCAAAGCTCTGGTGCAGCAGAAATTGGCAATGTTGGCAGAAATGCATTCCAAGGATTACGTCTGACCTGGCAGGCTTTTTTCTGGATCAGACCCAGCATGGTCTGTACTACACTGTCTCTAGCTCAAATCAGATGTCGTGTGACTACATTAAGCCCATATAGTATCACACTATGGCAGTTAAGCCGAGATTGCCAATTCCTTCTCCCATATTGTCTACTTTGTGTGTCCTCCTCCTTCTTCTTCTCCTTCCTCCTCCTTCTTCTCCCTTGCACCACTGCCAGTGTTCTTGTGGTCTGCTGGCAAGGTAGTTCAGGAGATGGATCCATCTAACACTCACTCAGCAATGAAGAGGGCAATATGTCTGGGCCATGTGGCCAAGCTGGCAGGGACAGAGAGGACAAGGTGGCAGCAGCCCACATTTGGCTTGGCTGATGTTGGCAGGGGACCACATGCAAACTCTGTCTTCAGCATAGTGCGTGTGCTGGGTCAGGCATGTATAAAAACATACCTGCTGCCTAAAGTCTGTATTATGCATCCTGGCTAATTGAATTTAAATTTATTCAGGACTCAAACCTGGTTTGGTTCAAATCCATGTTATGACATGACCTAGCAGCATACAGACCTGGTACAGAAGCACAACCCCCATATCCACCATTCAAGAAGTCCCTGGCTTTTTTACTGGGCACTCTTGCAGGGTCCCAGGTTCATCTTTTGGGATGTGGGCACACCTTCACCAAGGACAGAAGAACTCAGTAGCCCTCCTGCAAGGGAAGCTAAGAAATTAATTCTTCATCGCATGGGGCTGAACTGAGGTCACTTAATACTTGAAAGCTCAAACATGTCATAGGACTCTTGCGACATCTCCATTCCAGGAATGAACTGGTGATTCCAATTTCTAGACCTTCCTATGCCCCAGGCTGTCCAGGGTTTGGCTTTCTATACATTCCAAGCTAAGAATATTATACTTAAGCTTGTCACAAATAACACAATGTGCATATAATATGGGATCCCCTCCTCTGCTGAGCTGGCTGGACTGTCATTCACACTGAGAATAAAAAAACTCTTCCTTCTCCCCACTACGGACCCATAGTGTCACAGCCAAAGGAAACTGCTTCTTCCTCTTACAGACTGCAGGCAAATGAACTGGTTTCCATGAGGGAGGATGAAGAAAATCTGCATAAAACCAAAGCCAGGATCGAAACACAGTAATCCTGGACAATAGGCCAGCACCTACTGATCCAAAATGCCTTTAGCCCCAAAGGAAATTTCTGTCTAACTGATGTCACTAGAAGGAAGACATGTGCATGGCTCATACATGCTCTCTGCCAAGGTTACAGTTGGCAAGAACACGCTTTGCCAAGAGCAGCCTGCTGGCAAAGCCCCATGTTTTCCATTGCCTAGAAGCACATGTCTCTCCTCCTTTCACAGATATCTTCCACCACCAGTGGGCTGCTCCTGCCACTTCAAGAGCCCCCACGCAGGCACACTAAACCCTCCAGAGTTAGCCTCTGCTTCCACTAGAAAAGAGACCTGAGCCCCTTATGCAATATTTAACGAGCCCTCAAAGCCAGAGATGCTTTTGTCCCCATTTCAGCCTAGAGCGTGAGTGCAAGACTCAACTAGCCCAGAACTCTAACAAGGCATCACCAAGACAAATCGTTACTACCAAGTTATGTGATTACTTAACGTTCTGTATGCATAACTGGATGAAACCAGCTCCCTCCCCTCTCTTCTTTCTCCTTCATCCAATCTCCCCAATTATCTTCATCTGTTGAAGCCAAGATCCTTTCAGTACCTCCAGCTTGCCAGAAAGAGCTGCCCCAGCTTGCTAGCTGAATTATAACACACCCTCCAAATAAAACTCTGGCTCAGAAATCGCTTAAGTGAGAATATCGCTTAAGTGCATAACAAGGAAAGCACGGTTGGATGAGTAATTGATTCAATTTGGATTGAAATGGAAAAATATAGTCAGGTCCTCCTTTCAGTTTTCTCCTCCTGTACTTGCACAGACTGCAGTAGGTCTGTTCTCTGGGCTCAGAGATGAGTTGAAGCCTCTGGGCTAACTTTCCTGCAGAGGCTAGCTGGGTCAGGGTCACCACCTGACATTCACAAGCAGTTATTATCTTACTGCTAACAGAGAGCTGGGAGCAGGAACTCCAGAGCTGTACAGGTGGAAAGGAGGTGGTTCTTCTGCTTGGGGGATTATCTGAAGGGCTGTTTTGCAGTGGGATGATGCTCAGACTTTCAGGACTTGACTGTAAGCTGTAAGTTTGGGAATAGCCCCAAGGCACAGCTTAGACATGATTTTTGGAAGGGAGAGAGGGTTCCCATCAGCTGGGAAAGGGACGGCCAACAGGGAGCCAGATGCCTCCCAGGGAACAAAACAGGAGGATACCAGCACTGCAAGAAAGTTGAGGAGATCTCGAATTTTTTATTCAGGAGAGGAATTGTAGTGATGATACAATTCTTCACACCAAAGTTAAGGGAAGGTAAGCTGCATACCTCTGTGCCTCCATGCAGCACCCAGAGTAGGTAAAAGCAAAGATGGCAATCTGGTATGGAGCGGCTATCACTGTCCTCTTGTCCAGCCTTGATCTATCTGGGGCTGTGGGATCTCTGACAAATCTTTCACTAAAAGCACGTGCAGCACTGGCACAGAGGAACCCAGAGCCCAGCAAGGCTGCCAATCTATTAAGAAAAATAATAAACATATAGTAGATATAATCTCAAAGAATGCAGAACAGAGCAAGCAAGCCTCTGCCAGGGCAGGGACCTTTCCTTCTGCACTTCAAGGGAGATCTTCAGCAAAACCAACCCAATTTCATTTTGTTTAACGTGTGGGGAGGAAGGACTGTGCAGGAATGTGCAATACAGGAGCAAGTGTCAGCTTAGCCATGTCTAAGACAGGACAGATCTTCTCGTCCCTCTGACACGCCTACCTCCAGCTATCCTAGCAGTATTTCTGTTCTTCCTCTGCAGATAACATGTTTAAATACTTTAAGATGGACACAGGATGTAAATGGTGTCAGCTCTGTAATGCAGAGAGTCTGTACCAACAGCCGCATTACAAAAGTGTTGTATGCTCACATTATTGCTGCCCTCCCACCAGTGGTGGCAAGTAGATTACTTTCTTTTTTCCCTAGGAGGGACAGCAAGCACATGGATACAGAAGTTCGTGATCCATGTAACACCTACAACAAGGTCCGGAGAGAACACAGGGTGTGTCCTTCATGAAGTTTGTGAAAAGCTTTGCAGAAAGTATTGTGCTATCTCTCATGGCACCATCCACAATGTAATCCTTCATGACATCACCCTTCCAGAAGAAGTACAACCCAAGGTTTCTTTTCATACGTTCAGGGTGGCACAGCTCAAAGCAGGAAATTGGCTCAGGACTTCCTGGGGCAGGGGAGGAGGTCTTTTCCCCAAACATTGATTCTCAATGGATTTCCATCTCTGCTTCTTAATCTTCTTTCTGAGCACTCTTGATTCCCACCACTCATCTACCCTGGGGGCATTCACTTGAGTGTTGCCACTCTATTAAATATGAATTGAATTAGGCAGGAGGCAATTATCTGTGCTGGAACTTTCCCAGGGTATCAGAGCTAACATCCTCAGCAATATCTGATGAGATCTTTACAGACCACAAGCAACACAGGCATCATTTAACGATGGTGCTTCCCACACTGCTCCTTCATATACTTTTGGGACACTGCACTGAGGAGTAAATCAGAGGGAATAGTTAAATCACACCCCTCTTCACAAAGCAATTGGGATTTTCTTTGAGATCTCTTTCAGTGCAGGTCTACTGCTATGGTTGTTGACTCACAGGTGGCTGAAAAACAGTCCTCTGGCAAGAGCCATGTTTGGTGTGCAAACTGAGCACCCACGTTAGCACGCTGCTGAGTCTGTGGGGAAGGTCCCACCATCAGTGCAGGTACTGGTGAAGGGTATTCCCGCCCTACCCTGCCCTGACTACGAATCTTACCATATTGTTAATGCCAGACTGATTGTGAGCCAACGCTCTGCTCTCATTGCAAATTGGGCAAACCACATACTGGGCTACATTAGGACAGTCATGGCAAGCAGACCAAGGGCATTACTGTCTCCACTGTTGGGCCCCCCAGTTCAGGCTGGGTATCAAGAAATTGGAGAAGGAGCAGAGGAGGGCTATCAAGATCAGGAGATAGAGCACATGTCCCAGAAGCAGAGACTGAGGGAGCTGGGATTGTTTAGTCTGGTGAAGGGGAGGCTGAAGGGGAGATCCAATAGCAGACAACAACTAGTTGAAGGGTGACTACGGTGACAGTGCAGCCCAGCTCTTCTCAGCAGGGGGAGGGGATATAACAAGGGGCAACAAACTGGAGTTTGGGATGTTCAGGGTGGACATGAGCAACAGCTTTTTAGCTGGGAGGGAGGACCAGCCCTGGGCCTGGTCACCAGAGTTATCTCCATCCTTGGAGCTTTTGAAGACACAGGTCCAGCCAGCCTGATCAAGTGTTGGGGATAGCCCAGCCAGTCAGAGCAGGAGGTTGGAGGGAAGATCTCTAGAGATCTCTTCAGACAAAAGCTCCTGTGGTACAATCCTCCCGTCAGCTTTGCCAGCTTTCTGTGTGGCCACACAGAGGGTCAGTGAATTGCCTTAGTTGAAAAATAAGCAAGAAAATGGTGTTTTGGGCAGATCTGTTCTAAGAATTCCCATGCCAGCCTGGAAACAGAGGTGGGTTGTCTATGGCAGGCAGTCTGCAAGTTGCCACCACTACCAACAAAATGTACACAGGACCACTGGTAATCTAAGATAACATCTGTCTCTGAGAATTTTATAATTTGGGATGAACACAACTCAGTAGCTTCCTAAATGAAGCAGTTGTACGTCCATGTAGAATATGAATGAAGGACTGTAACCCTCCAAACGTAGGTTAGGGATCAGTCTCCTTCAGCCAAATCATCCTCAACTTACTGCTTGTCAGTCTCAATCAAGAGCTTGTAATGAGCCGTGTGTGCAAGTAAAAGTAGGAGCANTGGCTCAGGACTTCCTGGGGCAGGGGAGGAGGTCTTTTCCCCAAACATTGATTCTCAATGGATTTCCATCTCTGCTTCTTAATCTTCTTTCTGAGCACTCTTGATTCCCACCACTCATCTACCCTGGGGGCATTCACTTGAGTGTTGCCACTCTATTAAATATGAATTGAATTAGGCAGGAGGCAATTATCTGTGCTGGAACTTTCCCAGGGTATCAGAGCTAACATCCTCAGCAATATCTGATGAGATCTTTACAGACCACAAGCAACACAGGCATCATTTAACGATGGTGCTTCCCACACTGCTCCTTCATATACTTTTGGGACACTGCACTGAGGAGTAAATCAGAGGGAATAGTTAAATCACACCCCTCTTCACAAAGCAATTGGGATTTTCTTTGAGATCTCTTTCAGTGCAGGTCTACTGCTATGGTTGTTGACTCACAGGTGGCTGAAAAACAGTCCTCTGGCAAGAGCCATGTTTGGTGTGCAAACTGAGCACCCACGTTAGCACGCTGCTGAGTCTGTGGGGAAGGTCCCACCATCAGTGCAGGTACTGGTGAAGGGTATTCCCGCCCTACCCTGCCCTGACTACGAATCTTACCATATTGTTAATGCCAGACTGATTGTGAGCCAACGCTCTGCTCTCATTGCAAATTGGGCAAACCACATACTGGGCTACATTAGGACAGTCATGGCAAGCAGACCAAGGGCATTACTGTCTCCACTGTTGGGCCCCCCAGTTCAGGCTGGGTATCAAGAAATTGGAGAAGGAGCAGAGGAGGGCTATCAAGATCAGGAGATAGAGCACATGTCCCAGAAGCAGAGACTGAGGGAGCTGGGATTGTTTAGTCTGGTGAAGGGGAGGCTGAAGGGGAGATCCAATAGCAGACAACAACTAGTTGAAGGGTGACTACGGTGACAGTGCAGCCCAGCTCTTCTCAGCAGGGGGAGGTGATATAACAAGGGGCAACAAACTGGAGTTTGGGATGTTCAGGGTGGACATGAGCAACAGCTTTTTAGCTGGGAGGGAGGACCAGCCCTGGGCCTGGTCACCAGAGTTATCTCCATCCTTGGAGCTTTTGAAGACACAGGTCCAGCCAGCCTGATCAAGTGTTGGGGATAGCCCAGCCAGTCAGAGCAGGAGGTTGGAGGGAAGATCTCTAGAGATCTCTTCAGACAAAAGCTCCTGTGGTACAATCCTCCCGTCAGCTTTGCCAGCTTTCTGTGTGGCCACACAGAGGGTCAGTGAATTGCCTTAGTTGAAAAATAAGCAAGAAAATGGTGTTTTGGGCAGATCTGTTCTAAGAATTCCCATGCCAGCCTGGAAACAGAGGTGGGTTGTCTATGGCAGGCAGTCTGCAAGTTGCCACCACTACCAACAAAATGTACACAGGACCACTGGTAATCTAAGATAACATCTGTCTCTGAGAATTTTATAATTTGGGATGAACACAACTCAGTAGCTTCCTAAATGAAGCAGTTGTACGTCCATGTAGAATATGAATGAAGGACTGTAACCCTCCAAACGTAGGTTAGGGATCAGTCTCCTTCAGCCAAATCATCCTCAACTTACTGCTTGTCAGTCTCAATCAAGAGCTTGTAATGAGCCGTGTGTGCAAGTAAAAGTAGGAGCACAGGAGTCCTGCCTCACCATACAATAACAACTCAGCATAAGTAATTTCACATGGGAAAGACTGCCTCCTAATCAAATCAGTAATGAAAAAGGCTGTTCGTGGGGAGAGGAAGAAAAATTTTAATCTGAACAGATTTTCACATCAAGTTTGGGTACAAAAGGAAGATAAATATTGAAATATGTATTTGGTGCCATGAAGGACAATTTAAGGCTGCAGAGTTTGAATAAGAAAAGCACAGCAGGACAGGTTGAGAAAAGGGTCTAGGGCTAGCTATGTGATGCACAGCAAGAGACGTCACGCAAGCCAGCCTTAGGATGACTAATACAAAGTGTGGGTTTCTCTTATTCATCTTGTCTTCCAGCACATTCAGCTGTTGTGTTTGTTTTGTTTTCATAGACAAATTCTTCGTTTATATTTCTTTAGCTTGGCTGGCTTTGCAGTTCTTGTTGAATTAATTGCCACTCCAAGAAGGCCATGCCAATAGGTGTGATAACATTCTCTCCTGCCCACCTGCATGGACCGCACTGGGGGTAGGTAATGGAGAAGACATGTGAAAAAGATGTGTTAGCCAGGAAAGCTCTTTGCAGTGCAGCAGGGGTAGTGGGGAGAACCTCTGTGGTCCCCCAGGAAGGCTGTACTGTGAGTCTTACAGTGCCTGTGACCTGCAGTGGCTCTGGCTCCATTTGGAACAGCATCAAGGTACAAAATGTGGGTTTCTGGTCTCACACCCTTCTTCAGTTTAAGCCAATTGGTCTCCTTTTTTCATCCTTTTGAAAAATAAGGTGGTCTAACCCAGGAATAACGGATCCTTCGTAGGTGTTGTAAGTTCACAGTCAAAGAGACGGTGACAAATGATGTCTTGACAGATAGGGCAGGCAGAGGCCACACAGTTATTGCAGCTCACCACAACTCATTAAGCTGCAATATCTTGGTTGCTATTTTTCGCATGCCTATAGTCCAGGGTATACCAAGAGGGAAAGAAGAATCAGGAAATCTGAACTCTCATCACGTCCCATATCTGCTACCAGACCAAAAAGCACAAGCCAACAGCAAGAAAGCTGCACTATGAAGTGTTAATAACTGCTCCTGAAATATTTTCCAAGCTAGATTCCCAAGGAACAAGTGTCTGAGCAGGGCTGGAGGAGCAAAAGTCAGTGGTGAATGAATGGTGCCATACAAGTTCAGCAAAGCCTTTGCATGGTAGCGGCCATTCTGGCAGCACTTTTAAGGACCTAGGCAACCATCACGCCAAGAACTGAGCACAGAACTGGAAGGATCTATCAGACATTGGGGTGAAGGAGAGCTATTGCACTCAACAGGATGTGTGATCACTTCCTCCAGCTGGTCAAATCCTACGTGGGAAGCCATCAGTGCTCCCCAGGGACAGTCACATTAGGCAAACCACCAGTTCCTGCTAGCTTGAAGGTCTGGTCCATATAGCCTACTACAAAGCCACGCTGGGAGGAGAAGCACTGCCTTGGACACAGGCAGGGCTGGAAGACACAATGTGAACCATCTCATAGCTGTCTGTAGTCCAGGCTTTGTACATCTGTTATGGTTTGAGAAACCCACAACAATTTATTGTCATTTAGACAATTATTCTATCACCTGATGACCCCTCCCCACCCAGGAAGGGGGAATCGGGAAGAAAACCAGGAAACCCAGGGGCTGAAATATAAACAGATTTAATAGAAGAAGACTAAATAATTAACAGTAATAACACTAAAGAACCAATAGTGCTCCCGATACCTATCTAAAGATATGTAAGGATTTTACTTAGCCAACTATATCTGTAGGAAGCTGTGCACTCCCAGCAGCAGACAGTGAATGTCGGACACTGGGAGTGCTACAGTTTCTTGAGGAAAGGAAGGCCTCAGGGGTCTGGCACTGGGGCAAGGAGTTCTCTGGATCGCCACCATCAAGGGAGAGCCCCCATCCTTAGCAAACTTTCTAATTTACATTGAATGTGATGTTCATGGTACGAAATAATCCCTTTGGCCAGCTTGGGTCAAGTGCCTGGGTCTCGCTCCTCCTCATCCCCTCACCTGGCTAGCCTGAAAACACTGAGACCTTGACACCCACACACCATAGCTGGTGGTCTCCTGAAAGTACAGTTTTGCCAAGCATTAGAAAAGAAATAAGTCCTGTGTCGCTCAAACCAAGACAACATCGCATTCATTTTCTACAAGACACTGGAACCATAGCAGGATAGATGAAAGATGCTTGAGAGCCAGAGATGGCCCTGCTCCAATGGGAAACCTGTCCAGCCTCAAAGGCACAGAATAAGAACAGAGATCAGGTAAGAAAGTGGAAAAACAGCAGGTTAAAGGGAGGGTGGCAGAGCACAAAGGAATAGCTATCACCTTACACCAGAAACATAGAAAAGAATAGACTATTTCAGTTGGAAGGGACCTACAACGTCCATCTAGTCCAACTGCCTGACCACTTCAGGGCTGACCAAGTTAAAGTATGTTATTAAGCGTGTTGTCCCAATGTCTCTTAAAAACTGACAGGCTTGGGGCATCAACCAACTCTCTAGGAAGACTGTTCCAGTGTTAGACCACCTTCTCAGTAAAGAAATGCTTCCTAATGTCCAGTCTAAACCTCCCTTGGTGGAGTTTCAAACAATTTCCATGCATCCTATTGCTGGATACCAGGGAGGAGAGATACGCGCTTTCCTCCCCCTTCCCCTCCTGAGGAAGGTGTAGACAGCAATGAGGTCACCCCTCAGCCTCCTTTTGTCCAAACTAGACAAACCCAAAGTTCTCAGTCGTTCCTCATGGGACGTGCTTTCCAGCCCTTTCACCCTGTTTGTTGCCCTTTTCCGGACATATTCAAGGACCTTCGCATCCTTCTTAAATTGTGGGGCCCAGAACTGCACNCCACCTTCTCAGTAAAGAAATGCTTCCTAATGTCCAGTCTAAACCTCCCTTGGTGGAGTTTCAAACAATTTCCATGCATCCTATTGCTGGATACCAGGGAGGAGAGATACGCGCTTTCCTCCCCCTTCCCCTCCTGAGGAAGGTGTAGACAGCAATGAGGTCACCCCTCAGCCTCCTTTTGTCCAAACTAGACAAACCCAAAGTTCTCAGTCGTTCCTCATGGGACGNTACATGGAGCCTGCTGTCGACCAGCACCCCCAGATCCCTTTCTGCATAGATGCTCTCCAGCCACTCCTCTCACTTTTTTTACTTGTGCCTGGCTAGGTGCAGAATCTGACATTTAGACTTGTTAAATTTCATCCCATTCATCATAGCCCAATGCTCCAATCTATCTACATCCCTCTGCAAGGCCTCTTGGCCCTCAAGAGACTCAACAGCACCTCGCAGTTTGGTATCATCAGCAAACTTGCTCATCTTGCATTCAACTCCTGCATCCAGTTCATTGATAAATATATTGAACAGGACTGGCCCTAGAATTGAACCCTGAGGAACACCACTGGTGACTCGTCACCAGCCATTCATTACAACCTATTGAGCTCTGCCCTTCAGTCAGTTCTTCACTCAGTGCACTGTGAGCCCACTCGTCCCACAGCTGGACAACTTGTCCGGAAGGATGCTGTGAGTGACAGTATCAAAAGCCTTCCTAAAATCCAGAAAAATTACATGCACCACCTTCCCTTCATCCACTTATCATAGAAGGATATCAAATTAGTTAAACCGGAAATTCCCTTTGTGAACCCATATTGGCTGTGCCTGATGATTACATTGTTCTTTCAGTAATGCAATAAAACCAGAGCTCCCCATCCTCACTGAACCATGGCCACAACTGTCAGCCGGTAACTAACCACAGGCACCACTGTGTTTCCCCTTCTAGACCATGCATGCATCTTGTTACAGACCTAAAAAGGTCTTTTGGTCAAATTGCCCTTTGAGCTGTGGGCTGGGGGACACACCTGAGTGTGTTGCCCAAACACTTGAAGCAGCAGGCCACAGGTTTTTTATCTTGGACGGAAAGATTGAACACCCTGGAGCAGCTCTGCAGGCCACGGACTGAGACATCCAGTAATGGGAAAAGAAGTGTGGAATAAACACACACCACGTCCCCAAGAAAAGCCTTTTTCTGCTATAAATTTAGCTGAGAAATAGATGTGGTTTATATTTATGGTTTTTATACCTTGGAGACTACAGTGCTCTAACATTAACCATGTGTTAGCATAAATACTACCTAAATTAAAGGTTTGCGTTATCCCAGCTGCACTCAAATGCCTTGGACAACAAGCCCAGGAGAGCGACCCACCAACTCCACAGCTCCAAGTCCCTCAGGCAAGCATCACAGCATGGATGAGGAAAGAGCAGCAAGAAAATCGCTTTCCTTCCCCGATTTGGGGCTTCATTTCACTTCAACCTCCCTAGAGAGCTGGCCCCTTCCCGGAATGATCTCTGCAGCAGCCTGATGATGTGATTGTGTTTGCCTCATACCTGGAGAGGATCCATGTGATTCACCCACAGTTCCTCTGGGGCCTTGAAGCTTTGATGCTTGTCCTCATTGCTCATTTTTGTTTTCTCACAAGAGAGAAAATAACAAAGATGACTGACAAACATGCAAGACAAGGAGTCTGCTCCATGGGTATCAAGTGCCAAGGGTACAGGCTCAGGCACTGGGCGGTGGGCAGGCAGGTGAGATGCTATGCCTGGATCTTACACCAACGTCTTCCACGAGCCAGCTCTACTCCCTGCAACAGTGCACATTTTCCTTCAAAACCAGAAAGACCAACATAATTGTCTTCTCCTTCCCAGAAATGAGTAACAGCACAGAATCACAGACATTTTCTGAGCTGACTTACAGCAGTGAATCAAGGCTTGGTGTTTGGGCCTGGTTTGCCCAAGGGGGAAAATGACACCCCAAAACAGCCAGAAGGCTCTGAGGACTGGTAGGGTTTGGTGCAGAGCAGAGGGCCAGGCTAGTCAGCATAGATCCTTGCTTTTGTGGCTAAAAGCAAAATAAAGCCCTTAACTAAAAAACTAATAGAAGTCAGCCAGCAGTTTTAATTTGCAGAGCTACTGAGAAGCTATCATCATTATTTTTTCTTTTTTTTCCCCTTTACTCTCCCCTCTTTTTTCCATCTTTTTTTTTTTTTTAATAGATGTATTTCCACAAAGGGAAAAATAAGCAGGAATTGAGCTGCAGAAGTCAGTAGCTGAATATGGACAGGATTGCGTCTAACCAGATGGAAGTCCTGTGCAAGAAAAGCCTGCTTAGCCAAAACAGGCTTTCCTCTCTGAAAAGCCCAGTCATCTTTTCATCAATTTTCATCAATTCCGTTTTAAACAGGACAAGCTTTGAAAACTAAGATTGTTTCCAAAAATTATATGTATGTGTATATATATATATATATCTTTCAGAACTCTAGGATCCTCTTATCACAGGTGACTGCTTCCCCATAACATCCTAGGGGACTTATACAGGCATGATGTGATTACTTGGTCTTGCCAGTTCTCAATGACTTTAGGAGATCCAGTGTCCCTGACTGAAAATGAGCTTTTCTGTGCACAGCAGAGATCTGCTTTCTGATGGCTTGCATGCATATGGAGTCTCTGTCATCTGATAAATGTCAGTTTGCTAATATTCTCCTTGGTGGAGTCAGTAACACCATCTCAGTCTTCTATCCAGCCAGAGACTTTCACGAAAGTTGTAGGAATTCCTCACTCCTGCTGCGTCTGCCACTCTTCCATGTTTGCCTACAATGAGCCAAAGTTGTCAGGGGAGCAGACAGACACACACACTCACCCTCTCGCACACCCAGACTACATGATCATGTAGTCCTGGTCTCCTGGGGAAACCAGACAGAAGCAGATAATCATCTCCTCATCGTATGTCTCCAAGAGTACAATTATCCCCTGCAGGAGATATTACTTCTTGTGTGGGTAGATTTCCTTGCCTGCGGAGTGCTCATACACTAAAAACATGAGATGAAGAATGCCATGTGAGCTCCGGATCCAAGGAAGAGATGAAGCTTGTTTTGAAGCTGACAGCTTGTTTGCACGCAGATCACTCTAGAAGATTTTTCCTGAGTTTCCTTTGAAGAAGCTAAACAAAGCCTCATAGGAAAAAACACTGAGAATTGCCTGCTTATCTACCTGGTTTACTGCAAGGTATAGCCGAGAGCTCATCTGCAATCTAAACCTTCCCCCAGAGACACCTCTCTGCCCGCTTTGGCATGGCACAACTGATGCCAGAAGGGAAAAAAACACGAGACCAAAGCTACTAGGAAGAGCATACATCATGAAAGAATATCCCTCCACCTTTTCATTCATTTCCTTGTTCGTGCTTTCTCCTGGATTTGAATTGGAGTTTCTTGATGATGTGCTTCATGATGCTTCCAAACATGCACAAGGGAAAGAGGGTAAGGAAGGAAAAGGAGATGATACAGGAGAAAATAACAGAGGATTTCCAACCTGCAAGTCCTCTCCAAGGACCCTGAGAGCCTGCTGCTGTGCTTATACAGATGCAATACTTCCAGACATGGTGACAGGGAGACAGATCTTCAGCAGGAATAAATGAGTTTTAGAAAGTGTCCTGGGAGCTGAGTGAATGTGGGAAATGTGTTAGGAAATAAAGATATTAGCACAAGATTAGAAGCTCCTTCCAAAACACTGGGAGGGTGCAAAGTGACAGACCTGCACACCAAGGGTGGAGAAACAACGGCCCAAGGACACCGGGTGAGTTAGGTCTGGTCCCAGGCTTGCGTGATGCCTCAGGCAAGGCCATGGCATGGTATGTGTGTGGAGCAAAGGCAGGGACAGGCAGGCATCAGGGTATGGGAACTCACCTGCCTCTGTCCCTTCATCTGCCTCCACCGTAGAAAAGTGCCATGTGCACCCCTGCCCGGTGAAATCCCCATTGACAGAGGCTTCAAAAGCACAGCAAAAGGAAGAAGAAGGGAAGGATTGAGACAGATTTGCTCAAAGCTCAGCTGAAATGGCTGAGTGGGTGCACTGGGTGGGAGATGAGGAGACATTGAGGACCTCCTCAGAGAGGAAGGTTTGGGCACGGTAGGAGGAGAAGCCTGGTCAGAGACCTTGGAGAGAGATGGAGGGAGGGAGAGGAGCACATGGAGGAACAGAGCCCAAAGTGTCTGTGGGACAGCAGACAGGCTGTGTCCCTGATCCCCTGCCATGGCTCTTTCCTCCAGTGACCAGCTCCCGGCTCAGTGTCCTTGAGGGCTGAGCTTGGTTCCCACATGTTTAGGGCATAGGTGACCATGAAGCTGCATTACCTTGGCTCGGAAAAAGGCTCTCATTACCCCTGCTCCCTTTGTAGCTTACTTTCCTCCCAGGGGCTGACAGAGCTGCAAACATTTCCTCCTTAAAAATGAAAGGAAGAAGCTGTGAGCAGACCAAGCCCTGAAGGGAAATAATAAACAAACCTGTGACAGCATCACCTCTTTGATAAAGCGCTGGGAATATTTTGAGAGCTCCTCAGAGAAATGTGACTGGCCACTAGCCTGGAGGAAGACCTCCCAGATCCCCTGTGCCCCCAAATTCCCAGTTTGCTTCATTTGGGCTGGTCCTCCCCCACTGCCTCCATGACCCACAAGTATAAATGGGGCTCGGGGGTGACCTGCTAGGACTGAACGAGGAGAGGAGAGGGAAAAACACCGAAGAGGAGGAAGAGGAAGAGTTCCTTAATGAAAGAGAGGAGCAGAACAAAACCTGGAAGACAAATTAATCTCAGAGATGCCGAAATGCGGAAAAGGTGCATGAAAGGGCTGAGTAGAGAAGAGGTCATGGGAAGCGAAAATACCAAGCCACTTAACTGAAATGATTGAATAGCAAATGTTGTGTGCAGGCTGTCTCCCTCAGTGCACGACACTATCTTCAGCGTACACCTTCTCCCCGCCTGCCCAGAGGCAGGGTGGTGCCGCTGTCTCTACTTTAAAGGCACACAAAGGCTCGTGCCCAGACCAGCAAAGGGTCTTGGGCGTGGGAAAGCTCTGCGTCGTGGCTCCTCACTTCCAGGCACCTGGCATGCACACTGCAGGAGAACCACAAGTGCCCTATAGCACAAATAAGGAAAGCCACCCCTCCCAAAGCCAGCTCCCATCTCCTGTGACCAAGGGCAGCCCCCAAGACTTTGGATCCTGTGTTATTCTCCTTTTGGTTATAGGTATGAAACATAATATTTTCCCTGGTTCTACAGTTCAAGACAGACCCGAGTGCCCTGTTTTTTATTTGTTTAAATCCAGCTGCTCTCACTGAGAGTGAGTTTCAAAGCTGTAAAGTCACCAAAGCAGAACTGTTGCTGCCCTCACACTTTCAGGGCCAGGGTCTCCCTTGCTTTTCTGCTTTCTATCCCATGGATTTGCCTCCAGTCTGAAAAGGAGGGAAGGTGGGGGACCACATCACCCAGGCAAGAGCCTTTGTCATTTGAGGAAATTAGGGATCCCACAGCCCTTCACAGGACCACTGAGCTTGAGTCTCAGCAGGGCTGATAGAAGAGCCAAGTTCTTCTGGCCAGGGATCCTCCAGATGTGCTGGCAGCACTGCTGCTCTTAGAGGTCAGTGAGCATCTGAGCTGTGATTTACTGGATTGTGGCTCTCCTGTGGACCAGGTGCTAGTATTTCTGTTCCCCTGGCTCAGGGCAGGTTTATCAGAAGGGCAACAAAGGGTCCAGAGAAGGCCAATGAAGCTAGAGAACAAGTCTTATGAGGAGCAGCTGAGGGAACTGGGGTTGTTTAGCCTGGAGAAAAGGAGGCTCAGGGGAGACCTTATTGCTTTCTATAATTACCGGAAAGGATGCTGGGGGGGGTCAATCTCTTCTCCCAAATAGCAAGCGATAGGACGAGAGGAAATGGCCTCAAGTTGCATCACGAGGGGGTAGATTAGATATTAGGAAAAATTTCTTCACTGAAAGGGTTATCAAACACTGGCACAGGCTGCCCAGGGAAGTGGTGTAATCGCCATCCCTGGAGGTATTTAAAAGCCAGGTAGACGTGGTGCTGAGGGACATGGTTTAGTGGTGGTTTTGGCAGTGTTAGGTTTATGGTTGGACTCAATCCTAAAGTTCTTTTCGAACCTAGGTGATTCTATGATCAGCATGGCTTCTCCTCTCACGTTGGCTTCTTTCATCCTGAAGGGCCAATACAGCTGTAAAGATTTCCTGAGTGATCACAAGGTAAACGAGAAGAAAGGACTCAGGCACACAACAATTTGGCTGGAGATTACCTAAAGCAACACAGCAAGAAAGGGAAAGCAAAGTTAAAGGGCAACAGAAACTCTGCCCTTCTGTGCTGGGTGGAGTTCAGAGGTTGTGAGCGAGTCCAGGAGGTTTAAGTGAAATGTAATTGTTTCAGGGACTGAGCTGACGCCAGCCAAGACACAAAATTCAACTATTACAAGTTGTCCCAATGACTCATACCTGAGAGGTGAGTGTTACCTACATATTAGCCGTTCAAGTTAGTAATCCGTGCTCTGGGTTTGAGGCTTCTGGTGAGGGACAGGGCACAGTCATAATAAGAGCCTGACATGTGAAATAACATATTTGTGCAACTGACACCTGAGTGTACTTGGTTCAGATAGGATAGGGAAACCAGCCTGCTTCTTTGACTCAAACTATGTCTCTTTTAGCTCCAATAGCCCAGGCTGAGCCTTGGCTGCTGCCTCTGGCAGGGAACGTCCACCTGGGGCCATTTCCCAGTGATGGGACCCCCAAACCTGAGCATCTGGGGGGTTCCCTGCAAGGTTATCTAGAAAGGTGTTGCTGTACTCACAAGTACAACTTAGAACAGTTGAAGATCTCCTGGGACAAGCCAAGCCTGCCTGGCAGGGATGTTGTCTCTCAGCAAGAAAATTAGAGAAAGAAAAGTGTTAATTATGAGACACCACCAGTGTTTCTCCTTGGGAGAGTGAATAAGGTTGCCCCTCCCAGTATAAACCAACGAACTGCATTCAGTTAGTATGTAAATGCAGCGTTAATCTGGCTCCTCAAGAGAGCTGATTTCAACCAACTATGTCACAACTCAAACCAAACCAAGAAGAGTATCTGGGAGGTCAAAAGCCACCTCATCCATGGGGGTTTTATTGCCCCCTGTTGCAGCATTCCTAACAAGGATAGAGAGGTGTAAGTGGCTGTTGTTGGAGACAGGGCACAGGGGCAGGCAGACCTTTCATCTGTCCCCTGGGTCATTCTTAAGCCTCTATGGAAATGGGCCTCTTACCACAAAGGAAATAGAAATATGGAGATTTGTCGAGTTTCTGCCTCTGCCCAGGCCATAGTTTCCTGGGAAGGAACTCAGCTCCAGTTTAGTGATCTCCAGGGCTTGACCTAGTTGCACATGCATAGGACGCTGAAAGGTATCTACCTGGGTATCTACAGGTATCTACACAGGGCCTGCAGGAGACCTCAGCCATTCTGGAGTGGCAGCTAGAGCCAGGCAGGACTCCCCAGGGCATCTCAAATGGCTCCAGACCCCTACACTTAGGCGTCTGAATTGAGACCATAGTCAGCGTAGTCAATGAAGCAATTCAGTTCTCCTTTGCAGGTGGACCCAGTGAAAGTCTGTGCAGCCACTTGTCAGCCTGAGCAGAGTCCTGGGCTCCCAGACTTCCCTCAGCAGTTATTTGCCCCTCTTGCACTATGCTTGCCTTACAGCCTCGGGCTGCAGGGCTCAGATGCAATCAGCTTCTGCACCCATTCCCTGTGCCGCCTTTCCAAAACTCTTGCACACTCTTCCTTCCACCCTCTAGTCCCTGGAGGCAGCACAGAGGTCTTCTCAGTGTTTCACCTTTTGTGTCTGGAGGCTGAAGACACCACCATCTTCATCTTGTGTCTGGAGGGACAAACACCATCCCAGTATCAGGAACATTCATCACTGTGGTGTGTTTTTCAAGCTCAGCTGCTCATCCAGGTAAGCAGAGCTGGGCTGCAGTGCCTGACATCTGGCCAACGCTTGGAGGGTCTGGGCTAAGAGGCAGCAGACATGGGTTTGGCAATGCGTCACTTTGTGTCCCTGTTGCTCAGAGACAGAGGAGACTGTTATCTTGCATTTCCACAAGGGACAGAGTGATGACTTTAAAGAGTTAGTGGTGTTCCAGGCACTGAGAAGTGGATAAGTGCTGCATGTCCCAGATTAGAAGAGGGTAAATCCTGTCAACAGATATATACCTACTCTACACTCACTACTTCTCCTAGAGCAAAAGGGGTTTTACGATGACAAGACCTGACCAGTCCCCAAGTTATCTCTCTACCCCACCCATTCTTGCACATTACAGCCACACTACATACAATGAGAACCACAGGACTCAGAGACACATTTTCCCTCCTGGAAGTGGTTAGGTGGGAGCACACTGGCAGTTCTTATGTCTCATGGCTTTCATTTGGGTTTGACGTCTTATATCTGGGTTGTAGCTTTTCAGCTACCACCAGAGTAACACAAGAGGGGCACCAAGTCACCCTGCAACACCCAAGTAACTGATGTCGGCACCCATGGCACTGACTGCTAGGCAAGCAAGGGCAGCAGGTAAGGTGTCCTGATCTGTCCTGGGGGTAGAAGGAAGGTCCCACCCTAAACGCCAGGCAAGAACTCTTCTCCTCTACCCTTGGGTCAGGATAGCTGCATTCAAAGGGTGCCTGTTCCTTCATGTGCCACCAGCTACAAAGTCTGGTGTCACTTAGCCACACAGGTCCTGAGCCAGCTGGCCTGGGCTGGACTTAAATGCAGATGAGCTGTGTTTCAGTGCTTTAATTAAATGATTTTATGCAAGCAAGCAAAAGAAGTCAAAGACACTTTCATTTGAGACAATTGAAGTGCAGGGAAGCAAGGACATTTTATATGATCATTATGTGTCCTTTCCAGGTTGAAAGATTCTATGGTTCTACAGCAGGTTTCCCAGATCCCAAGGAAGATGTTTCAGCTGGTTCCAGGCAAGCAGCAGAGATTAGTAGAAAGCAAGGGGATATCCTGGGGAGGCGGGGGGAGTAGAAGATGGGGTAGATGGGAACTGCGCAAATTCCCTGCAAGGACCTAAGGCAATTTGTCATCCTGCAACCAATAAAACCACCATCTCAGGCAGCACTTTTCTTGTTATATTTTCAGAGGTGTTCCTAGTTGGCAACCTTTAGCCTGAAAGCTTGTTCTCCTTGTTGTCCTCCTCCCATTTATTTATTTGTCTTTCATTCACCTCCTTTGACAAATTCTCAGCCCCAGCTGGACATGTTCTGCTGGGGAAATGCTTTGTTAATAGCCATTTGTCCTCAGATCAGCTGGCAGATAGACATTGAAGAACAACTAACTCAGGCTTAACTAAACTTTGTCTTCTGGAGCAGTTCAATGTGAAGGCCGCAAGACTTTTTTTTTATCTATCTTCTCTGCCACTCCCTGTTGTCTCCCTGGACAAAGGGGAGATGTACTGCAGCTGGTGAGGCAACAGCTCAAACAGTGGGTCCCCCAACAGTGCTCTTAGGGAAGATTTTCCTTCTTCAACTATAAATGCTACTCAGGCTGTAAGACAGTAGATAAGGAAGTAGAATTTGTTGTTGTACAAGATGAAGTCTCTATTGCTCTTCCCTGACACTCTCTCAGGGCATTTAGCAGTGTCCCAGCTTGAGAAGGGACAGAGTTTCTAGGGCAAGCATGGAGGAGAGCACTGGTAGGGCAGAGAGAGGGCTGGCCCCTGTCACCAAAATGAGCAATTCAGGTAGTCCATCCCTATAAAATGCTAATGCTCATTGCCAAAGGATGTCCCCAGGGCAAAAAGTAAGAATGGATCAAAAAAAGACCTCAGGGAAAATGTATTCAAGAGTAGTTACTAATTTCCATGTTCTTGACCCAGCCTCCAGCTAAGAAAGGCCCCGTCATGCAGTTCACCACACGTGGAGCAAGTACAACAAAAGGAGAGATCACACTGCACTTGTCCTACCTCTTAGGCTTTTCCACCACAGAACTGGGAGCTGGGATTGGCAGTCCACTGGGACTGCACCAGGCTGCAGGAGCTGGGGGTGAAATTTTATGTCTTGGCTGCATTCTCTAAAGCCACAGACAGCAATGGGGAGGTTAGCAAGCCGGAGCTGCAGACAGCAACCACAATGAACTCAGGCACCAAGGGGGAAAGCTGAGCATGAGAAGGGAGAAACAGCAGCAGATGAATGGCAGCCACCTCCTCCTAAGTAGGAGTGCGGACGAGGGGAGGCTGGTCTGCAAGACCCCTGCAAGAAGGGCTGTTTTAAGAAGACACCTGAAATTCCCAGTGCAACTAATGAGTGATGGGGAGATTAGAAGAAACCCCAGAACAATTTAGACTCATACACAACTTGCACCCATGTTTACCAAGATACTTTGTGTAAGCGCAGATACCCACTCAGTGGAATTTGCAAGCATATCTAAGGGATAGGGCCACATTCCCATGGGCTCCTCAGGTGTAGAAGTCTGTTTTGTAATATTGCCCACTTGCTTCCCCACAGGTACTCCTGATGTACCACTGGGTACCCTTCCTAGTATGGGAAAGGATCCAAAATTGGCTCTATCTTCCCATTCATGTTGATGTAACTTTTTAGTAAGTGCTGTTTATGTTGGATTTCAGAACACACATAATTTCATGTCAAAAATTTTCTCACATGTCTGTATATCTCATTCAGTGTCTCCTCTGTGCAGCTGGTTTAACTTCCAAAATACCGGACACCTCTGTACACGTACCATTCTTAAAAAAGAACCCAAACAAACAAACAAACAAAAACCCCGAACCCAAGGGATACAGGTACTGTATGGCTGCCTGAAACTATGGTAAATATGGGATCAAGGGTTTCATTCAGCAGTGCAGCAGCTCTTGGCTTGGATGTGTTTTGGTAGCATATCTGCCCAGACCTATCCAAATGTGAACGCAGACTTGGAGCCGTTCATGCAATCTGTTCTGTTTCAGTTGCAGGGGGAGGGTTTTGATGCTAGCAGAGAATTGCTGCTTTCAGCAAGCAAGACAATTTGATATCAAGATGGGTTCACGGAGATCAGATGCTGATTTTTTTAAAATTCTTTAGAAATTTTAGGAACAACAGATCAAAGCCAAATTTTTAGCCCTAAGCTTGTTACACAGTTTAACAAGGAAACTCTAATTTTCATTCCTTCTTTAGACTGCTGTTAGAGGGCTCGAGGGAAACCTTAAATAGTGATCTCAGTTTTGTAAATAAAAAAATATATTGAAATCTTTCTTGACTAAAGTTTGAATCCACCTCTGCACTCTAATTTAATAATAAATACAAAACTGGCAGAATATTTCAGCTGCTTTATGAATAAAAATGTTACCCTTTAAAATGACTGAGTCTTTCTCTGTGGCTTTTACACCTTTATGCTATTGACCTTTCCTTTTCCAGTGTGGCTTTTTTGTTATTATTATATGGCTAGATATGAAAATATTTGCAATCTGATAAGCTCATTTGGCTGTATAATCATTCTCCAGCCCCCTGGAGTGAGATGGTTGTGCTCTTTGGCACTTCTCCAGCCAAATTAATCTTTTGCAGCACTCACAAGCCACATGACAACAGCTGGGTCACAGACACATTTGCCAGGAGTTCCTTGACGTCCTCCTCACGTGCACACTCTGCACTAGCAGAAACCCTCATGAGGGACATTGTTCCGGAACTGAGTAGGGAAGAGTGAAGAGGAACCTCCCGCTCAACAAGGAGTCTGTGGTGCCAGGAAGGATTTTTATTATTCTGTACACAGCAAATAATAAACAAGGTGGTTTAATTAGAATCATAGAATCATTTAGGTTGGGAAAGACCTGTAAGATCATCAAGGCTAAAACACATGTGTCCAAGGCTCCTATAAGGTTACAGAGGCTCCTAAAGAGTTGAATGCCCACAAACTCGGAGGCCCTGGAGACCCCAAGACTGTGGGCATGCTGGAATTGGGCAGTGGGCTAGGACTTCTTTCTGCCTTGAGATATAAGACGAGGGCAAAATCCTTGGCTGCACAGGACAGCTGTCAGTTCAAGCATGACCTGAGCATGCAGAACTACCAAGGAATTAAAGGAGGCAGCAGGAAATACACCAACATTCATGGCCTAGTCTTTGCCAATGTTGTCCCTCAATAGAGCCTAGTCCTTCACCCTCTTTCTTGGAGGGCAGGCAAGGAACTGTCCTCCTCATGAGGAGGTGGTCAGCCAAGTGCAACCTGCTCCTGCAACCCCAGCACCTGCCACTGGCAAATGGAGAGCTGAACATCACTTTGGGATAGATGAGCCGCACGAAGGGAGGCTGTACTATTCTCCCATCTGCACCGCAGTGCCCAGCAGCGTCGGTCCTTTGATTCATGATGCCACCTTGCTCCCACGAGGTGAAGCAGAGCACAGTCTGGAAGAGATCAGCACTGCTGCTGGCACTTCACAGACAGACTAAGCAAACAGAGCTAGAAGAGCATCTCAAGGCACCAGGAGAATTGGGAACCAAAAGCAGATTTCCCCAGGTCAGAGCTGATGTGCCCCCATGTTACAACACCTGCAGCGAGAACCAAGAGAACCTGAATACTTGGCCGCTTTCAGCCTGCCTTACGAATTTCAAAGGTTTTAAAGTCAGAAGGAACAATTCCTGTCAACTGGACCTTCTGTAATATAGAGGTCTGGGAATTTCCTCTAGTGGGACTTGCTCTTAAGAGTACGGTTTGCAGTTTAACTGAGAGACCTTTTTGCAAGAAAGCCAGTCTTAATTTGAAAATATCACACAATAGAGAATCCACAACATCTTTTAACATTTTGTTCCAATGACAAATTACTCTCCCTGTCAAGCATGAATAGTTTAAATCATAGATTTATTTCTTCCTACAAAGTAAGTATATTTCAATAGCTTGACAGCTGGAGTTCATCTGACCTAAAACCCGGATGACTATATTTGGCCAGATGAGCCTTACCTCTTCAATGACTCCAAAAACAAGGGATTAACTACAAGATGATTCATTGCCTTTGAAATTTAAGTGTGGAGAAAAAAGAAAAAAAATCTTTTCATTTGCAGGGACCTGCCAGCTGAATAACACCCAGAGGCTCTCTTAAGGCAGCTACATTGAAAACAAACAGAACCACAACTTGCAGCAATTTAAGGGTTCCTGCTGCCAGGGAGAATGCCATCTTCAGTTAACTCCATCTTTTCCTCCCCACACTTTAATAACACTTCCAGAGCTCTTGAAATCTGGCATGTCAAACTGTCCTGTGCAGTGCCCTCCTTACATGGTTAGCAAAGAGCTGCCCTAATTACGCCTCTCATGAGCCAGACCCTTCTGGAAGGTAAGCTCTCTGTAGCTCCCCCTCCACTGATGGCAG
>VYXH01011706.1:78796-100809 GCA_013397275.1 Burhinus bistriatus | reverse complement strand
GTTGAACGGGTTCAAGTATGGAAGGGCTGACAAACTCCAAAGCCTGTACAAGGGAAGGGAGAGCCAGAAGCAGCAGCAGCAAAACTGGGAAAAGGTAGCAGGTCACTGTGTGAAACTTCACACTCAGGGGAACCTTAAACTCCCTGTGTCCAGGGCATGTTTGGAGACTGGCCATTTGGCTTTGTCACCAAATGTAAAAACACCCTGTCCCAATGTCTGGAGATGAGAAAACTACAGAGGTAGGCAGGGCTGGTAGGGAAGGACCTTGGAGGACAAAAAAAAGTTGAAAAAGCTAATGAAGAAGTGGGTCCACCCAAGTTCATAGGCAGACCTTGTGAAAAACAACTCTGTACATGAACTTGAGAGACAGGTAGTGCTCAGCACTGCCCTGCATGACAGCCAAGTTCCCTCCCTTGCTTACCTTCTCTTTTCTTTGCCAGTGCTTTTTCACACTTTCTGGTGCAAAACAAAAGGTCTGGATGCGTTTTGCTTTTGGACTTCAGAAACACTGATCTCTAAATCAAGATGGGAAAGTTTTGCTGACGTAGCCCAGGAGGAGTGTTATTACCCAAGTTACAAGTTTCCTCTTCAGCCAGCAAATAAACCAGGGATTAGGCAAGGACCCTGCTGTAAATCCACCCTAATCACCTCAGTGGTGGGGAAGGCTGCTCAGCCCTCACTGCCCACTGATTAGTGGGGAAGATGCCGGAAGGGCAGTCAAATCATGGGTCTACTCTGAAGAAAGAGACCCTGAGATATTGATGGAAGATTTTAAGCATTAGATACGCAAAGGGACTCCTCTCTTCATATCAGAGGGGAAATTAGGACTATCCTACAGTCCCTTCAAGGGGGGAACCTGTGAGGGAGGGAGCAGAGGACTATCACTTTACAGACAGTTCAAAACAACCTCCCAACTCTTTCTCTGCAGCTCAAAGCAAGCAGGGGTTGCAGGCACTGTAAGTCTCCCCCATGGCCTCTTCCTGCCGTCCCCAAGGAGCAGGACCCAGCTAGGTAGATCTGAAGACAGCTCCATCCCCATTGCTGTGTCTGCTCAAGCGGCATGCGGAGATCTTCCTCAACTCCATGGCCCATGCGGCCAGGACAACCTCCATCAGCCACAAAGGCAGTGCAAGGACCACCATCATTTTTGCCTTTCCTCAAAGCATCTCTTGAACAACGAGACTAGTCATCATTTACAATTTGCAAAGCAAGAAGAAACACTAGACCTCACCGTTGGGCTTCTTGCCCAGCAGGGCTGCAGCCACCCTGGACAGAAGCAGTCCTACAGGAAGGGCAGCCACAGATGGTCTGTCATGTTATGGCTCTCTCTGCACCGCACGTTGTCCCAGAGCCAGGCAGGGCTGCCGGACTCGAGAGATAAGAGGGTCTAAGGAAAGTTGTCCTGCACATACATCACATGCTACAACAACACTGCGCAAGGCTGGAGAGACAAACGGCTCTCAGCACAGGAAACCTGAGCAACCATCAGCAGAGGAGTTGGACATTAGAAGGGAAATTCACTATTATACTTGGTTCCCCCACACACAACCAGGGAAGCCAAAACACTTATTCTGATATCCTTGGTATTCCTCAGATCAGGAGGTTTTAGCTCTTAGAAAGACCTGTACTTCTGGTGAGGTTTTGGTCAAAGGGTTGGGCACTGCTGCCAAAAAGCTGCCTTCCCACTAAGAGCAAGTCTTGGTGCCTGAACTGTCCTGTTTTGAGGAAGGAGAAAACCCCCTGATCCTGCACAGGGACAGAAAGGGGGGACAGTTTTGGACAATTAATGAAGAGCTTTGAGCTCTTCTGGTGGAACAGGTGAGGCAGAGCAGTAGCAGTGCCATTTCCCATGCCTCCACACCCAGCAGCAGAAACCCTTCGCAGGGAAGGATTAGCAGCACTCAACATGCTTACAGCAAAGATTTCCAGCCCCTTTCAAAACTTAGCAAAGCATTAAGAAAAAATAAAAATTTTAAAAATTACAAAAAATATCCCCACAAAATCCCATTCTCCAAGTGCGACAAGCTGGGTTCAAGTAAATCGGCACAAATCAAACAGTGACTGTGGGAATTGCCGTGCTGCCCCAGGTGGGTGCAGGATGAGCAGCAACTTTAAGCTTTGCACTGCCAACAGTTCAATGAGGCTCCCTTCGCCTTGATCATCCCAACCACCTTGCTACTTTGGTTTCTGTGGTCTGCAGCACACTCATACTCCAAAAAGCTCCCACCTGGCCACAAAGTCAAGACAGCCCTGATTGAAAAGCAGTTAGGAATTGTTTTGTTCTTTCTTTGTGCCTCTACAGCAGTGAATCACAGTTAGTCCAACTTGGAAATCAATTATAAACAGCAAGTTCCTTCTCCTGCAAATGTAAAAACCAAACAGAGCCAGCTTTGGTATTTACAGCCAGCAGAGCAAGGCAAACAGATTGAGCCTTTAAGGGAGGCACGGAGGTCTGCCACTGGAAATGTGGCTTTAGTGAGTTGCTACAGTAATAACATAAACAGCAAGCAACTGGGAGGATGCCTTCAGCGTTTGCATTGCTCAACTATTGCCAGCAAGCAGTGCTTCCGACGTAGGTATAAAGTTCAAATCTAAAGTTCCACTTGGAAAGTGCATTTTGGAGAGGAAAAAAAAAAACCGTCATTTTAATTATCAGAGTAAAGGTAGAATCAGTATTACTATTCTTGTGACAGAAAGGACACTACCTGCAGACTAAAACCACATTATGCAAGGTGCTGTACACAGGAAAAACAGCTTGCAAGTAAAGAGCACCTCGCCTTTGTGCTATTCAGGGCTTGGCTGCCTTAGTTGGATTATTTTTCTTATCTTATCTTAAAAAAAGAGGCACTATTTTGTTTTAATGTTCTGCTACCTTTACAACCTCCTTAAAATATAGGAAAAATAAAATCAAACACTAGGTTAATTCTTACAGGCAAAGAGACCTTGCAGGGGGCTGAAATCACTTTGCTCTAGAAGAGCTTGAGAGTGCTGCGGTCGTTATGCAAGTGAAAGGGAGGAGGGAAGAAGCTGAAGCCGTGCCAATATCCATGGTGGGGCAAGTTTTACATTACACAGTGAAATTTAAACTAAGCTGCAAACTTTAAACAGTCTCCTTCCCTTCGGCTCAGGAAGTTAATTTCAGTGTGAACAATATCACACCTTAAATCCATCCCTAAAGTTGTTCTGCTCTAGACATATTTGCATATTTGTGTTCAGTCAGTTCCATCTCTCATCAAGATGATTTCATGGATCCCATGTCTTTCCTCAGGTATTTTATTGTCTGAAGCCCATAAGAGATATTTACCAGGCTCAAATACAGCTAAAAGCATGCACACCTAGCTCAACCTGCTGGTAGGGTGGGTAGCAGGGGCTTTTGCAAGGTACAGAATGACAATCTCTCTCCTGGGACAGTCCAGTTCAAACCACTACCCAGGCCATCTGAAAGGGGAAGAACATCGTCTTCAAGGACCTTTCTGTTTTAGTCAGGTAATATAATAAAAAGATGCAGAAGAATCAGGGTGGTAGGGATCAAAAAATAATTTTTTTTTAGTAAAATAAATAGAATATGTGTCACTTCATTAACAGAAGAATAGCCTGGGAGAGGTCCAAGGCAGAAAGGGATTGATGCCAGCAGAGCCATACTGCAGGCTTGTTGCCCTGGAACACACTTCCCACTCTGTATACCCTGGTTTTTGTCTGCTGACAACCCAGGAGCATTCACCATCTTTGGGACTTTCCACCAGCCCACCGCATCTTCTCCCAGATACACACACTGTACCCACAATCCTCCATCCACTGCCGTGGCTGCAGAGGATCCCAGGTCACTTTTACAGGACCCATAAGATGGAATTGAATGTGTCACTAAAACCAGCGTTTTCTTGCCCCCAGACACCATCTCAGGAATTCCTGAAGAAGGTGAGGGATCTGCTTGTACACTTACACGCACACTTTAAAACACAGCAGGTGTGGTGCTCCTGAGGACAAGGCATGTGTTGCCCACTTTTGCCAGCGCATCATCCAGCCTTGCTGATGGGTGCCCATTACCACCCTCAGTTTGGAGGCTGGTTGTGATTTTGGACTAAATCCTTCCTCAGGCTCTGAGCACATCCCAGCTCCTCTCTGCCCCAGAAAGGCAAGGCTGCCGGGAAAAGTCATCTCTGTCATACCAGCTAATACAGTTGGAAGAAGGAATAACATTTTTTGGATCGGAAGCCCATCTGAAAGCTCAGATCCACATGACTAAAGGCCTTGTGTCTCCAGCAATATTAACTTAGCTAGCAGGAGACATTATTCCTCCTTACAAGTCTTTCCTTGCTTCAATCCTGAAACTAACTGCAGCAACATCAGTGATTCACAGACAGCAACTTTCTACCTGTTAATCACTTTCCTATCAGCTTCTACCCACCTTAATCCCGAATAATCCTTATCTGAAAAATCAACAAGACTTGTTTGCAAATCACCAAAGCTGGGTCACTCTGACGATAAAGACATTAATTGCACTGTGTGAAGTTGCTTTCTTTCAAGAGTGGTAGAATTTTAGGGAGACTCAACTTAGCCCCCTATCCTCCCATGCAAAACCCAGTAGTCTCCTCTTCCTCATCAAAAAACAATCTTATTTATTAAAGCATAAGATAGTGTATCGGTCCTTTTGTGTTGTCCCTAGGAGCATATGCAGCTTCATCAAACCTTCCTCCGCTTTCAGCTCCTCCAACTATTGGTTTTCTCCCCAAACAGTCCTGCCATCAGTTACAAAGAGGTGTAAACCCACAGTCACTCCACTGAAACCAGTAGGATTGCCCTGGCTTTACACCACTTCAGAGGAACTTTCACCTGCAGGCTTTCGCTGTGTGAACACCAACTCATTTCTGATCCAACATCAACGCAACAGACTTGTGGCCTCTTGGACAGTCCTGCACTTTCGGATGCAGATGCCCAAAGCCAGATATCCCTATCTCAGTTTTGCCACACCAGCATTTGCTCCCCACTCCTCACACACAACTGTCCTAGCTGTTCGCATCTGCCTTTGACTTCAAAGCAAGCCAGGGCTGCTGAAAACAGCTTTAAACCAAGTCATTTATATAGATATCCATCCTGCTTTATCCCTTATGTCCTATCCCTTTGGAAACCAAGCACTAAAAAAGGCAGAAGAGTTTTGTTGCCGTTCACCACTTAAAAACACATTGGCTGCTTGGCGCTGTCACATACATGGCAAGTGCAAGCTCCCGACCAGCTGTCGGCACAGGCTGCCGCGGTGTCGTGCAGCCCCACTGATAACGCGCAGCCAACAGCAAAAAAACCCACTGCAACAGTTTAAATCCTGCCTACTTTTTCTCCATAGGACACACAAGGAAAACAAAGTGAGGTAAGGAAAAAGCTTTCACTTCCCTGGATGATAACACTTGAGGTATTTCAGTGCCAAGAAAATATTGCAGGGCAGAGGGAAAGGAAGTTCTGCATGATGTCTAGCAAAACACTTGATGCTTACACAGAGACTTGTTGCTCCCTGCGCTTTGCAGACACACAAAAGCCCCTGCCAAGCTCTGCAGAGCCCACCCTTTGCCGGCAACCCCAAAGCTCATCCTATGGCAACTTGCATGAATTTTTTTCCTGTGGATAAAGATTCCTCTAGTCCCTGTGGGGCAGGTTGCACTGGAGTTGGGCTCATCCCCAGTGCAAACTCTAGCAGCAGCGCAGCCCCTTCACCAGGACAATTTCCCCCTGCACCCAGGAGTCAGAGAGCATCCCCACACCACAGCGTAGACTCACCACCAGGATCAGCGTCCCCAGGCACTCAGCCAGTGCTTTCCGGACTAATTTGTTTCTGATCCTCAGGTGCTCCTCAATAGTAGCAAGAACGTCCTTTTGCCTCCCCATCGCCGTAGAGGTGCCCTTCAAGCAGTGTCAGGGAAAAAACAGCAGCTGACAAAGCCTCAGCAAGGTTTCTTCCCCAGCAGAGATGCCTTCACTTATAAATAAGTTCAGCGATGTCTGACACACCTCCTGGGTAACCACACCCCTTCCACCCGCTCTTCAAACCCAACTTATTTTTTTTTCCTCCTTTCCAGCATGAGACAGAGTGGGTGGTTTTCTTCATTTTCTTTATTGCTTGCATAGGTGAGCAAAGGATTCAGGAGTTTCAGAAGATGGAATTAAATGTGACAAAGATGTCCTGATCAAACCCCTGCTGTTTTCATCACTTACCGTTTAAAACACGAGGCCATATCTGCCCCTCTCCAGCTTCAGCAGAGGTTCTAGAAGCTAAATGCATGGGCTGAGCAGTGCCTTAACCCATTTGTGCAATCCAGTACCCTGCTTTCAGCTTTCTTTCCCTCCCATATTCCTGCAGGATGGCAAACTGATGAGTACTCCTCTGCTTATCCAGAGGCTGCAGCTGCTTTTGCAGCAATGTCAGGGGGCAGGAAGGTTTGATCCCCCATATCAGTACTGTGGGCTGAGGCCAAGGCATCTCCTGACTCCAGCAATTATGCAGCTGAAGCTGGTATCAAGAAACAAGACCAGACCTCTCTCCATGAAAAGCTGCATCTGAGTCCAAACTCTTGTGTATCGTTACAGTTTCTCTCCCCCTTCCAGGGCTTTGGGAGAGCATTTCCAGCCCAGTCCCCATGAAAGCCTTGAAGAAAAGTGGTGAGAGTTCCCAAGTGCAGAGCCAGTGCCCCATCATAGGACCATGACAAGGAGGCCACCGAGTCACTTATCCTCTCAGGAACCAACCCTTGCTGCCTTTTCATCCTCAGCAACGTCCTGTATCACCCTGGCACAGTTCTATAGGACAGTCTGAATGAAAGCTGTCCCAGTCTGTACCATCTGGGGCGAGGGCTGCTAACAGGACGCGTGCCACTTGTGGCATCTGGTTTCTGTTAAGTGAGTAGTAAAAATTCCCGGGGCTTTTTAACTCACCAGGGCTTGATGCAGAGCAGCAGGGCTAAATTTGCAGGACTGAAGAGGACCCCTTTCCTGGATTTGTTCCCCCGCCAGCTCTGCAAAGACACAGATGCCTGGTTTTCCCTCTTCCCCTTATTTAACAATCAACATTCCTGTTGGAAAAGCAGAGCTTTTTAGTGCAGTGGTGAATGGGTCTTTATTTCATGCAGAAACTGCAGCCAGCCCAGGGAGTAGAGTCAGGAATGTCATTACGAAAGCAGTATCATGTGAGGAATAAAATGCAAGGAAACACTCGGGTCCAAACATAAGTGCAGAGACAGGAAACTTTTCCTCACTACTTTGTGCTCAGGCCCGCTCTGTTATCACCAGCATCAATGGGATCCTCTGAACTACAGCAAGTGCTCCCTCAGCCCCATGCATGCTCACTGCGGCTGGGGTTTGCAAACCAGCATTCAGGACACCCGTCTGTAACTTTCTCTCCCTCTCTCTCCCCTCACCCTCTTGCTGTACATCACCTGGGCCATGGAGGATCGACAGCTGCTCTTCTGCCTCGCTTCCTCCTGCACTCCCCCCTCCTTTATACTCCGCTCTGTCCTTTTCACCCTGACTCTGTATCGAAGCCATCACAGTCAGAAATGAAGATGTGTGTTGGTTTTTTTCCTTTTTGGTAGTTCCTAAACTGTCTGTGGGCTGTTTCACCATTTGTTGAACCACCAGTGTGCAGATGCTGTGTTCTCTTACTGAGATTTATTTAGACTGGGTCCTGGATCCCATTCCTTTCCCGGTGTGGGGACAGGGGCATAAGACCAGAGAGAGACAGGTGGGGAGCAAGACGGATAGGGAGGTGTGATGTTCTCTAGGCAGGTAGATACATTTCTCCTGTCTGCATCATCTGAGCCCCCCTGGCTACGAGTTGAGGATACAGAAGTTTCCTCACAACTGGTGAAGGCAAGGGAGATGCCTAGGCTCCCAGGTTGATGACAGAAGGTGGTGGTAAAACCAGCATCAAAGCTGGTGCTTGGAAAAGTCTAGACAGAGGCAAGCCCAAGGAGCCAGGGTGGGGTGGGCGCTCCAACACCATCTCTGCGGCTGACTCACTGCCTGACCCTGAGCAAATCCTTCACGTTTCCACACCTCAGCTTCTCCATCAGTAAATTAGAGAGAGTGACCTCGAATTCCCTTCCCGGGGCGTTGTGAGGGTGAATCACTGCAGCCCAAGATCCAATGACTTAAAATGAGCAATTGGGACTTATGCAATTGCTTTCCCAACAGACAGCCATGTTATTATCTAGGAAGGCGCTTGGGGAAGGGACAGTGATGCAATGCTGGAAGAAGTGGAAGATCTTTTCCAAAGCAATAACTAACCAAAGTGTGGATAAGGGCTGAAAGACTCCAATTCTGGACTTCTCTGTGCCAACGCAGGAATTGCCCTGCTATACCATTCAGCTGGACTCCAGGGACGCATTGTATAAGCACAAAACCAATACAGATATGTGTCAGCAGCAGTATGTTTCCAAACAAGCCCATCTTTGACAGCAACCAGTGCACAGGGTACTGGTACCCACCCTGGCGGTTAGAAGTAATCCACGGGTCCGTAAAAGCAAACACAAGGTCGGACCTCAGAGCTGCTGGGTTTTCCTAGTGTTGCGTGGACACAGCAAGATGTTCACACCTTTAGTGTTGTCTTGCATGGACATTCAAAGACGCTATTTCACAGCACAAAAGGTTGAAAAAAGGACACTTCCAAACCTCTGTCACAAAAACTCATGCCTGACCTCCTGACGGTGGTGCCAAAGCTACTGAAGCCCAAGCAAGGAACTTCTGTTGTCAGTCATGGCCTGATTCAAACATCAGGTGTTAAAGTGCCTAGGGTGAAACACCCTTATCAATCTGTACAGTGTCAAAAAATCACAGCATTGGGGATGAGGAGTTGGGGGAGTAGGGGGGAATTTAACACTTTAATTTATGGAAACTGCTGGTTACCCAAAAGAAAACTCAAAGAGAAAAAGTAAGCTCAGCTCAGCAGGGAAATCAGAGACAACATTGTTCTGTTGTGCTTGTCCCCTAAATCTCAATCTTTTCTTCCAATATCTTCTGGAACCCACAAATATGGGAGTAGCTAGGGATAGACCAAGATTTGAACCCATGACCTCTGACCCCAGTCCAACAGAGCACTTGTCTGTAAAGTTTGTCACTTTCTTATTCCTTTCCTTTACCTCCCATAGAACTGTGCAACGTGACATGAGAAAATCACTGTACTCAGGCTGTTATTTCTAGACCTGATCCAAAACCAACACCCAGGTTCCAAGTTTGCTATTTGCATTGCCGCTTGGCTCCCTCCCTCATCACTCTACTCTGGGGGAAAAACACAGGTGAAATTTTAAAGGAAGAATTAATCCTTGGCTCCTCTTCAGCTGTTTTCCTAGTGGCTCTAGTGACAAAATAAACTCAGATTCATAAACTCCTTGGCTTCTGCAGAGTGCTGAATCAGCCTCCAGCAAAGTAATTTTTCATATTAAAAACCAAGTTTAACAAAGTAACCAGACTTTTCCTTAAGCAGCTGAATGGATAAACCAGGATTGATGGATTCCACATCTTGTCCAAGCCAAATTGATTCACCCATCCCAGGATGCATGGTGCAATCCAATAAGGAGAATAGCGTGAATCACACAAATCTGTAATGAGTCATTGCACTGATGGCTGGGTCACCTGATGCAAAAGCCGTTATGCCAAGAGAGGTCACTGGGTCAAAGCATGACAGGATTCGTCCTTGTGAAATCTCCCTTTGGAAGATACCTCTGACCATCTCCTTCCCATGATCTACTTGACAGAGCAATATGGTGACCTGTTCAGAAGATTTCATTAGAAATAAAAATTACAGCTTGCCTAGCAAGGCAGGGTAGGAAGTGAGTGGGTAGGAAGTTTATAAGCTTTCTAAATGATTCTAGCTGGAGGGATGAGTGCAGTGATTTCAACATCTTGCCTTGAATCTCCAGATTTGCAGAGCCAGGTGTTCATTTCACGTCTCAGTCTAGTTACCCCTCCACCTTGAGTTAGAAAACTGGAGAAATTCCTCCAGGGAAGAGGGGCAGTCAACACAGCTGAGGGTTGTTGATGGCGTCTGTGTTTGGAGAAATTTAAGGTGAAACTGCAATCCTAATTTAGGTTCCTTGGACAGCTAAGAGAGGCCTGGAAGTCGGCGAACTGGATTTGGACTTTGAATTACAATATAGTAACAGGAATAATATTTAAAATCCCTGAAAACAACTCTTCATGAAGTCCACTGCTTAGGCCCAAGTGGTGCAGAAGGTGACTCTGAGCTGAGTCTATACCTGTTATTCAGAAGTGTCCCATAGGGATGGACCCCCAGAGCTATATTGGAGCATGGGCCCACAGCCTGTTCGCACTGGTGGTTCATTGTCATGTCTGATTTCCTCGTCATCCCAAAGCCAGTCCCAGTTTACAGGAATAAACATCATTCATCACATACCGTTGTGGTAGAGAAGCCATTTTCCAGTATAAGCAGTTGCATGCCAGAATAACTACTGTACACTGGAAAAGCACCAATCGCTCCAGAAGAAAGCTTTTTAATAACACATCTGAAAGGAAAGCTATTAAAAACAGCTCTCCTGAAACAGGGTTTTGGCAGGATCTTCTCCCATGAACTGCTCTGTGTAGACAGTTGTTCTTCTGAGAGCTGCAGAGCCAGTCCTGACTTGGAGACACTGCTGCTGCTGCACACCACAGCAGGAGAGTTCAAAGACCCTGAAGGCAGAAGACACATAAATGGGGTGAAACTCCACCAGCCCAAAGTGTGAGTCAGGAACAATGACAAGAACTTTCCCTACCAGATGAGGACATGTTCAGGAATCGAGAGTGTGCCTGCTTTCCAACCTAACCACAGGTAGTCTCAGCACAGATGTCCCTGGGCACAGAAACAATTACTTTAAGAGCAAAAAACACCTAGATGTCATTTTAGATGTCTGATCCATGTGATCACTTTAGAAGCATCTCTTTATTGGCTATAAAGGAAGCCTAAAACAACTAGTCCAGCAAAACATAGCTACACATAGTTGGTGTAACCCAGCCCCAGTCTTTCAGGAGGTGCAGACCTGCAAAATGCAAGGGTATTTTTACCATGGATGGGGTGAGATATTTGCAACAGGAGCAGGGAATCTTGATACTGTTCCACAGTTTACAGCAGGGGCTCTCTCTCTCTGCAATACCACATAATTTCAGATCACCCATGCTCAAGAAAAACTGAAAGTGGTAGAGGTGCAAAGAAATATCAGAAGGATAAGCAGGTGAAGGGAGTCTCTCCATTCTAGTATGGGCCAAAACTGCTCAAATAAGGTAACACAGCAAACCCAAGGCCAAGTTGGGATATACTGCTGTCAATAAGTATATCAGGAAGCAAAAGAACTCTTTGCATTGGCACAAGCGCAAGTAGGGATGAACCAGCCATGGATAATTTTAGGCTGGAGAGTAGAAACCATAAAAGCATGGACGTTCTATAGATATTTTGCAATTCCAGGAAGATGTTTTCCTTTCCCAGGAGATACAAAGGCAGAAAGTATAAGAGGGTTAAATCTGAAAGAAGGAATGGAGTTCCCTGAAGTAGTTAAGTCTTTTTCCCTCATTTTCTGTACCCTGACCCAATTCTGTACCCCCATGTCTTGCTTGCCCTGATATGGTCTCTGCAAGGGAATTCCTGCTAACCTGCACCCACAAAAAAGAGAATCAGGCTCCTGAACTGAAAAAGCACCTTTGGAGCAAACTATACTCTCTGTCTCTTATGACTTCGGGGCTGTTGAAGGACTTTAACTACCAGTTCACCTGGACACTCCCTAAATCCACCTCTGCAAACGTAAAGCGAGCTTGCCTACACTTGCTGCAAGTGAGAACAGAGCCTGCTGTCCTCTTTGGGACATTCATTCCTTCAGCTGATTTTAAATCAGCCTGAATCCTGGGGGAATTTCCATACTGGCCTATTTTTTTCGCTCTGGGTAGTTTAAGTATTAAACGTCATCCTTAAGCAAACAGGCATTAAGGAACTCCATTGTAATGGGCATTTCTCAGATTCCATAATGCAACAAGGATTTGGAATGGACAAGCCACCTGAGACGAGCGCCTGCGGCTGTGGAGATAACAGGGCTGTAAACAGAAGGGCTGGGCTGTGCAGTGGATGCAACACCCAAAGTCTGAAGAGACATAAGCACCGAGCTCCCAATTCACCGGGAGAGTCCTTCTCCCAAAGAGAGGAAGAATGTTCTTTTCCTGAGAGCTCCTGCATAGACAGACATCAGCAGGCATGGGCCATGAGCTGGTTTTGGGAAATAGCTTTTGAACTGGTTCTGGAGGCTTCAGTGGAGGCTTGATCTCATGGGTGGGGAAAAACAAAGAACTTAAGTGCTGTTGTAATGAAAGTCACAGTCTTCCTCTCCCTCCCCTTGGATGGAGTTATATTGGTTGACTGACCCTATGGCTGACCTGGAATATCCCAAGGGTGAAGAGCCAACATTTCCTTAGAAAAATGCCCTGGCCTCTTTTTCTTGGCCTGCCCAAAAGGAACAAAAGCAGGGATTTACACACTGAAAGCCTTAAGAAGACTCAGCAAAAGTAGATGCCAAAATAGGCGGTAGGAAATACAATTCCAGTCCTAAACTAGAAGCACTGAAATGGGGATAATCCTGTGCCCAGGAACACATCCATTAGTTCCTGTATGTGGATGAAGGCAATCCAAGCCCCAGTTTGCTTCATGACCCAAGGCATGGATGGGTTTTATCTTGAGAAACCCACCGTCAAATCGAAGTGGTTTGTGGAAGCAGAGGGGACAATATGGCAGGGGCAATCCCTCCCCAGACAGGCAGCCTAACTCAGACCTCCCTGATCTCCCTATACTCCTTACATCTGAGGCAAGGCCAGGTGTTGAGAACAGCCAGCCACAGAAGCTGCCTGCCTTGGCACTGAACGGGTGTCCAGGGATCAGAAACCGGCAGACGGGAGCAGATGTTTTCCCATGAGTCACCAGTGCCTTTGTAGCCAGCATTGGTAGCAGCTTCCACTTCCAATCACCCCCTCCTGGGGTTAGACACCCCTTTGCCCTTATGCGATGAAACCCCCAGCCCTGGTGGCTGCCAGCACCTGGTGAGGGCAGGATGAGACCTGAAAGGAGCAGAGGGTGGAAGCAAGCATGGAGTGTACCAAAGGGAGGAACAAGGGGTTCTCTCCCTCCACACACCAAGATCCCTCATGTCTCTCTCCCCTCTGGGATGCAGAAAGGATGAATCCCATCATCCTTGCAGCCCCATATCTACTGGTCCCAGCCCACCCAGTGAATCCCAATAGTGGACTCCTACCCCCAACAGAGCTCCTCTCCACTTCCAGACTGGAGAAGAAGGAGCAACAGAAAGAAGACAAGAGCAGCAGTGGGCCAGGGAGCACAAAAAACCCAGAGGAGAAGAAGTTACCCCTCCCCAGGCTGGCAGCAGCCCCAGGTCTCCCCATGACAGACACTTTGCTGCACCATGTGTTTTGTGGGGTGGTAGGAGCAAGGTAATGCTGTTAAGGTACCAAGATGGCCACCCTGTATCAAGGTGTCTTGCCACACAGCCTGTTTGGGAAATCAATTCCCAGCAAAATCTGTCAATGAAAGTCCGTTGTGTGTGGCTGGGGCTTCCCAGGAAGGAGCTCTGGATCCTCTGAGGACAGGCAGCATGTCTCCTGCTTTGCATGTTAACCTACACACTGCTGTACCCATTCTTCAGCTCCAGGCCTTGGATAGAAACTCCCCAGCCCCTAGTGGGAGGTGCAGGTCACAGGTCTTTGACGTCTACCCCTGCTTCCCACGCCTGCTGCTCAGACGTTGCACCCACTCCTCCTGCCACCACATCCTGCAGGAAGCCCACGGAGACCTGAATCAGACCTGAGTTGGGCAACTGGATTCAGCAAATTGGATACCTATTACTGAAAGGCAAGATAAGATCACTTACACTCATCCCGCTTGTGGCCTGGGGAGTATCAATTGCAGGCATCCAGATGGGGCATCCACTCAGCCTTGCAAAAGCCTTATGAAAAGGCACCAACCCTGGCTCCGCACATGCTCTCCCACCCCTCCCACAATGAATACACTCAGCTGGCAGAAATGACGATGTGCAGAAAGAGGGAGTGGGACTTGGCATGGCCATCGCACCACTCATTCATCCCTCTACCTGGCACAGCAAGTCAGCAATGATGAGGGAAGGGTGGAGGGGCAGAGAAAACCTGGTGGGATACCCCAGTGTGGACCACAGGGGAAGAATAAGACATGCCGGTTGTGCATGGGAGGTTTCCGTAAAGGATGTGCCAGGAAGACTTAGCCCCAGCTGCTGCCAAAGAAGTCACGGTAATTCTGAAGCAAAGGCTGTTATTAACCTATATAGGAAACTTCTTGCTTTTCTTCTCCTCTAGGAGAGCAAAGGGGGGGGAAGGGGGAGGAGAGGCAGCAGTCTTCCTCAGGTGGGGTTTGCCATCCCAGCACATCTGAGATCCTCAAGAGACAGGAGCTGTGCCACCTGCATGCCCACTGCTGGAACACATGGCTTTGCAGCACGAAGAGCACCCTGCAGCTCTTCCAGTGGGCAACCTCAATGGCTTGTGGACACAGTACCAAGGCATAAGTGTGGTGGCTGAGCTCAGCAGGCCTCCAAGCACAAGCTGTTCAGAGTCAGCTCGTGGAGAGAGCCAGCAAACACTGTTGGGTTTTCAGCCAAGGGCCACGCGCTCTGAGCAGCCCACAAGGATCCAGACCCAGGGCATGTGGGAGGGCAAAGCTGTAGCAGAGAGAATCACCTTGGTTTTGGTGGGACCTGCTTCTGGGACTGCAGTGCTTTGCTACTGTGTCTCATATTGTTTCCAGGAGGAGCAGACCATCCTGGCTCATTTAGAAATGCATCGAGACTCTCTGTTATCTTCAGTCAAGAGACAAGTGCTCTTCAGTAGTCTGCGCCCACATACAACCCATGCTACCTATGATGGGGAGGCAAAGTACCCCTCAGCTGGGATGTGCCTTTCAGAAGGACATCAAGTGGGCGATAAAGACCGGTGTCCTAGAGGAGGCATCATGTCTTTACTGCAGTGGTGTCACAGGATGGAGGTGCAGATGTACACTCAGGCTAAACAAGCTGGTGCATTACTTCAAGTGGGACCACAGCACGCCCTGCTGAGAGTGGTCCGGAAGCAGAGCCGATTGCTGGTAACCCTTCCCAAGGACTTGTATCTAGAAAGGAATCAATTTTTACTCATTGAAATGGAATTTCATCAGAGTCTGGGGAGGAACGCAGCTCCCTTGACACCAGCCCTCACCATTTTCTGCTCTATGTCATTTACCATAAGGTTCTTCGGAGACATTTCTGGAATGTGTGATGCCCTGAGGATGACTCTGGGCCATGAAACTCTAAACCAGCTCGTGGACCTCCACGGTAAAAGATCACATCTGTCATTATTACCTCCAGCTGATGGAGCTGTTGAACTCGGGTTACTGCTCTGTCTTTCATCACTATTGTTTTCACTGCTTGGTAAGCAGGCAACTTTCCATCCCTGTTTCTGCGACAATGCATCATTCAATGGATGTGCTCCAAACCAACACCTTATGATTACTGTTAACTTATATAACAAGAAATACTGGGCTAAATCCTCCATGTGTGTAAACTGGCATATCTTTGGCTTTCAGCAGCAGAGAATTTGGCCCCTAAAACTTGGTTGTCATGGGTCCTGGGATGTTCCCCTGCTTGCACTCTGCACCATCAGCCTATGAGCAACACTACAGGTTGTTTAAGATGTGTTTGGGCTCTGCCTGGGATTATACTTCAGCTATTGCCTCCTTTCATGGGAAAGAAGACAGAGGAAGGCAGAGACATTATGAGTGTACCAAAGCTGACTTTCACTGGCTGCAAAATTCAGCTGCAATGAAGTTCAAAAAGCCCTGCTCAGGAGTCTGCATGGACATAAGATCCACTTCTTAGTCCTGTGATTTCCAACAGTAATGATATTCTGTTTCTGCATCCCTGTTCCCCACCAGGACTGCCAACACCATTGGTGTGTAATTGCAAAAGCTGGAGAGCCAGTACAGAGCTCCACTGTCCTGTGACTTGTCTGGCCACTTGGACCAGCTTTTGAAAGGCCATGGCAATGAAAAGGTTGTCACTGCAACGTCTGACCTCCTCGTTGACATTGCTTACATAGTAGATATCCACTAGTTGGAGGCTTGCTGGAGAGTGTGGAAAGGGGACCTCGCATGACAGCAGATCAACAAAACAGGATTATCTGCACCCAGCCCTGACAAGTGCAAGGCTGGGGGGTTTCAGATTTTTTTGGTTTTTTGAAGGATGTTAAAAAGTTTAAAACAGTGAAGACAGCACCAGGAAATTCACCGGAGGGCTAAAGCAAATAACCCTTTGCAGGAAGAACCTCAGGGGTCAGTATGTTCAGCCTTTCAGAGAGAAGTTGGAGGGGCAGCTTGATTACAGGGTACACATACCACTGTGGGGAGAAAAATACAGGGTCTTTAATTTCCAGGAGAAAGGCATGTCAAGCCAAACAGCTTTTAGCCTTGAGCCTGACAAATACAAATGAGAAGTCCAGGCACAGGGATTCTTTTTCCCAGTGCAGCGCTGCCTATCCTGGGGCAAGCCGGCTGATGGGCTCAGCAGGGGGCTGTCTCTAGGGGAAGAGGGAAGATGCCAGTGCAAAGAGCTGGAAGATTTTTCTAGGTGCCCATTGATTGCAGGTGCTGCTGCTCCAGAGCATGCTCTGTCATGTCCCCCTTCGAAAGGAGCCTACACTTCAGTGGAGAGAGACGCTAGCAGAAGTGATTTGCTAGCCTGAGGCTCAGCCAGGCTGAGCCTGTGTTGCACTAGTCATGTTGTGTGGCATCCTTGAGCTCCAGGGATCCAGAGCCAAGCCAGAATAATTAATTGTGCAACACCTTTATGACTGGGAAAACTTCCTCCCCTCCCTTACACAATGGCAGCCCCCAGGGGTAATTCATCTCTTGCTGACGGAGGAGCTGTGTGGCGCGGGGCAGCATCCCAAGCCGGGGGACAGGCACTGCCCCAGCACAGGGCACAGACACCCTCCGGTCCCCCTGCCTGGAGGACAGGATGCATTTGCAAGGCCATGCACTGAGGTGAGAGGCACTTCTCTGATCCCACAACAGGATGAGAAATGCGCTTAAACACCCCATCCAAGCCCAAAACAAGAATTTCAACCAACCCATCAGGTCTAGCTGATTTTTCTCATTATCCCCTCCATTGCAGGCTCCTACAGTCCTCTTCCACTCATCTTCCTTTGCCCCTTCACACCACACATGTGCCATCAGACACAGCCAGACTGCCCGCATCAGGAGGATACAGCCACACAAACACACCCCCACACACTCCCCGAGACACAACGGGTGCCCAGCGCCCGCACACGTGCACCCGGCACACGTGTCGCACCTGGCACTGCCATCCTCCTCCACTGCCTGGGCACACACTTTGCAGGGCTGCTGGTCACCCTGCCCTGAGCAGACAAGGGTAGGGCAGGAGCAATGGCCAGCGCAGGGCAGGGAGGGGTGGGTGTCCTGCCTGTGGCACTGGGAGCCGAGCTGTGCCTGCATCCCAAGGGTGGGATTGGGATGTGCTGGGTGCCGTGGCGGTAGCCTGACCGGCGCGGGTAGTGGAGAGACTTGTCACAGAGACTTGTCACTTTTGGGCAAAGGGGACAGCGGTGTTTTTACCTGTGAGGCCCCAAACATCTGCCTGCACAAGCCCTTCTGCTATGCCTTATTGGCACGGCTGCCAGTGCAGCCTGTTGCTCTGACCCCAAGCTTGCCCGTAGCATTGCCAAACAGGCACTGCTGGTGGTTGGACGTTTTCTGCTTTGTTTGTTTGTATACGTAACACCTCCCTGTGCCAAGACAAATTCAAGCACTTTCAAAAGTAGGCTAGTAACAAATCTACACTTTTGCCCATCTGAATATCATACTTGTAAAAGCCTTGGTGACCTTGTCTTGGATCTGGGACTTGAGATGTGATTGGGAGGCAGAGATGTAGGTAGGTGGTTTTTGCCCACTGGTGAAAATCCACCCCAGCATGGCCCCAGGTGCAGCTCAGGTGACCTCAGCAGAAGCTTGGTAGATTTTTGCTGACAAGGCTCCCCTGAAATTTTGAAATTCATCCACCTGTTTTCTGAAATTTTCTGCAGCTCCTAGGGAGGACAAGACCAGCAAAGTCTGAGGTCAAGAAAGGGAGAGGTGAGGCTGCCACCACAGGGAGGCAAAAAAGAAGGGAACCAACACTAATTTAGGGCTTGAGGAGCTGAGAGCTTTGAATTGTGCAGAGGGACCCGGAGGAGGGTAAAAAGACTGTGGCAGACAGGAGATGCTCCAAAAAGGAATGAATCCAGGGAAACAAGCATATATTAACCACGACAAGCTTTGCTGCTGAATTGCAAGCAAGCCATGAGTCCTGTCCTCTGCTGTCAGTAAATACTCATGAAGACCTTCAGGCAAAACATGTTTCAACCCCACTTCGTAACAAGACCAGGGCCTCTCACCATCTGGTTGTCCTGGGCTCCTTCTGCTCTGGTGGGAGGACGGGGGGGTGTAATGAATCATGCAGAATAAGTAAGACCTGAGTTTTGATTGGTTGGGTGGGGTTTTTCTAACCACAGAGAACTGCTCCAGATGCATGCATTAAAAGAAGTTTGTTAAGACTTTAAAGTCCAGCACTCCATTAAGAAGAGTCAGCCACAGAATTGGTTTAAAAAATACCCTTTGAGTTTACACATAAAAATATAATCCCCACTATGTTTCTCTCCTTTGGTGTGTGCAATAGACAGTGCTCAACTGACAAGCAGCACTTGCATCTTCTGTTTTCCTCTTGCTGGTCCTCGCTTGTCTTCAAACAGCTCAACCCTGCTCCAAAGGACCATCATGACCTCAGCTTTCTTGGGTGAGTCACTGCCCTCCAGACTGAGCAGTTCATTCAGGTCCTTTCAGTCTTTGGGATGTGAGCACGGGAGGGAGGCATTACCCCCTCTTCAGCTAGACACAGAATAAAATCTTGTACGTCCCACATTTGATGCTCCCCAGGTCTGTTGTATCAGAGCACCCAGTGATGTACATTGAAGCTCAGCTCACGTTGACATCCAGCATTGTGCACTGACAGTGAGACCATTAAGAGCTGTTAATTTAATCCTCCTGGAGGAGGTCAATCACATAAGTCACTGGTGAGCAAGGTTAACACTCAGAGAAGACAGAGCCTGCCTATAGAAGGTAGATTGCCTGGCATATGCCTTTCTCTGGCTGAGATCTCCAAGATGTACAGCAATTCCCAGAGAGGAAAGCAGATCCACCCTGTTCCTGTGTGCACTTAGCTACAAAGTGGGGGGACAGCCAGCTGTCCTTGATCTTCCCTTACCATTGTTGTGCAGACCTCTTCTAACTGGGCAAGACACACACGCGCAAGTAAGGAAGTCCAAACAGTTGGCATTAAAGGAAACCAGGACCATGGCTGACAGTCCTGGGGGACCAATGTCTGCCTTGTTGGTTTGAAATCCTCCTGGTGATACTGATTTCAATAGGGCCAACACTGGAGAAAGAAGGATACTGCAGGCTCTGCAGTGACTTTGATCTTAGTGGACTGCTGTAGCAACAGCAAACAGATAGAGACCTTTTCCAAAGCTCCTAAATGATTTGGGTCCAGAAGTGGGAGCTAAATATAGGAATTGGACCAAACAAAGTGCTTAGACTTCTCACCCAGGGACCTTCAAAGACTTTACAGAGGATGCTCACATCACCTTACTCCGTGTTTGAGATAGAGTTACATCCCTAGAGAAATAGACTTGGATGTTGTGAAACACATGCTGGACATGCACTGACAGCAAAGGCCATTAAGCTGGTTGACAATTCAGTTATCCAAAGCTAAGTGTCTCTGAGGTGCCCTGAGGTGCCTAGACCAACTGGCAGTTCCAATATGATACCTTCAGGAAAGCCTTGTCCTTCCAAAGAGCAGCCACAGATCAGGAAGGACATCCAGGTCATCTCAAAGAGCCCTGAACATCTACATTTAGGTAACTGAATCAAGCCCCAGATGTGAGACACTGGTGTGAGTTTGTAAATCCCACGCAATGTCTAGACACATCTTCCTTTACTCAAATACTTTGATCTGTATCTGGTCCTTCAGCTAGTCGTTATGCACTTTTGCAAAGACTTTGACTCCTAACTCATTGGGATGGTCTGGCAAATGTTACCTCTGGGCAACTGAAAAAATGTCTCTAAGATATCAGGCCAGATCCAGCCAAGGTCTAGACCCTCCCCATGGGTTTGGCTGTGTTAGAGATGCCCATCTCACCTGTTGCACTGAGGTCTTAGTGATTTGCAAGGTATCAAACAGCAGCAAAAGTAGGAAAAGCCAAAGCAGTAGACAGGCACAACCTGGCAGGAATCAAGGTCTCAATTAACCCTGTGGGGCTCTGTCCTGAACTTCAGGGGGGCAGGATTTTTACCCTCCACATTTCAGCCCCAAATTTGCCTTTGGTATCTTCAAAACAGAGCTGCAGCACGTTTTGGGAAGCACCAAGGCACTGAAAACCCTTCTGACAGGAGTCCAACCTGCCTGATCCTGGTATTCCTTTCTGCCTTAGTTTCCCCTTCTGCACAATAAAACCTTATCTACCTCATGTGGGCTATGCAATGATGACTAATTAATGTTAATTAAGTGCTTTCAGATCATCCAATTCAAGGATCTATATGATTGCAAAATATTAATTACTGTTTACTTATTATCATGCAGCCAATAACAAAACCAGCTGCTTATCTGCCTCAGCCGTGACTCAGAAGGAGGATGATGGCTGATAAAGATAGAGGTGCAGAGTCCAGTTAATCCTGTACAGTGACACACGTGTACGTGTATGTGTGTGTGTGTGTGCATGTGCAAAGGCACCTGACACAGCAGGGACGAGGCTAAATTAGGCCATACTCGTGACAAAGCCATGCAAACTGAAAGTTCATGGAAATGAGCAAAAACTCATCTTGCCAAAGATCCAGTTGGGAAAATGGATGTCTAGCAATGACTCACATGTTTGAAAATTGTGTTCATGACAAAGACCATGTGCCACAGAGAATTACAATAGTCAAAGTTGTAATAAACTATTGTGAATGACTGAACAGTTGTTGTAAGCGCAGTCTAGCCTCACCACAAAAACATTCACACTTGAAAACATCATTGTCAAAGATAACAAACCATAGGTGAGGGACAGGAGAGAAAGAGGCAGGGAGAACAACATCCAGGAATGGAGAACTTGACAGACAGATGGAGAGGAAACTGAGCTTAATCTTTTGTCATATTTTGTCAAATTCTTACAGGATGATAGAAATGAGTTTTGGGTTGGACTTTGAACCAGCTGGTGGTCAGAGGACTGGAGCAGGGTGGGTATTCCATAAACAAGGACCACACAGATGATACTCTCTGATTAACAGGTGTTTAGGGCTGACTATGTTGATGGAGAAAAAGACATTGACTCTACTGACAAAGAGACAATTCCAGGCAAACTCTAGTAGACAGATTTAGGAAGAACGCTGAAGAGGGTTTAGGGGCACTAAGCTGGATGGAATTTGTTGAGGCCTCAGAGGAGGGGTGAAGGACTCACACTGCTGGACCAAGACAAGTTGTGCTTTGCAAGGAGCACTGGGGAAGGGAGGAGAAGAAAACACGGAATACTAGAGATTCATGGAGGAAAGCAGAGGTTGAGTTTGGGAAATTCGTGCCATGGATGATGAAAAACTTTACACTACAAAGTTTTTCAAGGATTTACGGGTGCCTCCAAATCACCATCTGATCTCAGAGGACCTACCAAATCCCTTAGGCTTTCTAGCATCCTTAAAGACCTCAAATTGCAGCCTAGCATTTACACTGACATGTAAAATGATCTTCCCTGTGAGGGCCTGAAAGAGTGACTTGGAACCCTGTGGCTGTGGCTCCTACTTGGCCGTTTGCAGAGCGCCAGCTGCCTCTGAGCCGTGGTACCTTTCTCTACAGATCGGTTCAGAGCCAGGGGCATATACTGTTGGCAGCTGTCCTGATCACCCG
>VYXH01011706.1:66424-78767 GCA_013397275.1 Burhinus bistriatus | reverse complement strand
TCACACGTCCAGGGAATTAAACCCAGAGAAGCTGGATTAACTTCCCTAAACAGGTCCTCAGAAGAACAGGAATGGTTCTGACCTACAAAAGCAGGATCCACAAGTCCAAGAGCACTTGCTTTCAGGGGTCTTTAGTTAATATAAATGACGATAATGTACCACTCCAAGGGAGTTACACAAGTTGATATTACTCAGTAAGGTGAAAGATGAGGCAGCTGATGTGCCATGAAATCAGATGCAGAGCAGGAATATGCACAAGCCAATGACAACAGACAGCGGGTCTCTTCACACAGGGAACTACCAGCAGGACCCAAGCTGCCTTATGGCTGGGGGCCCATGGGGCACTCAAGCTGTTTCCTCACTTCCATCCAGAGCCCAAAACAAATCAGGCCTAATCTAAATAGTGTGGTGATACAATGTCCTCCACCAACTACAGAACAAAGCCAGAGGACTCCCTAGAATCCGTGTGTTGCGGTCTGGACATAGTGATGCAGGTCTCAGTGCAGCACTCTCTCTGAACACCTTTGTATTTCATCCACCATGGTAGAGAACCAATGTCAAAGTAACCATCCAACCTGGTATTCTATTATTCTGTGATCAAACACTGGGTTTTTTCTGCTCCTGCCTTGTGACTTCTGCCTAACTCGTCAGCAGAGATGTACAGCAAACCAGCAGCTCCCATCAGAAAATCACTGTTGTTCTCTGAGATGCAGTGACATAATGATGTCTCCTCTCAGATCCTGGTGTCAGAATCTAGCTCTTGATTCTATCTCCACCTCCTACAAAGAGGTCTAGCCTAAGGAAATACACTTAAGCTTCAGGGTGTCTCTGAGATATGATCCGTCTGGAAGTCCCCAGTTTGATGGGGAAGTCTCCTTCTTATATTGCAGACGAAAGTTCAGAGGAGTCGGAGTATTTGCCCAAAGCCATTCAGAGAGTCAGGCACTCAAATGCCTTCTGTCTGACACCTAAGCCACCACACTGATAACTTATGAGTCTATTGTGCCCATTCTCCTCCTCATAAATTGTGCCCCAGTGACTCCTGGCTACGGTGGAGTCACTTTGTGCAGCCTTAACATCACAGAACTTCAGCAACCTGTTCTGCTGGTGGCTTGTGGTGCTTTCAGGAACACTGTTTTCTCTTGCAACTTTGCTTTTAGGAGAAATATTCTTCCTTATTACTTTCCATCATCCCCTTGAGTTTCTGCTGACTCTTTTGCACTGTCAGGATCCCATTGTGCATTTGGGATGAGCTCAACCATTCAGACAGAAAAAACAATTTAAATATGGACTGATTTTTCAGCGGTATTACTTTACAAAGCTACAGCCAGTTTTGTTCCCATCCCTCAAGCTCCTGGAACCACATAGTTCCAAAACATCTCAAAGAACCAACTTTTAAAGCTTTGCCAACCGTGTCTGGGCCCCGATTTCCAGAAGCAACCCACATTTATTAGGTTGCCTTCTTACAAAAACCAGCTACTTACCTCCCTGTTGAGTGCTTTTACCAGCTTTGACTGAAAATCTTAACAAGCAAAATTTATTCTTACAGCCTCTTGCAAGACCTGTTTTATAGCCGTGGATAAATCTGGGTCATGTCCACATTATAACACTAGCTCAATCATAAAACCTAAGCCAACAGATCTAATGGCTTTAGTATAAGTAGGACTAAACTGTGCTAAGCAGAAATAAACGGATTAAAAGGTAGGTGTTGTGCCCCACTCTAGGCCTGGAGTCTGATTCTATTCTGTTTCTTCTGCCTGGAGGTCCTGAGAGGAGACATACCAGTGGCGATAAACACTATAGACTCCAGGGTGTGGAACTTGAGATTATGGCAGGGATCATTAAAGAGGAAACTTTCTTTGTCCCCCAGTGAATGCAAAATCAAACAGTAAATTGCAGACATCCAATCTGTCTCTCACTGTCCAACAAGAAGTAAAAATAAATAAATGGTGAGTCACAGCATCTTCCTGTTTATGCTTCTTTAGCTAAGAGGAGGTAGATTTCCATCTGAGCAACTCCACCCCATCTGCATCTATTGTCTTATTTGTTCTGGCTCCCACACTCACTACTTTTACACTCTCTCACATCCCCCACAGCATCATATCTCCTTCCCCGTCTCTACGTTTGCTGAACAGCTGACCTCACTTCGTTGCAGAGTAGCTAAGCCCCCTAACCGCCTTTGCAAGGGGACTCCACCAGAAACAAGGTGTCATTAGTGCTGCAGGTTCAGTGGACCTACTTTTAGTGTTTCTGTGTTGCCCAACACAGACCTGCTTATAAGGGCAGACAAGACCTAACCGCATTTTATCAAATGGCATCTGCAAATTGTCCTAGACCCTTGGATAACTTGGGATCATGCAAATAACTGAACTACTCATGACACAGATCTCTGCTGTAGGTGGGTCTCCTACCACAGGGAAAGTTGTAAGGTAAATGCATGCAAAGATGAGGAAAGGAGAAGAAAGGAAATACAAGTGGCCTTGTGAAGGTGAGGCCACTTAATCCTCATGTTCCACCATCTATCAGATCCCAGAACTTTTTCCTCTATGAGATTTCTACTGGATCTGACTAACAACTTCACACTGGAAGATACCTGTATGTCAAAAGGGACAGGACTGACAGCTGCCCTCAGGGTGTCAGGTAGAAACTCTCCCCTGTGTTCTGCAGGTTGGAGGAGGCCACAGCAGAAAAGACAAGGTGGACTTTATTTTTCTTCATACATACCTCAGTTCAAACTGAACTGTCCTCCACCAACCTTCCCATGGTACTTGTACTATTGGATCTCGTATGGCAGTAGCAGAATAAGGACAGTAGGCTCCAAAGAGGGGATTTAAAACATGGATAATGGGTCTCAAAAAAGGAGTAGTCAGCAGACTTGGGGAATTGATCCCAGTGGAAAAAAAAAAATCTAAATCAATAACACAAGTGCAACAGAGCCTGTGTGCTACCAAAAGACATTATGGATGTGTTTACTCATCACAAGCGATCAATTAGTGCATAAGAAGGCATTACTGCCAACAAACTAATGTATAATTGACTATATACAAAAGACTAGTCCATTGCAAATGAGATAAAAAGGGTTTGCTTAACCCAGCCATGAAGGTATTTAAACTAACCCGTTTAATTTCACAACCAGGACAGGCTCAAACAGAAGGACAGAGTCAGTTACTATGTTTCAGCTGACAGGTAATAATTTCTTATGATGTGTCAACTTAATTCTCTTGCAATCACACGAACATGCCCTTAATTAAGCGCACAAAGGCAAACCATCCTAATGCAGAGTGGAGAGAGGAAGTACAGTGAGAGGTGACGGCGACAGTATCAGACACTACTTGGTTATCTGGGAATCAGAAAGGAATTGCACAACAAATGGAAATGCTGTCACACGAGTAATGATGAGCATGATGGAAAGGCCCAGACCAGCAAGGATAAACTTCTTAGGCTGAAGAACCTGAAAAGGACTAGAAGCTAGTGAGATATACAAGGGCTCTATAGAAAGGTTCTTTAATTACATTGGAAGTAAGAGAAAGATGAAGAAATGCAGAGCTGCTATTTACAGGAAAAGAGAACAAATAGCAAGTGACTGAGTGAAAGCTGGCATGCCCCATGTCATGCTTCAGATGTAGGAAAAGGTTAACTGGAACAAGCTACCAACAACAACAAGTGTTAATAAGGGGTGGGAGAAGAGTCCAGAATAGGAAAAACACAGGTCTAAGCCCAGTGGGCAGCAGTATAATTAACCAGGGGTACTTAAGGAAGCAGCTGGAGACACTTCAAACCCATTAGTAATTATCTCCAAGATCTGTTGGCATTCCCATAGGACTGACAGGGTAAACACAGTATCTGCCTTTAAAAAGCAGGGCCAGGAGGACACTGGGAACCCCAGCTTGGTCAAGCTACCTTCTGTACTCAGAAAGGTCCCTGCCTGCCCCATTAACTGATCTGTTTGTAAGTGCTGGGAATGTAATGAGGTGATAGGTGCAGCCCAGATGGATTTGTTGAGAAGAAACCACATCAAATCAAACCTGTTTCCTGGCAGATTATTACTTCATGGTCTGGGTGGAATCAGGAGATGAGATACCACTCTTGGCGCTGTCCTGCATGAAATCCTAATACAAAATCAACAGAGAGCGGCTGCAGTTCTGGTTAAAAAAAGTCTGTGCTCAGAAACTTTATTGTGCAAAGCACACTCTCGAATCTGGGAACATCTCAAAAGGATGCTCAGAGAGGCCAGCCTTGGGCATCCTTTTGGTCTGTGTTTTTACTAATTCCCAAGCAGAAGAAGAAGAGGCTTACAAGTGAGCCTGGGAGGGCTTTGAAGAACAGGCTCAGGTAGAATATAGATGACTTTAATAAACCAAACTAAAACGCTGTAGTGCCCAGGAAAAAAAAAACAGATGGCTATTGTGTGGGTGTTAAGGACAGGAGAGCCAGAACCGGGGCATGGGAAGTAATTATTTTGCTTTTTTCCAGTGCTGATGCAGCTGGAGCTGGAGTCCAGTGTCCAACTGCAGGCACTGTGCCTCTGAAACAGCACAGGCAAGCCAGAGGGTGTCAGGACAGATCAGCAAGAAGGCTTGGAGGTTTCAAATGGAGATGTTTGGTGTGAGTTGCAACCTGGCTGGAACACAGTTCCCAGATGCCAGAAGCCCAGCATGAAGACTACAAGCATTGCACATGGCAGGGACATGCAGGCAGGGCTCGGTCACCCACATGAGCTAGGGAGAATGAGGGTCCTGTAGGCATCACCAGGGTGCTGATGCTGGTATTTATGGTCTTCCAGCTCCAGCACGTGCTGGTATCACTGACCCTCTTTCACAAGACCTCCCCAAGGTTTCATACCAGAGTAGCTGCATTCGCTGGGAGATTTGCACGTTGCTGCTGGGTTTAGGGGAAAACAGTGCTTTGTGTGCAAGGGCTTTGCGTGGGAGAGACATCGCCTTTGCCCACACAGACCTGGACTTCATGGTTTCCACCAGTCAGTACACATTTATAGCACTGACCTTTCTCCCAGTGCCTGGCCAGAATAAACCCAAGGGCGTGAGGCCCTGGCTGGGAACCAGAGAGATCCACATGTTCAGCAGCGGGCATCTAGCGGGGGCTGATGAAAAGCCTGCAAGAGCAAGGCAAGCAGGGTAAACAGAAGAAGCAAGGAGTCACTGTCACCCTGTCTGCCCAGTTCCCTGACTAATGCCCCAGGTGACAGGATGCAGGTGATTCAGCGAGGAGGCATGGAAGCAGCACCCCTGTGCTCGAGGTCCCCACAAGGTACCTGTTGCCCTTGCCACCCCCAGCTCTGCTGCCATACTCAGCTGGGCTGAGACACCAAGCACCCAGGGCCAATCTGCCTCCATGCACCCATCCCCTCCCCAACACCGTGCCACCTCACCTTGTCCTCAGTCACCCCGCACCAAAGGGACCCTGCCAGCTCATGACTCAAGGGCGTTATTCACCAGCAGATGGGAGAAAGGGAAGTCAGGTTTTATTTTCAAAGGGTTGGGTTTGGTTTTTTTTTTATGCCATTCCCTCCCCCAGGAGATGTCTTCACAGTTGGTGTTGGGTAGGGTAAGCCAGGACCATCAAACAAGATTCCCGTCTTCATGGGGCTGAAGGATGTTTTCGCAGGCTGGGGATGGTCACCAGCCACATCGGGCTGCTGCTGCAATAGTCTGAAGGGTCTCAAGAAGCAGACCTACGCAAAGGGTGGGCATGCACACAAGGAATAGCTTTATACTGATATGTAGGGCCAAGCCTAGTGTCATCTGCCCCAAACTTGAGCCACGTGAGTGACCCTCCCTTCTCCATTTATTTTATGTAGCCTGGACCCAAGCTGCTTCTCCATGCTCCTCATTGCTGGAGCAGAGTCCTTTGGGAATGGGTGTATCTTTCAGAGAACCCTTCTGAGCCACAACAGGCCACTTAGCACAAAGTTACATGGTTTGTTATGCCCCTGCTTCTGAGATGGAAGCCATTACCACCTTATCCTAATTACTCCCCAATCTTCCCCCAGTTTGCAGGCAGAGCACGTGGGACATCCTTCACCATCAGTTCCACAGCTGAGTTTGGACCTTTCTTCCTCATGTCTAAAAGCAGACAATTTTAGTCATTAACCTGGAATAGAAAATTCATCCCTATCCACCCAGCTAGCATGGCTACTGGAATTTCTCTCAAGTAACAAGCTAATCAGGCCCACCTCCAACTTTGTTCCTGTTTTCCATGCTCAGTCCAACATCTCTTTCCCCATCTCACGCAGGGGCAGGACCTAGTGCTGCCAGCCACAATATCTCCAGCAAGCTGCTTTAAGAAAATCCCTCCATCTCAATTCCTCTTGCTTGTTCTTCCCAAGGCAGCGTTAGTGCCTTGTCTCCAGCTCCATCCGACCATGCATGGCTCAATGAGGTTCCTCAAGACCCCCGCAGCATTGGATCTACCAGGGCTTGGGGCTCCAGTGCTAAGACCTGCTCTTGCTGAACCTCTTGAGACCAGTCTTTGCCCCAGCTCAGAGGAGTGCGCAAGCTGGGGCACTGCTGGGAGAGGGTTAAAAATCCAGTGCTTGCATATTGGTGGGGTATTTTGGAAACCATGAGGAATTCAAGCTACTTTGCACCAAGGTGAGTAAGGAAACCCAGATAATCACAGGTGGCTTGACGTGGTTTAGAAGTTCTCGGTTAATTGCCACCTCCTAGTTGAGATGTGGCGCTGGAGTGCGTAATAATTTGGACGCAAAATAGCAGATCAAGACATTCACCTGAACTCAATCACAAGCCAGAAAATAACCTTTACATGCAATTTATAAACCTGCTGTACATAGCAGGTTATAAAACCAGGGATCCTTTGGTCCAAAAGACAAGGAAACAATTGATGTCTTCTTACGGGAAGGCAACTCCTACACATACAAGACATCAGATTTAGTGTAGACACAACATCTACATAAGGAAAGCAAGCTTTGTAAGATATTTATGTTTTTCAATGAGCTATTATTGTGCAAGAAATATTATATGGCTTGTTGGCTGGAAGCAAAGATGTAGGAGGGTGTTATTAGAGCCATTAGCTATGTCTGAAAAACATAAGCCTACGTTCTGTTTGAGAAAGATGCTACTTTGAGAAAGACGCTACTTTGAGAAAGGTACTAGTTTAAGTATAGGCAAAAGGTACCGGAGATTTGTATGGAAAGTATGTTCTGCTAGAGGCACTTTCAATCCCCCAAATATCTCAAACTGATAGATGGCTGGAAAAGTTTCTACAGATGTTGGTTATCTTTCTGATCCAAGACTCTAACTAGCCTTGGTTATTCCTTAACTGATTGTGATGACAAAACTCTTTGAAGAAGTTTAGTGTGGATTTTTTTTTTCACCTTGTACAAACCTTCTTGTAACTACCCCTTCATTGCTTTTTATGTAAATCTGGGAGGGTTTATGTTGCATATGGCAAACTTCCTAAAAAAACATTTGTTAGCATGATCACCTGCAGAATACAGAGTATTTAATAAGAATCAGGAAATTATTTGTCTAGCAGCACGTAGACATCTTCCTTAGAAATTCAGAAAGATCTGAAGGATGTTAGGAAGAAAAGATGGTGGGGTTTTTAAAAAGAAATTACATGTCAAGTGTTTCTTCAGGGATTAATATCATTAAAAACGCAGCTTGCATGCTGGAGGACTTTTATACAAATAGTAAAGTTTGTCTAGTTTATCTGGAACAAAATCCGCACTCCTATAAGACCTTAAAATATCTAGAATGTCATCTCATCAAATTGAAATCCATTCAGATAATTTCAGTACTCAAGAAAAAAGAGAAATAAAAATAGTTTCTGTAACAATGAAAGAGTCCACAAAGACATGAGCTGAAAATTTCAACAAGTTAACCCCATGAGGACACTGACTCATTTCAAGAACATGGAGACAACACAACAGCTTGCTTCAAATCCAGACAAGTATAAAATAATTGTATTTTCTTTCTTCGTTGGACCTTTGAAAAGAAGTGATCATAAAAAAAGCTCTGAACTGAACATGTAAATGTGTCCTCTATCCTCATCCCTCAGCACTCATCACACCCTCTCTGCAAACAACCTCATTAAGAGGAACAACAGAAATATAAGAGTTTATCACATAGCACAATTGTCAGACTCAGCAAAGTTTCAGCAAAATGAGACTTCTGCACTATGGGTGGGGCAAAGCATCTAAACTACTGCCCACAAATCAGAACGACACCTTTATAGAAGTTAATAGGTGCTTTAAACATTCTGGTTAATTCAGTATATCCCTGTTAATCTCATGACTGGGACATGTTTTCCTGGAGGTGAAACACAAACAAAGTTTCAATGGGAAAGAAAACCAGTGGGATTTGGTTGTGCTTTGGCTAGTTAGCGAGATTTGCTATCTCAAGACAAGTCTTTAGATGACTTCTTCTGAATAATAGGCTTAGAGGATTTCTTTGATTTCATAGGGCTTATTAATAGCACTTGTATTTGTCCATTCAACCTAAAAGTTTATTCTTGACATGCTCGTAAGGATTCTCCAACAAGGAAATAGTACTATCATCTGTGAAGCCTCTTAGCGACTGATGACACTTGCAGCAGCTCTTCTACTAATTTGGGCAAAAGGGTGAGCCTGCTTAGATCTGTAATCCCTGCAAGGCCTTTCTGCAAAGGGGTTGCAGCTGGCATGAAACTCTGTTTGCTTTCTGCTTACTTGAATTGCCCAGCAAAATAACATTGCCTTTGATTATGCTGCCCCGTAAGTCCTGGGCAAAGATATCTGGGAAACCCTCTGGAGCGGAAAGCCCCTCTCCACAAAGAGGGATTAAAAGAGAGTCTCCTAAGAAAAATCAGGCAGCACACATAAGTGCCCCAAGTGGTGTCCACACTGAGGTGAGATGTATTTTCATCAGTGCTGTGAAGCTAATGTGGGGCATGCCAGAGAAATAATGACTGCCTCACTGTGCCTCCACTTGCCAAAGTCTTTTAGACAAGTCAGTCAAGGATTTGAGATACAAGAAGCTTTTAAAACTGCAAATGAACCACAGTGAATGTAACAGGAATAGAACCAAATAGCAAAAAAAAATCAAACCCCTGCCCTTGCACCGCAATTACAGAGGTCCTGAATCCACCCATGTGGAGTGCAAGTATCTTACCTCGCCTGGCTCATCCTCATTAAATACCCTGTTCTCAAACCACTGTCCAAGACCATCAGGTCTTCCACTTTTTCTCCTACCTCTTAGTGAAGTCCTCTGCAAAAAGTACTGCCTTTCTAAAAAAGTTACCTACACAACAAGGCTTTGACTGGCCCACAAACAGTTCTCCTCGCTAGCAAATAGAGATATTACTGTAAATAACTGCAGCTTTTGCTTCCCTTAAGCCACAGCAAGTGTTTTTAGAGGAATCGGATCCTTGTCAAACAACAGCAATAGCATCACAGCCAAGGTTTCTGCTTGCTGTTCCTGTAATTACCTTTTGTCTTGCTGCTACCAGGTGCAGATTAGGGGAGAGGTGGATGATGTTCAGAAAGGTTTATTTGTCAGCCCTGTGAAAAGTTAGGATCAAATCAGATGCTGTAAAAAAGGAGTATCTGAGGCCACTGCATTTAACTCCCAGATCTGACATGCCAGTCTTGTGTTGCAAAATCATAGAAAAATAGAGTTGGGGATGTCTGCTTAGCAATTCATCAATACCTGGGGCTGGATTAGTGGATTAATATTGCTCAATATACTTTTACTAATCCAGAAAAGGAAGTGAGCAGTTAGGTGGCAACTGGATCATTGCTCACTGCCTTCTCAGCTGTGTTCATGAACATATTAAATAATAGTGACCATAAATTAGCACTAGTTAGTTACAAGACTAAAGAACTGGGATGCAAAGTGACATTGAGAGAGCCAAGAAGGGGTCAGCTCTAACCCTGGGATTATGGTGAGGTGTTTATCTAGCCTGTTCTTTGAGATTCCCATGCCAGGAGTCTCAAGCCTGCCCAGCTGACACATTCCAGCACCTAGAGATCTTACTATCCATAAGATTTCTCTCCCTCTATCTCCACTGCTACAACACACTCTGCTACCTTTCTGCCTCTCTAATTAACAGAACAGCATCTTTCTTGTATTTTATGCACTTAAAATTTCATTTTAAATTTTATGCCTTTAAAAATTGGCACTGGGACCCTTTTAGTCTTCTCTGTGCAACAGCAGTGTTTCACTGTCTCTCACTTCAGTGTTGGACCCTAAATAAAGTCTCCTGCAAGTGCAGACCCATTTAGAGATATTGGAAGACAACTCTAAAGCATATAGAAACTTGCTTTTTTTAGTCACCTCTTCCAGACCCTTTAAAAAAAGGCCAAAAGACAATAGACCACAGCCCAAAAAATCACTGCTTTAGACTAAACAACCCTCGTCTCATCAGTCCTTCTCCATGCGTCATGTTCACTCACCCTCCAATCACTTCTATTGCATTCCTCTGCACTCTCTCCCACTGGTACATACTTTTCCTGAAGGGCAGTGCCCAGAGTTGGTCATATTACTGCTGTGTAGGCATGGTCTACACTAACAGATTGTTGGAACTACTTCATGTGTCTTACAAACAATGCTGCTGTTTATACATCCCAGGGATGTTTAATTTTTCTTTCTTTATTTCAACACCATCATGCTGTTGACTTATGGTCAGCTGATAATTACTATAACTACCTGCAAAGCCTTTTCTATACAGCTGCAGCCTACCCAACTGTTTGTCTGCCTCTCCTCTGTTTATACAGAGGACTATTCCTGTATCCATACCAAAACCTGCGTCATTCTCCTCAAATCACATTCCTTCTCTCCGGTCAGAGGTAACGAAAAGGATGAGCTGACAGGGCTGGGCATGGTGGCCGTACAGTGGTCTCTATCTGTGGCAGATGGAACTCAATACTGCCAACTACAAGGCAAAAAACATTTGAATTATTCAAAACATTGCTCAGTTCAGCCTCTCCACAGAGAGACTTGACCACCACAGTAGACAACACACTGACAACCTCTATTCTGTCTGCAACGGGTCACATTGTTTATTTTTTAATTAAATCTCTTCTTCTGAGTGCGAAATTCTCCCAACACCTCCTGATTCCTTGCTGATGGTCTGCAAGAGGCAGCGCAAATAACACAAGCTTCATAACAACCTCTGCAAATGAGCGTGTGATTGAGATCATGACACCATGCAGCTCCAGTTATCTCTGAGGAACGAGGAAGTTCAGACAGGGATTCCCAGAAGCAAAAGGAAAAAGCGGAGCTCTCCTAATGCCAGAGCCATTACCCAGCACAACCTGCCTCACTGCAAAAATCTCATCTTGATGCAACACCTATTTTCGCTTCACATTTCACCTGTGGAGGACAGTGACCCTGCGAGCTCCCAGCAAGTTGGAGCTTCAATGTCTACCTGGGGCTCTACACTTTGGTGGCTTGGTGGATGAGGTGGATAAAACAAGTGATTGCATCTCTTGAGAACAGTGGCCAGGAAATCCATCAGAGTCATCCTGGCTTTTCATACACGCTTCAGCAAGCGAAAGGTGGAATTCAATGCAAAACAAAAGCAAGAAACAGGAGGATGGATGAAGGGGAATTCTCAGGAAATTTACTAGTTTTATCAAAATAATTAATTCTGGAGACTTCTGACTGAATATCTTTACTCTGAAATTCCCCATGGACCAGAGATGTGTGGGATGTATCATGTAGGGTGTCCTGTACAGACCATGCTTGTCACAAGCGGAGGTGGTGAGGATAAGCCAAGCAGATCCATGAAGGATCTGGTAATGCCCACCTCATGAAACTTCCCTCTTTTATTTCTCTTCATGCTGAAGAATATTTTAAGTGGCATCAAGCTTCTCATCTAGTTCAAGTCACAGAGGAAGGCTGAGCAAAGTTCCATCAAACTGTCTGTATATCTTCTTTGTTTTGTATCAGGATCTCCTAATCACTAGAATCTCCCTTACTAGACCTGAACTGACTGAAGAGTGAATGCTTTAGGACCCAAAGCCCTACAGCTTTCTCCACTGTAGTTTTTCATGCAGAACATTGTTCACACACCTGATAATCCTGCCAGCCTCCTAGCTCACACACAGCCAGGTGTCAGGTTCTCCTGCCATTGTGAAATACTTCAAATTTAAAGGAATACAAAAGAACATAAAACCCTGAGTTATCCCACATGCACAGCTTCTGTAGCATGAAAGAGTATTGTGAGGACCCTGGTGCTCAGTGCGATGGACGGTGCAGTCCCACCTCACTGGGCTGTGCAAGCCATGCCATGCCGCAGCCACGCTGGCAGCACATCCCTAGCAATCTCAGCAAGGAGGAAAGGAAGGCTGGAGAGGACTAATGGGAGTACCGAGGAGGCT
>VYXH01011706.1:18866-66295 GCA_013397275.1 Burhinus bistriatus | reverse complement strand
GAGGCTCTAAGAAGCTGCAGGACCCCATTTTACCACCCTTCGGGACAACTCACACGCTGGGCATGCAAGGACCTACCAGTGCTCCAGAGCCAGAGCCCGTGTCATGAGAGGGCCCCATAGCTATTTTTCTCCCATTTGGCATCTGCATCGGCTGTTTACAGGCTATTAGCTGTTCTGTCACAGCCTGGGTGTGGATACTTCCACTCCTTGGGCACAGATGGGGCCCCATTGATGGATTAACCACCTCAGTGGGCAGCGTGAACAGCAGGCATGATTTGTGTGCTCAGGCTGCAGCTGCCAGGAAGAATTGGATTTTAATCTCATGCCGCAGGGGTCATATCCTCAGCTCACAGCCTGAATCACACCCTTGCCTTACATTTCTGACCCACTTTCCAGCACAATTCAGCCCCCTTGGCGAGGCAATGGTGAGGGCTAACTCCAAGCACATCACTGAGGTATCAAAAGGGAAAGCCATGCCTGAAACTCCCACTACAACCAGTGGAAAGTGGGGGCAGCTGAGCCACCTTTAGACCTGGCCCTCAGGAAGACAAACCCAAGCCCTGCCTTCCTTCTTTTTAAAGACAATGGAGAGACCTTTTTGGAGATGGGCATGGATCGAGAGCCATCAAACCCACAACTGCATGGATTTGGTTTCCCAGCCCTCTAACACTACACCCTGCCAGGCAGTGAGCAGCTCAGAAACAGCAAACCCGTCTGTGCCCCTCCACTTAGCCTTCTGCCATGTAATAGGAATCGGGTCTCATCCTTGATTCAGCAAATGCCCTGCAAATAAATTACACAAGAAATCTCTGATTACATAAAGTGCATTGCACAATACATTATATAAAACTCGGGTCATGGCCCAACCAACCAGCGCCCGGCTCCCTTACATCAAGAAAAATTAATCCGAGGAGCAGCAAGGAAAGGAAAGAAGGAGGAGGATGCTCTCTCTCTGTTAAGGAGGCGTGTGGCACGCAGGCAGCAAACATGCCCACCGAGTGCACCTCCATCCCAAAGCGAGCCCAAGAGGAGCAGCTCCCAGCCAAACTCTACCTTTTGGCTCCAAGGCCACCTGTAGGACACCTGAACTGGAGAGAGGGTTACATGTCCAGCAGAAAACAGACTATAATCACTACCATCTCACCTTTAACCTCATCTGGCTCTATTCGGGTTGCCCAGAGACAGGGGCTGTCCATCCACCGTTGTAACACACCTTGGAGGGAAGAAATGAGAAACCTCTCTTGCATGCATTGCTCAAAAAGGCCTGGTTTTCTTTTCTGACACTTTCTGATTTCAAATCAGCAGGAAATAGCTGTGGGGAACATTTGAATGCTGACCGTAATAAACCAAATTTCACACCAGAAGGTGGAAACCAAAACAAAATGGGAATTTTATGCTGAGTCTGGTGCCAGAGATACCCCCAAGACATACAACAGAGGCCAAAGGTCCCATTTCAGTGTCCCAATATTCAGATTTTTCCAGGAAAAGATTTGAGATTCACAGATTTTAAAGCCCAAGAACCCCATTAAATTATCCCCAGCATTTCCAATCAATCCACCACAGGGAAAGCAGGTGGGACTTGCTCCTTCTCTCGGAAAACTTTGCTCTTGGAGATCCCTGAAGCTACCTGTGGTTTTAGTCCAATTCTTTCAATCAGCTTCAACAGGTCTTGGACAGGATTTTGAGCTTGCAAGCACTTCAGGGCAGGAAACGTCTGCAAAAGTTTCCAGCGTGCCTAGCAGAATCGGATCGAATCAGCAGGGGTCTCAGTGAAATTAATTTGTTACTGCTGCTGTTTTTAGTGATAATAGCATACATTACAAAGGAAAAGCAATAAATCTGTGGGGAAGATACACTGGAAATAAACAGTGAGGTTTCAGCTGTGCTTTGAAGTACAATGGAAAGACCCAGAGGCAAAGAAACACTGGGAACTGCTTGGTCCGTTGTCTCAGATCTGCACAGAAGTTTCTTCTACCAGCTGGGAGGCTGAAAGGTGTAAAGGAGAGGACAAATGCCCATTCTGAGGGCTGGTTTTGCTGCTGGGCTGGGCTTTTAAATAGAAGGTGACATTCTGAAAAGCGAGTGCAGAGAGGTCCTCATGAGATATTTCTGAGCCTTGGAGGGAGGTGGTTTCTAATACCTCTCCCCAGGAGAATGACCATAAGAGAATCCAAGAGAGGCCGGGATTTTGTGCACTGGCACCTTTTCCCTTCAGGCACAGAAGCACCAGCTGTCAACGTGAGGTGGGCCAAATGGATGACACCCAGATGGAGGGGTATTATACCTCTCTGGCACATCCCAACACAGCTGGCAGCAGGTTTAGGGTAAAAAAAAAACACCACACAGAAACCTTGCCCTGTGTAATAAAATCAAAAGGGAAATTATGAGAGGTGGCAAGGGAGTCAGAGCACCATTCCCTGTAACCAGTCTTGCCCAAGGAGGGAGTTCCCACAACATATCCTGCAGAAATGAATGAGTCAAGGAGAAGTTACCACAGGCACGACAGTGCACACGGGTGTGCAGAGGCAGAGCAGGGAGATACCTTTCCTCCTTGGGTGATGGGAACGGGGAGGATAACCCAGGAGACCTTTTGAACAGTCAAAGTCTCCATGGGTCAGGTCAAACGGGTCCCCAGGAGTGGAGGTACCACACACAGATCGATGTGCCAAAGCCTGGTTATGGCACCAACATTGGAGTCTGCCTGAGCTCAGTGGCCGCCGCTGCAATAGCAATTGGATTTGGATTGTGGGGCAGAGGTGAGGGGGTTGCTCCTACTTACTTCTTCCACCCGTCCTCCTTTTCTTCCAAAAATGGTGTTATCTAGGGGTTATTCAGTACACAAAGGCTTTTCTGTGCCAAGGTTAGTTCGCTGAGTCACTAGATGGAAAGCAAACCTGTGCCACTGGAGAGATAAGGCGTGTAATGCAAGAGTGAGAGGGCTCTTGCACAAGGCGCTGGGTTCCCGACGATGACTGGCCCCACGCCTGGCAGAAAGCTGCAGGCTTCTATACTTCAAGTAAAATTCCCTGGGCAGACACAAGATGCAAACCCGTGGGACGCGGGGGCTGGCTTTGCCTCCTGCTCGTCCAGTTGGGAAACTGGTTCTGCAGCATGACCAGGGAAACCTGGCCCTAGAGGTGCGTGCACCAAATCCTCCCTTTACGTGGAACAGCATTGAAGAGGTGCTTCCACTCATGCTTTCGCCAGAAAGGCTGACGTGCCACCCACACCTCTGTCTCACACAAATGGTGCATTCAGGAGATCCGCACTTATTACCAACACAAACAGGCTTTGCACGGCTAGCTCTGCAAGAGGAGATAGTCATGGAGTCTTGTTACTCTTTTTAAGGTCAGGCGTTGAAGCTCTTGCTAATACAAATCTCCCATCAAAGTCAAATAAAAGACAGTATAATTTGACAAAATGGTCTCATAGTTGACCCTGGCCTCAGTGACAGTCAGGTAATCCAGAATCCCGTCTGATATGCAGGCTGATGCTTTGCAGGGCTTTTGTCACTGGGTAGCAGCACACGATTGCTCAGATGCAGAGGGGAGGTGATAGCATCCAGCTGCAGAGGAGCCCTCCACGGGCCACGGCAGACACAATGCAGACCAGCACCGGCCTTCCTGCACCAGGGATATCCTGGGTCAGGGAACCAATGACCACGAATACACTTTGCACCAAAGAACGAGGATCAGAGGAGAACACTGGGAACTCTCAGGGTCAAACCATTCACCAAAGCCAAGCAATTGAAATTACTAATGGCGCATACTTGTCCAAGCAATGACTATGTTGGTAGAACATAGGCTGTGCACAGCAAGGGTTCCTGGCAAGGCACTGGCTCATCAATCCATCTCCTAAGGCTTTGTCAAGCCTCAGATGTAACGCAAAGGAGTCAGTGCTGACCTCCTTCACCCAGTGGTCTTCACTTGATGATCGGAGGGATCCATACTCAAATCCCTTCTCTCCCAGAAGAAATCAGACCCAAAACTGAAGAGATCAGCCCCCACACTAACAACCACCCTGTCAGATGGCCACGGGTGAGATTCCCACATCTCTCCTTTGGAAAGCTTTCCCACTTTGCATGAAACAACCCAAAAGAGAAAGCGCAAATCACTTGCATCAGAAAGGGCATGCCAGAGGGCCTTCAGCAGGAGTGCTGGTGAGACCCCTTCACCTCAGTGCCCTCTCAAGTCCACTTGAGCTTTCATGAGAGACTTGGATTCAGTCTCTGCATGAGGAGGAAGGTGGACCTGGCTCTCCTGCAATCATAGGATGAGATAGAGAGGTAAAAAGGTAAAAATAGGAAAGCAGACGAGGAAGGAAAAGAAGATAGCTGTAGGAGAGGATAGACCAAGCCTACATACCCTCTCCTGCCCGGATTAAGATGGATGGAAATGGGCATTTGGCTTAAGCACCTCCATTCTCAGTCTGGAGTATTTTGGGAATTTGGTAAATTCCCCTGCTGTGCTCTGTATAGAGGCCAGGGCAGTTAATAGCATGTTTCCTAGATAGGAAAGGCCACTGGGGTTAGAGGTGTCCCTGTCCCACAACAGTCCCCTTTCCCCAGCATCCTGGGGGAACCTCACACAGGCTCTCCATGCCTCGGTTGAAAATGACCATGATGGAGCTGCTGTGCCTCGGACTGTGCAGGGAGGGTCACAGGGCAGAAGACTGCAAGATGCAGGTGCAGAAACACTTGAGTCACCTACAGCCCAGTGCAGAAACGATCTAGTTGATGTTGCGGGGTCACTGAAGCACCCAGTGGAGTCAGGGTGACTTATGAGCTCTCAGAGAGCTGAGGCAGCTATGTGTTGCAAGTCCAAAATCACCCTCTGCATGGGACCAGCTGCCCACTAGAAGCCCCATATCAGTGTCCACCCCTCCCCAGGCTCTAGCAGAATAAAGAACGTGTTCCTTCATCACCTTGTTTCTGGGGTCCAGTGCCTGGCTAAGGAATGGCAATGGAAAGTGAGATATGTATACATATTGGGAGACAGGTAGCAGTGACATTCACAGTGACAGTTACCACTTGACTTAATTATATGGACGTCATTGTATACTTTTTGCCACAATAAAACATTTGCCAGCATTTTTCTGTCATATTTATTAGTTATCACAGACGTTATGGCATTTTTGGGTCTCTGATCTACATGCAGAAGGTCAGGCACAGTGTAAAGCTGTAATGGAAATGGTCCACACCATGCAAAGGGAGGTAGCCCAAGGGACTTGCACCAGGAAAAAGCTTGGCTGCCTGGTCCAACTCGACCAATAGACCTCTGGATCTAGTGCCACTCCTGCTGCTCAGAAACTGTGTCTTATAGGGGATCCATTGCCTGACAGACACTCTTTGCCAAAAAGGTTGAGTGTCTGGTTTTGATCAGAGCAGAAGCAGCAGCATTCACCACAGAGCTCAGTCAAGAACACTGCTGAGCCAACCTGGTGATGTCCTGTATGTGGCATAAGACAAAGCAGGGAAGGCTTTCCCTGCACCACTGTTCTTGCAGCTTTCCTGCTTGGGCATGGGAGAAACATCAGCATGTCACCGAGGGCAGGACGAGGCAGGCTGTCAGGCAGCTCAGCAAGCGGGTCTCTTCCTTGTTATCTTTTCAACTTTTTACCCTTTTCTATCTATTGGAAATCTGCTGCTAGAGCTTTAGGGCACCACTTGCTGCCCACCCACCTTCTTAGCTTCCTATCTACATCCTCTTTGGTCAAGGCTAATGAAGTGTTACAAGGTAAGGGAAGCTGACATCTTCTTGGAGGCATCAGGCATGGGCAGCCAGGGGCAGAGTAGACAAATCATAGATGCAACAAGGGAGCACTCACTTCCCCTTCCCCAGGTCAAGTAGGCACTCCTTGTAACTTCAACTGCTGCTGTGCACTCTCCTACCTCTGCGTGTGGGGGTTGGCTCTTTCTTACATTGAGATCAATCATAACAGTGGGGAATAAATAAATAAAGTAACTTGAGAAAGATCATCTCATCAGGCCAAGTGCAAATACTACCTAGTCATCCAGGGAGCGTCTTGTGACATGCAAACGGGAACTGATAGAGATCCTCTTCCAAGGGCTGAGCCTACCCGTAACTGGCAAATTCCCTTGGCCAAAACCACCTCCTGCATATCTGGGTGCAAGCACAGCTATCTACCACTGCATCGTGCACAAACCGGATCTCTTATGGGCCATGGGCAATTCTCAAATTAGAGAGAACAGAAGCACCCACAGCAGCCAATGTGTTGTCCTCATTAGTCTCGCATGTCAGGGAGCATTTCAGGATGAAAGTAGGGGGAGGAACGTGCATTTTTATCTTGTCACATTCTTGCATAAGGAAGGGAAGAGCTGAATCCCTGTCATGAGCTCTGCCTAGCAGAGCAAGCCCAGCTGCAGGACCAGTGTGTGATTCTCATGCTACAGCCCACCGAAATGTCACCTTCTGAACATCACTTGGGGTTCACACCACAAAAGGGCTCTGTGTCTGGCAATGACAACTACAACGGTAGAAAAATAGCCTCACTAAGAAGTCAGGGTTCTCAAGGCACTGTTGACTTTCTTCATAACTAGTCTTACCTACTCTTTTTTTTATCTTGGGGAAGCTGAGCCGTGGGAAGTCACCTGAAACCCCTCATAGGAAGTGCTGCAATGGGGAGGGTGCCCCGAAAAGCAGGTGGTCTGACACCTCACTTCCACTGCACAGGGAATTGCTGAAGGAAGGGACATCTTAGGATCGTTCAAGGAGAGGTAATGAGGCAAGACAGCAGCAGGATGAAGCAACAGCATGGGCAGCAGGTCAGATTCCTTAGTTCAGGCTAGGACACGCAGCTATGTCCCATTCCTGGCATTATTGTTGCTGACCCCTGTGGAGCAAACATTGACATCCAGAGATCTGCAAGGCAGATGGACTGTAACCATCAAGGCTGACCGCTGGCATCACCCAGGCCAAATAGCTCCACACCCAGCAATTCCCACACTGAGCCTGTCCGTCCTGCTTGGTGGAGGGGGTCTTGCTTTCAGAAGCACACCAGATCCTGGTTGAAAGGCTGTGCCGCATGGTGCAGTGCTGGGCAGGGACACCCCACGTGAACTCTGGTTGACAGAGGATGGTGTGGTGGTAGTTACGGAGTAGCACAGGCAGATCAGCCAGCTAACAGAGGGGTACAGCACCCAGTGGTCAGCCTTACTTGTCCAACACATTCTGGGGTACCTCCTTTCAGTCCCACACAGCCTCCCCTACCCCCAGCACTGTCCCCAGCATGCATGAGCTGCTCAGGACAGGGGAAGAGCAAAGGAGCTGTGGGATGGCGTGACTATGCTCAGCTTACTTACAAGGGGCCTGGATGAATCAAACCTGCCAAGGGTGGAAAACAGGCTTGGACTTAAAAGTGTAAAGCAATTATTTATTGGCANAGACAGCAGCAGGATGAAGCAACAGCATGGGCAGCAGGTCAGATTCCTTAGTTCAGGCTAGGACACGCAGCTATGTCCCATTCCTGGCATTATTGTTGCTGACCCCTGTGGAGCAAACATTGACATCCAGAGATCTGCAAGGCAGATGGACTGTAACCATCAAGGCTGACCGCTGGCATCACCCAGGCCAAATAGCTCCACACCCAGCAATTCCCACACTGAGCCTGTCCGTCCTGCTTGGTGGAGGGGGTCTTGCTTTCAGAAGCACACCAGATCCTGGTTGAAAGGCTGTGCCGCATGGTGCAGTGCTGGGCAGGGACACCCCACGTGAACTCTGGTTGACAGAGGATGGTGTGGTGGTAGTTACGGAGTAGCACAGGCAGATCAGCCAGCTAACAGAGGGGTACAGCACCCAGTGGTCAGCCTTACTTGTCCAACACATTCTGGGGTACCTCCTTTCAGTCCCACACAGCCTCCCCTACCCCCAGCACTGTCCCCAGCATGCATGAGCTGCTCAGGACAGGGGAAGAGCAAAGGAGCTGTGGGATGGCGTGACTATGCTCAGCTTACTTACAAGGGGCCTGGATGAATCAAACCTGCCAAGGGTGGAAAACAGGCTTGGACTTAAAAGTGTAAAGCAATTATTTATTGGCACACACAAAAGATAGCTAGGACTTCATGAGCTCCTTGGCTACGCGTTTGTGTGCTCAGCACCTTGAGAAGGTGACCAAAGAGCCTCTTCTGGCCAAGCNGTAACCATCAAGGCTGACCGCTGGCATCACCCAGGCCAAATAGCTCCACACCCAGCAATTCCCACACTGAGCCTGTCCGTCCTGCTTGGTGGAGGGGGTCTTGCTTTCAGAAGCACACCAGATCCTGGTTGAAAGGCTGTGCCGCATGGTGCAGTGCTGGGCAGGGACACCCCACGTGAACTCTGGTTGACAGAGGATGGTGTGGTGGTAGTTACGGAGTAGCACAGGCAGATCAGCCAGCTAACAGAGGGGTACAGCACCCAGTGGTCAGCCTTACTTGTCCAACACATTCTGGGGTACCTCCTTTCAGTCCCACACAGCCTCCCCTACCCCCAGCACTGTCCCCAGCATGCATGAGCTGCTCAGGACAGGGGAAGAGCAAAGGAGCTGTGGGATGGCGTGACTATGCTCAGCTTACTTACAAGGGGCCTGGATGAATCAAACCTGCCAAGGGTGGAAAACAGGCTTGGACTTAAAAGTGTAAAGCAATTATTTATTGGCACACACAAAAGATAGCTAGGACTTCATGAGCTCCTTGGCTACGCGTTTGTGTGCTCAGCACCTTGAGAAGGTGACCAAAGAGCCTCTTCTGGCCAAGCACTGTCTGTTGGTCTTCACAGCTCCTAGCAATGGCCCCACCATGGTGCCCAACACACCCCATGACTCCCTGCACTTTTTCCTTTAGGATTTTGCACCTTTCCCTGCTGCTGTCATCTCAATCATCCCACCTCTGCCTGCAGTCTTACCCCTCCCAGGGTGACCACTTCCCCAGCATGCAGCCAGGGCATGGCAGGGTCAGAGTGGGAACTTCAGATTCAGGGAGCTGAGCCCTAGGAGCAGGGTATTATCCACAAATGGGAATCCAGAGAGATGGGGTGAGGGTGGAGAAGAGACCTGGCCTTTCCATGCTTTTTGCTTGACCTGTTCCACCTCGCAAGGCAAAAAATACCCAACAGAGTCCCTTGAGCCAGAGAGCACATAAAGAGCAACGCAGCTCCACCGTGAGTCATCTCTGCTTTAAGACAGGGAGGTCAAGTTGATGTTTCTCACCCCACAAATGCAGGGGACAGTCTGGCACTGCCACTTCATGCCAGGGGTAAGAGACACACAGCCTTCAGTGACTGCACAAGTCAAAGTTCAGCCTGAGAGGAGCAAACACCACAGTACAGCTGACAGATGGTCTCCAGCCGCGTCTTGTGTGACATTCAGCACTTTGAAGTCCAGCTTAAAGAGGTCAGGGCAAACCTCCCTGCAAAGCCAGGACCCAACCTGCATATAGAGAGCACAGGCAGCATCCAACCATCCTCTGGAGACCACTCCTTGGATGTGTTACTGCTGAAATCCCTGGTGGATTAAAGATGAATACAGGAACTTCTCACAATGCTACCACACTTCCACTGGAAAGATTAAACCCAAACCTACCCTTGGAGCAGCCTGTGTCCTTTGTACTGCTGCAGAGAGAGCAGCATGAGAAATTTCCACCTGCTCTGCCCTTCACAGCCTTTTTTCCCATGTCCCAGGAGATGCGACAGGGTGCAGAAACAGCATTCAGGATGGCAGTGCTTGTGGGATCCACAGGACTCAGGAGCCCAATTTGGTCCTCTCTGCTCGCACCCCAGGACCAGACTGTGGTCACCCAGTCCCCCTAGAAGTTCAGTGGGAACGCAGATGCTGCTCTCCAACCCTCCCAGCTGCTTCACCAGCCAAGTGAATACACAAGCTCAAGGCATGAGCTGGATGGGTACAGCTCATGGAGGGTGTTGTCTTCTCGGGCCTTTGCAGACCTCTTTGGGTTAACACAGGTTCATTCTGCCTGAGCAGCCAGTGCAAGGGGAACCCGAAGCCCAAGGTTTTAACTGGAGATAGATACGCTACAGAAGGCAGCATGGAGACAGCGTGGGCAAAGCAGAGGGCTGTGCAAACTCTACGCTTCTCTCAGTGCTACATCTATGCCCACCACCCCCACTCACAGGTTAGGTATTTTTGTTGGCAAGGCACATGGCCTGGATCCATGTCTTCTTGATAAGTTGGTGTGGGTGATCCCCAAATAGACCTCAGCTTCTCTGGCACCAGTGTGTTGCAACAGTCCTGCTCTGTACGCTGCGCTCCTTATCAGAGCTGCTCAAAACCCAGTAATTCAGGGACAAACAAAACAGTTTTCTCCTCTCGGGAGCCCCAGATGGCTGCTGTAGTAGTGAACTCACCTTTGAAGTCTCCGGCAGCTCCCAACAGAGGCTGTTCAGTTTTTTTCCAGAAAGGGAAGAGCTTCCCACGGGCTGCAGTGCATGCGCTGGCACAGCGGAGGTCTGCCCTGGCTCACACTGGGACCTGTTTGCCCCAGGGGTACCAGTTCAAACTGTAAAGCCCAGCCCGAGCAAGGGCTGCCAGTTCACTTGGCCCAGCCAAAATTCCTGCAGAAAAACTAATACTAATAAATAAAGGTTTGCTGGAAATGCTGGCACAAGCCAGAAAGGAGGTTGCTGAGCTTTGCACAGAAACCTACCAACAGCGTTGTTGTTTCAGATGAAACTCAAGACACGTGAGTCCTTCAGCCGAGTTTTGCCACCGGGTTTCAGTGTCACTCTCAACAGCAGGAGCCGGCCACCACTGTGGGACACAGCCAAGGCAGCACTGGGAGATCGGGCTGATGGCTGGAAGCATGGCCAGCCCCTCAGCCCCTCCAAGGCTGGAGCAGTTGGGCTGGTTCAGGAGGCAGGGAGAACTTGGTCCATCCCATACCTGCAACAACAGGGTGCCCTGGCAGCCTGCAGGTCCCAGATTTTGGCTCGCTCTCTGTCAGGTGGCAGGGAGACAGCCCAGCCCTCTCCAGCTTGCACCGGGGACGTGGCAGAGGCACACGGGGGTGGCCCCTGGCTCTCAAGCTGCAAAACATAGTTGGGACGTGGGCGGGTAGCCCACACACCCCTCCACCACCAGCCTGACCTGCTGCAATGCCCACTGGACCATGGGGCACCTCCCTGCTGATCACCCTCTCTGTCCCTGCCAGCAGCACTGCCACCAGGAGTTGCAAGCCCCAAGCATCATCCAGCCACTCCATCTCTCACCCTGTATCCCTGAAACGCTGCAGCTTGTGGATTCAGGGCTCCTTGCTGCGGAGCAGGCTGTTTTCTCCATCTCCCACCACCGAATAAACTTTCCCCTGTGCAAAACTGCAGCCAGGTCACCTCCTGTTTCCAGGGGCGATCGCCTTGTGGGGGAAATCCCTCCACTCAGGCAGGGCTCGTCTGCCCTTGTCACAGGAGGGATGGCAGCTTTGTAGCTTTCCCATTTCACAGAGCTGCCCCACATCTGCACGCTGGCACCCAGAGGTGCAGGAGAGGCCTCGCAGAAATGTGTTACGGGCCGATAGTTTATCTTGGATCGCTCCTGAGCGCAGGCAATCCCACACCCCTTGGAATAAAACCCTCTTGGCAGCTTTGAACGTTATACTTCAGCCGTAGCAGCAGGCACGTGGGATATTTTCATGCCCAGGAAGAAGCTACCTGTGAGATGCTACACCGCTCTTCCCAGCCTGCAAAGCCCCGAGGCGGCGTCAGCTCGTTAGAAGAGGGTGCAAGAGCAGCTGAAGCCATGTCCCTGCTTCCAGCCCTGGCGGCAACTCGCCCCGTAGATTTAGCCCTGCTTCCCCCCGGAGCCTCGCAGCAGCCAGCCTGAGACATGAAGATAAAGACAGCCGTGTCCCTGCACCGCCAGATGGTGGCTGTAAGGCGTTTTTATAGTGCTTTTCACATGCAGGTGGCAAAGAGAGCAGCCGTGCAGGGAAACGGCCAGGTTTGCCACCCACCCTGACCATGGGGAGATGGGGGAATGGCTGCTGCCTTGGGGAAATGGTGTAAGCACAACAGGGAGCACAGGTTTGGAAAAGGCCAATGCTTTTCCCCAGCATGGTGGCAGTATCAGTGCCGCAGTCCCACCTTGGGGTGGACAGCACGTCGCTGGGGCGAGCAGGAATGTCAAACACGCTTTTGGATGCTTTTGTTGAGGGTTGAGATGAGGTCCATGTCCACAGCAGGGAAAAGAGCAGGGGGTGGGGCCCTGCAAGCCCGTCTCACTGTGAGCCAGCATGAGTGAGAAAGGGAGCCGTCCTCCTGCCACAGGTGACAGGTACAGGCTCCCCCCATTTTAAGGGTCATTCCAGGACCCCTGACTATGATGTACCACCCCCATCCCTGCCCCGGACCCCTGACGCTCCCTCCTCGGCTGCTGCTCACACCCTCCAGGTCTTATCCCACCTCCCTATAACCGTTGGTGCGTCAGGGAAGGGAAAGTATCTCATTACATCTTTGTGCTCGGCTGCGGCAAATCACTGGCGCTAAACAAATTACAATTTCTGATGAAAAACATCACAGTCACAGGGCAGGAGATGCGAGTACTACTCACTCAGGGAATTGCTCTCACCTCTGTCAAAAGGGGCCAGGGCAGGAACTGCAAGGATGGAGACTTGGAGCCCTCGCTCTTCGCTGCCAGCAGATGATGAGGTGGCACAGGCCACTGGTCCGCCAGCTACCTGTGCCAGGGAAAGGCGTGTCGTTCCCCAGTGCCTTGCTAACCCCCAATAGGTACCCAGGCACCCCCAAAAAAGTGAAGGAAAGATGCAGGCATACCTATATAAACATAAGGTGTACGGCAGGTACAAGGCAGGGCAATATATTGTCCCGTGTCCATCCAAGGGAGGGACATGGAGGTCTGCTTTGAAGGGCATAGGGGAAAGGTCCTTGGGATGGGACTGCCAGAGGAAGAAGGGATGAGATCCTGGTGCCCTGGCGACGGGAGGAGGGTTACCCTTCTGCAGCCCCAGGCTGGATTGGGAGGGAGCCTGGGATTCGGTTGCCCATTATTCCACCTGGCTGAGCCTTTAGCAAAGGTAATCCCCACCAACAAGACCTAACAGTGAGAGCTGGCTCAGCCTTGCGCTGTAGGACACCCGTCACACCAGTCGGTCCTGCCCTGCAAGCCCTGATCCCACTGGATGGAGGAAAGTAACCGCCACCTGCTCCCTCCGCTTTGCCTTTGGTTTGGGGGCTTCTCGCTCCAGAATAGTGTCTGCTGCTCCCTGGTGTCACTACAGAGCTGGCTGCCTACCAGCAATAAGCCACCCCTCATTGCTTGCCCTGTAACACCACCAGGGTCTCCAAGCATGCAGAACACAGTTACCCCATGGCAGCAACTCCAGCCCACAACCACGGTCTTGCCCTGTGTTAACACAAGGCAAGTTAGCCTTCAGCAAAACCAAGCTCAGTTACCACGTTTTGGCAGGGAAGAGCCAGCAAGCTACAAATTCACAGCCCAATGGAGCTGCTGCTGTAGTTGTCCTCCCAAACACTGCACTCCTCAAGGTTTTAATAGGCACAGAAACAACAGGCAATTTAGCCAAAAGGGAGAGACTCCAGCTAATAAATCAACACCTTCCCAGGCTCCTGTCAAACCTTTTTCTGGCACCGCCCTCAGCCTTTCCAGGCACATCCAGAAGCAACATGAACAGGAAAGGTCTGTCTGGTACCTTCGGCAGCGCAGGAGCCACCAGCACAAGGCACAAGCATTTCCATGCTGGCCCACAGCCAACACGAGCCCTCAGCACTTTCGTTAGTGACTGCAAATGAAGCCCTGAGGAACATATCCCCCTTCTCTTGCTCTCTGGTGGGAAGAAGCAGCAAGTTTGCTGAACCTGGTCATGATGCTCAGCTGGAAAGCGGCATAACGTGGAGATGCATCCCTGGTTTGTTCCCCTGCAAGAACCCACTACGGCATGCAGCAACTCCCCGGCATGCTCACGGTGGCTGCTGAGCCTCTAGTACTTGTGTTTGGTGCAAAGACATCACAGCACCAGAGGCTGCATCTCTGTGCCAGCTTATATGGTTTGAGCAACTTGCAGTTTCCTCCTGCTCCCCCAGCACAGCCCTGGAGTGCCAGCAACCAGCATCGCTTCCCCCACTGCCAAAATGGCCTTTCCTGCCCAGCCCCAGTCACTTTCCGGACCACAGTTATCCCATTTTGCAGTTCCCCCACCCTGACCTTTTCATTTTCCCTTCCCTGTGGTGCACCCTACGCTTGCTAAGTGCCACCCTCACCCCTTGAGCAGCATCACTCTGCCTTCCCGGGGAGACCACGCACATCAAAAGCTGCTGCCCACCACAGCCACTTTGCTACCGGCATTTCCTGAACGCTGTTGCCTTGGCCAGGAAAAAAATCACTTTAGGTCCAGAGTGTTTTCCTGATAACAGAAACCCTGGCAAACAAGCCAGCTCCCAGCCAAGCAGCACAGTCACTGTGGGAACAGCAAACTAGGTGAGGATATTCCCTTTCTGTGCCAAAAAACAGACAACTGCTCCCTCCCCAGGCAGCCACGGAAATTTAGGCTAAGAATTTTTAAAAAATGACCAGTGATTGTGGGTGCCCAAGCAAAATGCTCCCTAAAAGTGCCTTTATTTCCAGGAGACATGTGCTTCTTGCCTTCAGGGGATCCGCCTGAAGTCAGCCAGCCATGGAGACCCCAAACCGCCTCTGAAAAGATCTCAGCAGCCCCAGTGAGCAAGGGCTGAACAGTTCAGCCAGCAGGAAAACCCCACAGCACTCAACCTGCTCTGATCATCCCATCATCCCAGTTTCATCAACTTGTTTCCCCACCTTCCTTTCATAAGGAGCTTCAAAGAAGGTTCGAAGGTAGCTTTGCAAAATCAACATGGTAGCAGTGGCAATGCACTAAAGCCCATCGCTATCATCTCAGCTCAGGCGCTTCCCTCCCTTTCCCCTTGTCTTGCTTCTTGCGACATGACAAAGCATGGGCTCTCCAGGGCAGCTCTGTTTGTAGAGCTCTTGTTTATGGATGGGACCACAGCTAAGCAAACACTTGCAAGCAAGCGAGTGCCCACTCGCTGCTCTGAAAGTGGAAACCCAGGCCCTATCCCAGCTTTCACAATAGAAATTAGTCACAGCACACCAACAAGAGTAGTAAACCGGGCAACAGGAGATAAAGTTGCAATGGAGACCTCACTGGGCCTCTCTTATGTACCTGAGACACCCCTTTCCTTTTGATCCTGCCCTTCCAGACCACTTAGAGGCACAGGGACCCTCTGCTCCTGAGGCAGAGGCGCTTCACATTTTGCTTTAGATACCAACCATTGCTCAAGAAGTCAGTCAGATAGCACCAACACCCACTCCTTAAAAGCATCCCCAGGCTTCCCAGCTAAATTTCGAGGTGGTTTTGTCCACCCACACTGGTCACAGGGGTCCGAGTTTTAGCAGAAGATAAAACACGACCCAGAACATTTGCAATATTTGACCGTACAAACAAGGGCTCCAGAATGGCTCAACGGTGCCTTTAAATATTGGGGGCATTGTCGAGTTACTCTTCCTCTGAAAGACAAAGTAGGAGCCTGCGGATCAACCATGGCTTTGGCAACATGAGGAGCACTGTGAGCACAGCTGGGATAACATGTTACTTGGGTAACTTTTGCTGACACAGGTGTATTGCCTCCCGGTGATGTAAGCAGGGTTAGCGGTGGTCAGTTTTGCCACTCTTAAGTGCATTTATTTCAAGGCCTCTGCTGAGATACCAGTATCTGTCACCAAATCAGACCTTTATACCAGCAAACATCTGCAGCACAGGCCTGACCCAGGCTCACATCTGGCTGCCGAGTACAGTGGCGTTACCTTGTGAAACACTAGCAGGTTGGTACTTGTATGAGGGTTTGGTTCTGAGTGAGTTCATTTATCATCAGTTAGCTTGGCATCGTTATTTTTGCAGAAGGCTAGCCTGGACGATTCCTGGCCCTTTGCTGCATGCTGCAAACGGAGGTGTTTTACCCAAGGATGGAGGAGCAGAGGGGAGATCCAGCACACAGTAGATTGAAGCTACGCATAGTGTTACATCTTTTTAAAGGCAAAAAGGAAAAGGAGCAGTAATACAATACCTGACAGCACAACAGAAGCAGATAAAAGCAGAGGTGCTGCAGGGCTACCCCTACAGGATACATCCTTTGTACACCTCACAAGCTACTCCACCATGGCAGCTGGGCTGAGGAGGACAAGGCAGGGTGGATTACGGCACTGCTCAGCAGCAAAAGCAGAGACTGTCTCTCTGTAAACAGGCAGGCACATTATAAGCCAGTGAGGGGCCACATCCCATGACAGCCCCAGGGAAGGGGGAGCAGGACCTTTCTGTCTGCTTGGTGCAGCAGCAGGGCTGGAAGAGCTCTGCTCCCCTGTGAGCTAACACGGGCTTTGCCACACACCTTTGCCCTAGAGAAAAGCATGGATATACGCAGTGAGGAGAGCACCCCAGCCCAAAACCATTTACATCTGCAACATACAGCAAGGGGAAAAGCAAGCGGACGAGCGTGGAGGGAACAGGCAGAGCTCAGGCACAAGCAACTGGTAGGGCAACTTGAGTGTTGTCCCACTGTTGTGCTGGCAAATTTACAGGATCCCAATGTCAAACTGCACATTCAAAGTGAAGACAGACAGGCACAAAAAGCAGGAACAATCTGACTACTGAGGAAAATTGCAGCCATCGCTGAAGGCAGATTGGGTGATTCCAACATCTAGAAGATTATAAAAAAGAACACAGAGAAGCTTAAAAATTAATCCCTAATTAACTACTCCTGAAACCTGTCGAAATCACTGCCTGCATCTCTTTTGCTAATGGATCTGTCAGCAGCTTCTTAGGCTGCAGGGGTCACGGTAGCAACAGAAAGTGCTGTTTTGTTCTCAGGTTTGGTATCTTTTGCCCACTAAGTGCTTTTGATGTTTTCATTTTAGGTGTACTCAAAAAGCTCTCGCAAGCAAAGGATGGGCAAAGGGTTTTACCTACAGCCTCCCTCAGCCACCAGCACAGGGAAGAGAGAAAAATGTTTTTGTGATTTTAATACAACAGATATACCCACAGCCCAAAACCAGGGATACTGCCCACATGTATCTATCCCATAGGATACACTGTGCCTCCAAACTCTGGGTCAATGGACAGTAGGTAGGCAGTACCTCAGCCCAGTGCTGCATCTCTGCCACAGCCCGCTTTCAAATGCTTCAGAGAAAATATTTGAAAACCAAGTCGTGACTCTCCTCCACAAAGCCTCAGACCCACTTCCAACAGCTGGAGAGGACAGTAGGTCTTGATGCAACAGATTTAACATCCCATCTGAAATGCTCCTTGCAAAGCAACAACTGTCTACAGTTATCAAACTGCCTGAACATCCACTTGCCATTCCAAGTTTGATGTATTTTTGGTTTCTGCAATATCTGCTGTCACCAAGTCTGTTTTATTTACTCTGTATGTGATTCACCCCATGCTCTGCTGTTGGAACACATGTGCTGCCTTCATCATTTGATCCCTCTTATTTCTCTTTGCCCAACAGGAGTCTCATGATCATTTCAGAGAAGAGAAATACTACAGAATAGCTGAGGTTGGAAGGCATCTCTAGAGATCACCTAGTCCAAATCCCTGCTTAGAGTAGGGTCACCTACACACGGCTACCCAGGACCATGTCCAGTTGAGTTTTGAGTATCTATCTCCAGATGGAGACTCCACCACCTCCCTCAGTAAACTGCCAGTGTTCAATCACCCTCATAAAAAAATGTTTTATGTAGAATTTCCTGCATTTCAATTTATGACTCTCGTTCCACCATCAGGGACCACTGAGAAGTGTCTCCTCTACTCCCCCATCAGCTATTTATACACATTGGTAAGAGTCCCCTGAGCCTTCTCTTTTCCAGGCTGAAGAAGCCCAGCTCTTGCAGCCTCTCCTCATACGACAGAGGCTTCAACCCCTTTATTTTCTTCCATGCCCTTCACTAGACCTCCTCCAGTGTGTCCATGTTTCTCTTTTACTGGGGAGCCCAGTGCTGGAAAGACCAAGCCAGATGTGTCTCGGCAAGACTGAATTGAGGGGAATAACTTGGTTATTTTTCAATGGCTCCGTATTTGTTTGGTTTTGCTAACACTAAAGTAACAGCAGCTGTTAGGAACTCTCTGTTTAACCAGGAAACTGCCTTCCCAATGCACAACTCAGCCAGAATTTTCAGGCCTTGACATTTTCACGTGAACACAGCTTTGTTTCCTACAATGAACAGGAATACTTTCAAAAACTTTATCCCATCTTTATAATTTCTTCAGAATAAAAAGGCATTTGTATTCTTGAAAACAATAACAAGTCCCTTCACTTTTCTGAATAAGGCATATAAAGATAAATAGAGTAAAACACACAATTCTGGGATTTAAAAAGCTGAAAGCCTTTTGTAGGACTGATTTATAAAATGGAACAGTCCCAGAGTGAACAAACTCTGCTTCAGGACAGGTCCCTCTGACACCTCTCAGTGGCCTCAGATAGTCCATTTCTCTGTACGAGCTTCCACGCTTTTAACCAGGCCTTCTCCCAAAACCTCGAAGTCCTCCAGAATTGCCTCCACATTGGGAACGCAGACCAGCTCGTTGTTCAGAGTTGTCACCATCCTTCCTTTCATGCTGGAGACCTGCAGGACACACACAAACATTACACAAAGGGAAGCACCTGCTCAGAGCTGCTTCATAACCTCTGCAAGCCCCAAATAGAAGAAGTAAATTGCTTTCCTGCCTTGTCACACCCAACCCCTGCCACACCGCAACATGCAATTTTCTAAGCTTCACTTTTTAACACCATCATTGCTCATCATTAGAGCTAATAAGCTGGAGGAGTGGCCCTTTCAGTCCCTTTTAGGGTCTACCCTGGAGCTACAGTCCAAAAACCACAAAGGGGAAAGACAAGCAACGGTGAGGAGCATGGTGGAGATGGGAAAAGAGTGTGCAGGTGCATGGTGGAGCCTGTGTAAACACAGCAGACTGGGTATGCAAAAAGGTTAACATCGTGACCCCAAGTAAAAGCTGCCTATGCTCTGCTCTGTTGTTGGCTGTCAAAACCTCGAGTGGCAAGAGATCTTTGGCTCCACTAGGGTAGAAAAAAATCCGTCACATTTAATCAAGCCACACACAGCTCAGATGCAAGCACGTCCTCCTCTCATTTCGCCACAGTGAATAACTGCGTTTCACAACTGCAGCTAGGCTGAATGGCCAATGCCCTCTGGCCATGAAGAGAAGGGAGATAAATCACCCAGAGACTGATATCACAAGAGCCTGGGCTGCCAACTTTGAGCAATGAGTCACTGGTTTCTTTGCGTCTTTCCTTCATAGAAAGCAGTATGAATCACTTCAGCGTGCCTCACACCTAGCTTAACCACCCTCTAGAGTTTGTCAGCCCACACAGTGTAGCTAGAAAATATCTCTGTACATCAAACAGGACTTGGGCACTATGAACCTAGGACTGCCACCCCACCGTCTTGTGGGCTGACCATTTCTGGGTAGGAGAACCAAAGCCACGAGAATGGGACAGCCTGCAGGAGACGCTGAAAGTCTCTGGCAAATGAGGCATCACCCACCTCCCAGGAGGGGACACAGAAGAGCACCTGGGACAGAGTCTGTTCTGACCCATAACCATGGTGCTGCGGCTTGTCCAGGGATACATGTTCCCTTCTTAGCTCTGCTGATGACTGGGGGCACTGTGGCCACAGCCCTGTCTTGGTTTCACTCATTCCAAGAAGGGACAGTATGAGCTCCATTTCTCAAAGGCCTTTGGGGCTGACAAGAGTTAGAAAAAGCAATCACGATCCAGAAAAAAAAAGCCCTCCAAGCTTTCACGGCAAAAAGGTAACATGAAGCTTAAAGCAGAGTCCAAAACTCACCTTAAAAGGCTGAGGCTGAAAGCTCAAAGGTTTCCACAAAACTGCAATCACTTCCCCACCATGCTTGTCATAGAAGAATAAGGCAAGATCACTGAAGGCATCCTAGGGAAGAAAACAAACAGAGGTTGTGCCAGACATCCCAGAGCCAGAGCCCATCCCTGATTCAGTCTCCTTACACGTTGACACACAGCAGCTCCACACCAGCCAGTACCAAAGCTGCAACTCTTCTGATGGATACCAAAGAAGGAAAGCAACTAGCAGCCCATGGACAAGTCCTGGGTGTCTCCTGCTGCCTCTTCTCCCACAGCCTTGATGGATACAGTGCACTGTTTTCAAGTTTTGTGTACAGACCTCATTGCTGACTACCTCTTGCTGTACCAGACAGCAGCAGAATGATCCAACCACCTCCCACAGGCCTGGAAGAGCACCCAGAAATCAGCATCCAGCTTTAGGACATCAGACCCCTTAGGTGACAACCAACTGAGTGTTTCTTACCATGGTCCTCCATCCGCTGGACCTGGCATTACCAAGCTGTCCTATCCCAGCGTCCAACAGTCATGTCCAAAACTTCATAGTGCATCAGACGGCAAGAGGCGGGCCTTGCCCAGCAGGCAATCCTGCCACAATACGTTTCACTACATGGCAGCAAAGACCAACGCCAGTCAAGGATCTTTCACTTGAGCCCAGCATCTTGAGCCCTGCAATCTGTGCAACAAAGGTACCAAAGCCGCTTCTTCCCCCAGGACAAATCCCACATGTGCTGCGAGCACACAGCCTCCCAAAAGGAATTATAACAGCAGAAATTTTAAGTAACACAAAGTTCTGTGAGGTGCAAAGAGATGGAATGGTCAGTGGAGGCACTGCAGGAATCTGCTCTCCTTGCCCATGTTTCAGCAGCTGTGTCAATAAATATAGCTCCTTTGGTAGTGCTGCGCAGGAGAGCTCAAAAAGAGATCTTGCATAAAGAGATGACTAAAGTCCAGTCTGGTTTCCCCCAAGCCCACGCAAGCTGGATTCCCAGCACTGCAAGAAGGCAGGGGATGAGCGCTGCAGCAGAAGTAAACAAGACTGTATGCAAGCAACTTTTCAAACCCAAGTCTGGCCCTATAGCTCAGCACCCAAAACACTGGCATCTGGAGCGCAGCTGACCAAGACAGACAAGAAGCTGCTCCTGGCACTTGCTCATCATGGTGGAGATTAACATCAGGCAACAGCACATGTTTACCAGGCAGAGCAAACAGCCCCCAGCATCAGTACACGATGGCTGGTATTACCAGTGATCCCAAAGGGTGGAGTGGCATTTTAAGAGTAAAGACCTGATAAGCAGGGAGAGGTGGAGTTGTCTGCAACCTTCAGAGCCAGATTTATGAGTTTGGACTTGAAGTATCACAAAGAGAGGGCAACACGATTAGGCCATCAAGCTGTGAAGATCCTGAGACCTGCCAGCTCATCCCACTTCATGGGATCTTCACAGGGGCAAGGCTGGTCAAGGCATTATCTCGCCAAACTAGCTAGAAAAACCACTGTCTAAAAATACATTGAGAAAGAGGCAACCCGCCCTGGCATTTCTCAGCTAGGAGGTTACACTCACAGCCCAGTCAACAGGGAAGACTCCTCCTTTTGCCAAAAGGCAAACAGCAGGAGGGAGGGAAAGCTCAACGAAGAGCAAGAAAGCTCAGGGCACGCTGACCGCCAACATGCAGCTTTCCAAACCAGAAGGGAGCAGAACATGTGAGAACCTGAAAAAGCCCCGCTATTCTAACAGGGTGAGGTTGAGTGCCACGCGATGCTCCGTAAGAGAAAGATTATTTTTTACAGGCTGGACAGGAGCCATGAGCATTTGCAGGAAAGGAACTCTCGCAGGCTCAGATAACTTCCCAATAAAACCACTGTTCAGCCTGATACCCAGCACCTTTTATACAGACAGCAGGGAGCAGAGGGCAAAGGTTAAAAGGATGGCATCCAGTTCAAAATCCCAGCAAAGGGCAAGCTTCTGCACTTGTGCTGCTCCCAACATCACACTTGTGATAGTGCTTCAGGTCAGCTCCACCAAGCTATGGAGATGTACATTCAACTCTTGGGAAACTGCAGCATTAAAAGGGTCTGGTGTATTAGTCACCGCGCTTATGTTTGTACAGAGGCTTGGGGAGTAAAAGCAAACAGACTTCATCTCCCTTTCCGCATCCCATGCTCCATGCCCAGTGCCACCAGGCTTGCCTGAGCGTGCAATCACCTTCCTCAAGGGAAAGTTTAAGAGCAAAGGGACAAAAGGCAGGGAGTGCATTTGAACCTCTATTCCCTTCTCAAGCTGCTGTACCTTTCATTGCAATTCAGCTTTAAAGGCCCAGGGGAAGCTCTCCCTGCTCAGGAGGATCCCAGCCATCAGCAAAACCTACAGCTGGTTCCCATCTCACAGAGACACGGGGGACCTGCAAGCTCAGGGCTGCAATACAGAGGAGCCTTGTTGTCCGGGAAAGGGGTACATTGCACCTGGAAGACTAGCTCAAGGTCTGTAAGGAGCCACCTGGGTTGTAGGAATGAAAAAATGGAGAAAGGTGGTGAGTAAAACAATACCTTGATCTAAAATGGGATTACCGGATTAAGCTGCTCGGGCTGAGGCATGGATTTTGCAATGAGGTAAGCGCTCATTGCTAGTTAAGCAACTACATCGTTGTTGTTTAGGGGTGGGATTTTTGGCCTAACCATTTATCTACCCTTTTTTTCACTGCTCCTGCTTGTACCCACAGATCAGGCTCATTGCGTCACAGCTGCTGGAAAAAGAGGAGCTGTTTGGGGAGGTCTCTGCACCCAAAATGCGCCTAGCAGCTCCTCCTGGTGCAACAGCAGTTCAAGTGGCAAATGCATCAATCAACGTTTGCTCACTGCTTAGAACATTTTAAGTGGTCCCAGCAAGGGATCTACCAATATAAAACCCTATTAAATCTACTTACTTCCGACAAATGACTACATTTGCGGTTAACGCTTTAAAGTCCTTACCCTGATGCCCACAGGTTATGTGATACAGACAGAGCCTTCCCCCATGCCAAAACAGAGCAAGGAGCACTGTTGAGAAAACCAGGCTGGGGTTACTTCTGTGTCAGATGGAGTTTTTTAAAAAAAAGAAGAAACCTGGGTGTTAGGTTTGGAATTCACCCGGTAAAAGATATTTCAAACTACCCAAACTTTTCGACCTCTGAGTGCCTCATCAGAGCCACACGTGCATACTTTTCCCTGGGGTTTGGGGCAGCAGCAAAGAAGTATGGCACAAAAAAAGCCACCCATGTTCTCCTGGCTGCATTAACAAACGTGCTTTGTCCACCAAACCATCTGAGATGTCTTCAGTCACTTCCTATGGGATGAATCCAAGGCAGACCTCTAGGAAGGCATTACCAACACAGGAGAAATGTAGCCACAGGTACCCTCTGAGCTCACCCAAGGAGCACAAGGGGCGGATGCCTTGATACGCACATGCATGCCTGCGTGCATACACACACGCATATGCATCCACCCCCAACCCTGGGCACTACACTAAGGGTCATGTAGCTGCTCTGAAGCTGTAAGAGTGGGGAATTTCCTTGCACCTCTGCCCCTCCAAGGGCATAGATCCAGACAGGAAGGTTTTCTCCGTGCTACAAGAGCCCACAGAACTTTTTCAGTTCACCTCTGCCTGTCTGGAAGTCTCCATAGGAGGAGTCAGGCCTGTCAGTCAAACAGGAAGGGAGCAGCCTAACCTGAAATTTCACCAGTTCCAGCTAGCTCCCGTAACCACTGCTTATATATACTGTAAGAGACTGAGAACTTCTAACATCATTAATTCATTTCCAACATGCAGTAACAAGATACACATTCCTACGTCATGGGGAGGAAGAAAGGAAAGGGCTGTTAAGTCTTCCAGATATGTCTTGTCTGAAGGTGCAAGAAATGCAAAACATTGCTTTAGAGGGAAGGATGTTTACAGTAAAGCAGGAAACATTTTCCTGCTCATCTGCACAGGAAAGATCTCCCATGTACAAGATGGGCACCTCCTCTGCCACGAGCTCTGATAGACCTGTGCAGCCAGAGAAAGCTGAATCTCAGTGAAAGAGAGAGTTCACATCCAGTGACCCACTGAGACCAAAGACCCAGTAAGAAATGGTCTTTTAAGAGTCATTACAGACAAGGAGATGGACGTTGCACAGGCAGCTTCATCCAATTTTCCCCACCATGAGAAAACAGCTCTGGACCCCGGGGAGGTGACCAGAGCCTTTGGGCTTTGTGAGCTCCTGAACGCGTGCAGATAGGCATGGCAATTATATCCACAGGACTCAATGGATGCAGGCAGAAAGATCGTTGCTTGAGCTCAAGGACAGCCAAGCTACCTTGGAGCTGCACTGACTGAGCCTTCCCACGCCATGTCCCCAGCAAACAGTTGGGGGTTCTGCAGCTTGACAGTCACCAGAACACAGATCAGCGGTCACGACAGAGATCCCACAGGAGCCTCATTTGAGACACTTAATTTAGCTTTGTTGGAGAATCCCTGCTGGGACCAGACCCAGGGTTTGCTCACTGAGGTGCTCGAGGCCATAGGCGCCAGGGAGGCTGGTGATGGGCTAAAGCTCCAGGGAAGCCCTCTCTGCAGCATGTCTGGCACCTGCTTTCCCTCAAAAGCATCTGTCTGCAAAGCCTTCTCATCTGGACAGACTCCCAGAACAGGCCTTTTCTATCAGATCTGTCCTGGAATTAAAGAATTTGCCATCTGAATCCCACAACCAGCCTTTCATCTCTACCCAGAGCCTCCCAGGCACCAGAGCAACTTCATCAGACCAGCTCCTGCAGCACATCTCCTCAGAGCAGGAAAAATTAAAGCAGTCAGGACTCAACACCTCCACTCCTTTCATTTTCTCCTCTGATTAGGCTCCTTGGGGAAGGCGCACAGCAATCCTTCGGCTCCAGAGCACTCATGCCTTGCTAACCCCTTTGATTTTAGAAGAACAAGGACCTCTGAGGAGCAAACAGGTTCAACAACAGAAAAGTGGCTCTCCTGGTTACAGGGCCATGGACACTGGGGAAGATGCTATGCCCTGCCCCTCTCAGCTCAATCAGTATGCCTGGGCATTGAAATCCCTTTTTCACGTGGCAAGCTCAGAAAAGGGCAAATGTTTCTTTTCTGCCCATAGAGGAGAACAAAATCCCACAGCATCACTGTGTGGCAGATGTCTCCCTTCATTGCTATAAACCCACCGCAGTTGCACTGCCAGCCTCAGCTACAACCCTGTTGCTCAATTCTGTGGTTTGCGCCATTAAGGGATAGCAAATTACTCTGAGTTAAAGCCAGCCAGTTCTGTGTTCAAGTGCCTTCTCATCCAAAATCTCTCATACAGATTCACTGCTGTCACCACACTCCTTTCCAGCACCAACTTCTTGCTGCCTTTGGATCAACCCCAGGGGTCCCAGCCTGCAGGATGAGGATAAGCTGAACACTGCTTTAAGAAGCAAAAGCCAGGGAAGGAGATAGGCAAAGATGCTGGAGAGGCTACCAACCAAAGCCAGGTCAAAGCACAAAGCCAATGCAAAGGTCTTGCCTTCAAGCAACAACATTGCTACACTGAGACACAGAGCTGGATGATTTCTGACAGGGTAGTCTCGATTGACAGTATGCATCACCTGCTTGGTGGTGACTCTGCAGTGAAAAGTCAGCTTTTGAGGCCCTCCAACACAGGTGGACATGGCTGAGTTACTGGAGAGAACATGCAGTGTCACCTCTTTGATTTTTCCAGAAGAAACACCTGTTTGCCCAGAAAGAGATATTCAGCAGCGTCTTCAGGTCTGCCTGCTACTGATCTGGAAGCTATGAGAGCCAAATGGGTACTGCAAGATACCTCCAATACAACAGCCGCAAGGGAACACTGCCATACATATCTCAGAGCCTTGTAAAGGAGCCAAAGCCTCCCAGCCAGGGGTGCCAAGGCAGATTCCAGTCTCTCTACACCACAGCCCACTCTTCAGAGAAACTCTGACCAGTTGCGGCTCTGTTCCTCCCAAGCACCCTCTGGCCAAAGAATGAGAGACACCAAGTGAACACAACACTGCTTCCAACAGGGTAACGTGACCTTTGCTTATGTCCATGTTTCTTCATTGGGATGTTAGCATATTGGATTTAGGACCAGCTGTAATTTGTAACCCAACCAAACCCTATTCCAAGTCTACTATTACCTGTATTAGAGAAAACGTACAGTAAAAACTCAGTTTGGATGTCATAATTGACTGGATCAATTAAGTCATAATTGCTTAAAGGATAATGCAAGCTGCTTTCCAGGGAAGTCTCTTCTGCACCTTTCACTTCTGGAGCAATTTGCTGACAACAAGCTGACAAAAACATCCTATAAACTGCAACGCATCCTGATGAGTCTCCCGATCTGACTGCCTCAATATACAGCTGGATTTGCTAAAAGCCTGTTAACAGCCTCCCCAAGGAGCCTGCTCTCCCCATCGGTGCATCCAACAGTCTCCAGTTCCCCTTTGAGCACAAAGGCAGCCTCCTGCCAGGTCTCTGTGAGACCTGCTTAGCCCCAACCCTTTTGGAGAAGCGGAGGCTCCAGCCCTGTGCATGCGGGCACCTCCAGCGTCTTGGCAGCTGCTGAAAGGCTCCGTTCAACTCTGAGCCCTCCTTCCAGCATGGTGTAGAGAGGGATTTCAGGCTTAAGAAATTCCATTTCCTATCCACATCTATGCCTCTTGGTTGAGGTTTCATGGTGGCAGGTCAAATCCTCATCATACAGCAAACAGAAGAGAGGGGCCGGTCTTGATACTCCTCCTCAGATCCAGACACCAGGAAAGAGAGAAAACAGTGAACAGTTCCCAATCACTCTGCATCCTTGTGCAGGGTGCTTTTCCTCCTCCTTCTTGCACATCCTGGACCCCAAGAAACCCCCTAAACACTGTCTGCAATGTGTCCTGTGGGACCTCAGTCTTCAAATCCACCTTCTCAAAGGCAGGAGAGCACTGAGCACCTTCTCTCCCCTCTCTTCTTCTCCATGACTATTGAGGTAAACAAGCAGCGTTACTTGCAGGGAAATTGCAGGACAATTTTGAAGTCTTCCTCAATTTAAAGTGGTCTTGCATGCATCCCTGTCTCTCACTTCCTTGCTCCCTCCTCAAGATTGTCCCAACCTGCTGTGGGTGACAAAAGGACCAAACTCGCACCTTGCTAGACCTGGCAGCTCTACTGAAGCCACAGCAGATTCCCACAGACTAGGCAGAGACCAGCACAAAAAGCAACTCGGCATGGGAGGTAACGGAGCTGTGCCCAGGGCTGAGGAAACCTTCAAAGAAATCCCTCCAAGTTTTCTTTGGCCACCTACTAAGCTACCTGGGTTAAGGTGAAAACGGAGCTTGAACCTAAAGGGCTCTGTATCTTCCAGCCTGAACTGGAGTTTTAATTCAGGCACCTCTGCAATTCCTTCTATGGACCTGGAGGTAAGATCTGGCCCTTTCTTCTGTCCCTCCTTGCAGCTGCCACCCCTACCAAGCGTGGCAGCGGCAGCAGAGAAACACTTGGTGGCTGTGCAGGACTAGCCAACTTAGGGATCAGCAAATGTTAAGTGCTGCAGAGCCCGCAGGAGGCAGCCCAGGAAAAGAAGAGATGCTACCCAAAACCTGTTTTTCTTCTGCAGGCATACCTCCTTCCCCAGCACAAGCTTGGAGAGAAGCTGATACCAAATCTTCAGGCAACAGAAGCATACAGAAAGGTGGACAAAACCCTCCTACCTCGTCAGTCAGGAGAAGGGAAAGAGGAAAGCACTCTGACCTGCCATGCTGCCCAGGAGGTCTGGGAGGAGCAGCCAGGAGCTGCTCCAGCTCTGCCTTTCAGCAAGCTGCCACTAGCGCAACCTGGATGCCGCAGGGACCTGAGGAGCCAACACATGCTGCAACAAGGGAAAGCCGAGTCAGATATCAGGAAACAAATTTTCACAATGGTGGCCAAACATTGGGACAGGGAGGTGGAAAACCACCATCCCTGGAGATGGTCAGCATTCAGCAGGACTGGGCTCTGCGCAACCTGTTCCAACATCAAAGCTGGCTCTGCCCTGAGTGGGGAATGGGGCTGGAGACCTCTGCAGCACCCTTCCAGCGAAAGCCAGCCTACAATTCCTACGTCAGTTTTGATACTGCTCACAGCGCTTCCACGGGTGAGGAACGATGGCACTTTTAAGTCAAGCCAGGTTTTGAAAAAGGGTATCACAGCCCCACCTCTCTGCACACTAACATTTACTCAGCTATTGCACACAAAGCTGGGAAGGGCCAAAGAGGCAGAGGCTGCACGTCTGTCAAGTACTGGCTGTCCAGATCTGCTGTGGATCACCGCTGTCATCCAGCATCTTGCATATCTCCCCAGCTTGCTGAGACTGTGGTGTGGCTACATGGTGGAAAAGCACGGGGTTGATAACTTCAGATACTGGCGTTCTCCATATACCCACATTACCAACTTCTGCATCATGCATGTAACCAGCCCCAGAGAAACCATCCTCTGACCAATATTCAGCCTCTACAGCTCATGCAACCACTGGCCTAACAGGAGGTGCCATACTGGTACCACACCATGGATTCTTGTACATCGTCCCAGACAATATGGGTAGCTACTGTCCATCATGCACCCCAGTTGGTGTAAGAAGCCATGAAAAGTCAATTAATGGACTAGAGACAAATGGCTTAAAGGTACTTTTGCACTGAAATATCATATTCTTCAGCAAAACCTCCAGGTGCTTTGTACCTGAGGTCACTCTCACATCAGCAGCCCTCCCATTTCCATGGAATGGGTGAGGCATTCACCAGGTCTTCTGCTTGAAGAAGCAATTTTAGACACACAAAAAGAGCGACTATCACATGCAAAATACATAAAGATGTCACCAACCAGGTCCTGCAGTAGCAGGCAACTAATGACCTGAATGCCAGAAGGCAGCTTCCCCTTAGGCAGGTAGCCCTCTGTGCCTCCCCAAACGGCCATGCTTACTCTCAGCTCCTGGAGGTAGCACTGTACAGGGTCATAATCCACCACAGGAAAGAGGATCTTCATGGCAGTGCTGTTCTTCACCACACCCCGGGAAAATGACTTCAGTGGCCTGTCCACGCTCTCCAGATGCCGAGGAATCTGGTTTGGATTCAGGTGGATTAGGACATCATAGAAGTCCAAAGGAGGGCGGAAGACCATCTGCAGGGAGAAAAGATCAGTGCTATTCAATATAGGACATGGGGGAGCAGGAGAGATGAGAGGTTTCCCAAGTCCTTGCTTGCATTTTATTCCCTTTTCCTTAGAAAGCAGTAAACTAAAGCCAAAATTTTTATGAGATTAATGTCAGAAGTTTGCCAAAACATCAACCGGAAAAACATGGCTGTAGTGGAGCCACGGGAAGCTCCAGCCCACACTGGCCACCCCATTCCCTCTGGGCTGAGACACGTCCCCAATCCAGTATGGGCTCTGCTCACATCAGAAGGATGTGATGCTCACTCCTCTATACCCCACGCAAGTGCTGTATGTAACAAGGACTCTGTCGAGAGTAAGGTGGTTTCCCCATGGCCATCTCCTGGTAGACAGGCTAAATGTTCTCTGGACCACCACAGTGCACCAGGAAGGACACACTTGACTGCCACAGCCCAACTGTACAGCAACCTCAACCCTTAGGGAAGGGAGATGCTTGTTACCCATATCGGACATCTAGCCAGAAGGACCACACTCTCTACCCTATCAGTTTTCCAGGTCAGCAGAAAAATCTAACTGCTGTCCCCAGGACCTGGGGAAAGTCCCTGGAGAAGAGCTTTTCATGGGGCCAACGTGGTCCTCCTCTCCAGCTCTGACCACAGACCCCAGGATGTCCACCTGAGTGCATGGCAGTGGGGTAGGCAGTCAAGAGAGGGACAGACGGTGAGCTGAGACAGGTAACTGCACTGCACGTGGCAGAGTCCCAGGACAAAGAGGGGAGTCAAGAAGCTAAGAGGAGCCAAACAACACCCACAGGACACGAGGAACTGTGTAATAACAGGATGGTCCTGTCTGCCCAACAGGAGTTGCCCCAGAAGGCAGCAGAATCTTCCATCAAGCAGAGAGGGTGAGAGCAAGCCCCATTAATGGAAGAGACCAATCCCAGACGCAAATATTTGGACAGGCAGGATCTGGCACAGTGAATACAGCTGTATTAAAATGGAAAAAAACCCTTAAAACTGTGTGTACGTTTTCATGGAATAAATGATGCAGAGATACGAACAGAGGCACGGGACACGACCTAATTTGGCGATTTGGCGCTGGCAGAAAACCTGCTGCTCAGAGCTCGTTTGTAGCCAGGCTGGGGAGAACACACATGAAGAATGTCAATGACCAGCACTGTGTCCCAGCTCTGGTCCACACAGACCCAACTCAATGGCTTACTGTACCCCCCTGAGAGTAAAGAAACGGACCTCACAAACCCATGTCTGCATCTGCATGAGAGCAGGCACATCCCCAAGCGACTCAAATGCAGGCAAAAAAAAAACTTGGAGCACCCTCTTAGACACATGGGAAGAGGAGGCAACTCTAAGTTGCACTGGAAAGGCTTTTCCCTCCTCCCACCCCCACGCTTTGCTTACAAACAGATTAGCAGCCTTGGAAATAGTGTCCTGTGTTTATCTCTAAGGAATGCCGCAGGCCTGGGAGGATACTGGTACAAACCAGAGGGACACCCTGGGGATAAGAAAGGATCCTGCTGCAATGGCCAAGGGGAGCAGAGGGGGGAAGGAGGACCAAGAAGGCTGAGTCAAGGGGCTGGGAGGATGCTATGGACAGGCAACAGCTTGTTTCAGGAGCTAACCATCCCCAGGCTCACACTGCATGTCTTCGGTTTTGGTCTTGGGTCTGCACTGCAACTGCAGCCCACGGGGTATGTCTCATGTGTCAGCATCTCACCCCTTCACAGCCCTGTAATGCACACTGCTACTGCCCCAAGTAGATCTCGCCCCTGTAATACGTCCAGCGCAAAATGCAACAAAACTGAAAGTAACATCAATAAATGCTTTTTATATTGCCTAGGCAGGAAAAGAAAAAAATCACCACTCTATGCGGGTTTTTTTCTAATGTGATTCTGTCATATCTAACCACTGTTTGGCTTTTTAAGTCCTCTCAGCTTCAATTGCCTAAGTCATTACTTGGTACACCAACAAGCTCCCCTCCAAACAACATGTATCTCCCTTCAAAGGGCAAATAACTATCTGCATCTCCCAGGTCCACTTGAGTAATGGATGTTTTAACTTAAAAGAGAAAGTGAAGAGGGCTGAACTACACCATGGCCTTGGTCCTCTGCTCAAACCAAAATAACATCTTCCTAAAGTGCCTGTTAGTATCTTACCAAAACCTCTGCCACCCTGGGCTTGGTTAGACTTGAGCACACAAGCCAGATTTCCAGTTACACGAAGACAGTCTCCCAGAGGCAGCATTTGCTCCGGCCACAGACACGCAACCAGTTCCACATGGGAACATTGTAGGTTTGTTCGCACCCCAAGAAAACCAGAGAATACAAAATAAATTTTCCACAGTGAATGATATTTCACCCCCAGTTGCCATCCAGAGCTGGGTCACCCAGAAGTGGGGTATCACAGTGGGGCACCAGTCTCCCAGCTCCCATCCTTGCTGCTCTTCCACCCTGGGGCAACGACACATGGCCACAGCCTGAATCCTACTAACACCTTCTGTGAACATCCTTGTTCAGAGAAGGGCAACAAAGCTGGTCAAGGGTCCAGAGCACAAGTTTTATGAGGAGTGGCTGAGGGAACTGAGGTTGTTTAGTCTGGAGACGAGAAGGCTCAGGGGAGACCTTATCACTCTCTACAGCTACCTGAAAGGAGGTTGTAGGGAGGTGGGTGTCAGCCTCTTCTCCCAAGTAACAGGCAATGGGACAAGAGGAAACAGCCTCAAGTTGCACCAGGGGAGATTTAGATTGGATATTAGGAAAATTTTTTCACTGAAAGGGTTGTCAAGCATTGGAACAGGCTGCCCAGAGAAATGGTTGAGTCGTTATCCCTGGAGGGATTTAAAAGGCATGTAGATGTAGTGCTGATAGACGTGGTTTAGAGGTAACTTGCCAGTGCTAGGTTAATCGTTGGACTTGATGATCTTAAAGGTCTCTTCCAAACAAAACAATTCTGTCATTTTAACTCATTCCAGCCATCATCACTGAAGACCAGTATGCTTTGCCAGACCCTGAAAACCCTTGTGCTGGCACCCCAGGGGGCTACCTTCACATCCTGGCTGTTGAGTGGGTCCATGAGCTGCTCCTCCAGGGTGCGGAGAGACTCTGAGGCCAGCACAAGGAGGCGCTGCAGGATCTGGGGAGGGAAGAAAGCCAGAGGGTGAAATTCCAAAATCCTGAATGTAGCAGGGACCCTGCTCACCTGTGTGGCCATTGCAGCTGGTTCCAGCTCTGGGAGCAGGGAACTGCCCCAAGCCAGCAGCCACCATGGGGCAGGAACAGAGGGCCCAGCTCACCTGCGCTGAGGGTCGCTCTTGGGTCCACATGGAGCTCCACTGGTCTTTTGGAGTGGCGATGAACATGACGGGGAGGCGAGAGCGAGCAGCCACAAACTTGTTCTTGATCTCTGTGTAGTCAGCATCTGGAGAGGGCAGGCAGATGGGTGAGGTGCTCTGCTCCATTCACAGCCCTCCAGCCTTCTCACCTCTGTTACCACAGTCCAGAAAAGGGCAGTACAACAGGCTTTATCCTCTCCCACTCTCTGATCCCACAGTCTATGTGCAACCAGAGCTCCATCGCAATAGGCTTGCTCTGCTCTCATGCTTCCCTCAGCATCCACGTGCAGGAAGTTTTGGAGACAGGATGCAGGGCTAGATGGACCTTTGTTCTAAACCCACCCGGCGGGCCCAGACATGGCACAAGACACGGCAGACACTGGGACTGACATGGCTGGGAACTCACATAGGCTAATGACAGAGTTTGTACCCAAAGAATTTTCTACTTCCCCCCCACCTCAAGTGGGGCAAAAAATAGCTCTTTGGCCAAAAACGCTTCCCATTTAGTTCATTAAAAAAAGCTGGAGGGTAGAAAAGTAACAGTTTCCAAAACCCAATTCTCTCTCTCAAAAAAGAAAAAGTCAAGGGAGTGCTGAAACCCACTGAAACAGCTGCTCCCTCCAGCATTGACTACACCTGCCCCAAGCAGCTTTACCTTTTCTTATAAATCAGCTTCAAAAGCTGGGTGTAGCTATCTCCCTCCCCCTACCACCACCCAAAGCCAAGACAATCCCATGGTCTCTTCTGGCTCCTGGGGAAAGACGGCACATATCCGAAAAATGACCAACAGACAAAACACAAGGAAGACGGGAGGGCCACAGGTCCACCTGGATGCACCAACAAGCTCTTTCGGAAACCAAAGACCTTTACGAGGAAATTCTCAGCACTTAGGAGGTAACAAAGTCCAGAGGACTGCAGCCCTTTTCCCTTGCAGGTTTTGAAATCAGCAACTACTAGATCATCCCTGTAACCTGAGTGGTGCAGCACCGCTCTCAAAGCAGACACAGCACAGGAGGCTTTGAAGCTTCCCATTCAAGAGCCCAACTGCTCTGCCAGTACAATTGAAGGTTTGGCCTTCAAGAGCCAGGGCAAAGCCTCAAACAAAAATGCCAGCTACAAAGGAGCAGAGGGCTTCTAAACCATGGCAGGACAGGAGTAAGGGAGGGGAAAAAATCTCCTTGCGCCTGGCAGAAGCCATGATGTCCCCATGCATCCAAGACGCCTGGAGGCAGGCGCTGACCAAGGAGGGCTCAAGACTCTCATGCCACAGCTCTCCTGCATGCTGCCTGCTCACCTGTGAGGCCAGCATTCAGGTTGACAATCAGAGGGTTGTTTTTCCAGTCAAAGGTTGCCAGCAGGTCGAGGAAGCGCAGGAACCCCACCTGTGGAGAGCTGTAGGCAAGATAAAAGAGTTCAACACAAGCATTTGCTCCCTTGGCAATAACAGGTGCTCAGGGGTGACTTAGCGACGCCCAGCCCACAGGCAGCCCAAAAGGGGATGTCCGTGGTGGGAGACAGAAGTCCAGAACAAGCATGAGGCCCTTCCCCTTCTCGGAATCCCCAGGGAAAGTCCTTCCCCCATGTTGCTCCCTCACCAAGTAAAAGAAACCAGCAAAAAGTGAAACATTGCTCCCAGTCACCTCATCTTCCACCACTCCCCCAACATGGACTCCCAGTGTTGGAGCAAGAGGGAGGTGCAGGGAGGGCTGCTCTCATCTCTGGTGTGGCTCTGAGCAGCACCAGTCAAGCTCCCACTGTGCGTCTTCCCCTGTGACACAACATGTGTGCAAAGCCAGAGAGCTGGGATGATAGAGCTCCTCCTAGCAGGGTATTTTAGGGGAAGGGAAAGCATTCTAGGCATCAGGCTCTTACGCCTGCTGCTTTGGGGAAGGAAACCGGACACTAAGTGCAGGGCAGAGTAACTTTTTGGCTCCACACAGAGCAAAAACACTCCCTTTAACTTCATTTCACTCCCTGTGGTCTGCATCCTGTCCACCCGCCAGAGGTCAGCCAGCAATTCGCCCAGTGGAGTTATTTACCAACATGCTACTCCAATTCAGCTTTCAGCAGCTGACCTCTTGCCCTTCCCTCATGAGTCTTCTCAAGGAGGCAGGGAGGCTGCAGCCACCAGCACCACCATAACATCTCTCCCAAGGAACCCAGGAGCCCCAGCATGCTGGTAGCCACAATGCAGCCCTTGCCCCTGCTCTCCTGGCTATCAAGGTGCCCCACCAGTCCTCAAGAAGGCACAAGACATGCCGTGGTTGTACCACCAGCAACCACAGGCCACGAGGACACTTGCTCCCAGCCTTACCTCCTTCCCCTCTCTCTGCAGCGCATCAGGCGCGGGAAGCCACAGCCCTGCGGCACCAGGCATCTCTACCTCCTCTGGCCAGCTGCTCCCAACAGGGCTTAGGACAGTGTTTTGGCAGCACAGGGGTCTCCATGCTCACTGCTGTGCACCTCCTCAGCACCTCCTGCCCTAGCAGCGTCCCATCCCTCCTCCATCCCAGGTAAGGAAAAAAGCACTACATCCCCACCAGGCCAGCCTGGGCTCCCCATCCTCACCTGGGTGGTGTGAAGGGGGCTGGGTGGAGGAAGAGAAACGCCACAAGAAGGTCCACACATTCCTCAGAGATGTTGTCACTCAGGAGCTGGGCGCTGACCCAGCGCTTAGCCAGCCGGCAAGTGCTGCCAAAGACAGGGTGCTGCTGCTGGAGCCTATGAGGAGGGAGATAGCCACTGCTCAACCCATGCACCCCAGGACGCAAAGCGGCCTTTCGGCATTCAGCAACAGAGAAGAGAAAGGTAAAAATTTGCCAGGAACATGTGCACAGCATCACGAGCACAAGGCACGCTCTGCAGGTGTTGAGATTCTTGGGGAACAAAGGGGAAATGCTGCCACATGCTCCTCTCTAACCATGCTGCTCTTCAGTACTTGTCTCCCCATACCATTGACCCCAGATGTGACAATGGGGACGACTAGTGCTGCTCTCACCCACATTTGTCCCTCCATCTTCCCACAGTCTCTCACAAGGTGGGCTGAAGAGTCACTTCCCACAGTGAGCTCCTCTCCCCATCATCACCCTCCAACACCCAAGGTCACCTCCACACGGGCTTCCAGCCACGTCCTGTATCTTGGCCCTCACAGGCAGCCCCTGCCTCACCTACCCATGCAGGGAGCTGGTTAGATAGGGCAGATGTAACGTCTCCAGCTCCAGTTGCCGAGACTCCTCTGTGTCCTGGTACTTCAGCATGCCTTCTGGGGTGACCACTTCCTTCAAGATCAGGGGCTCCCGGTGGTAGGCTACTTGGAGACGGAAAACGTAGCCATCCTGAGATGGGAGCACAAGGTGAAGTCAAGCTTGGTGGTAACACAAGCACGCTGGTGTGCTATGCTGCATCTCAGGGACACAATAGCAGCATCCTGGCACCAGTGCAGTCTCACTATACTCTTTTCTAGGCCCACCATCCAAATCCTGGTTGTGTCCAGTGGGACCATTGCCACAGCCCCCTGCCTGCCTCCTTGGTAACAAGTCAGATCTAGAGAAGGTCCCCGTCACTCCCCTACCTTGTACACGTCAGTGTGGCTGACCGCAGGTCTGCAAACCAACTGGTGCTGCTGCTGGAGGAGCTCAGCCAGCTGGAGGTGGAAAGCCGCCTTGATGCGCTTGATGGCTTCTTTGTCCTGTGGCCACTGGCCACTGCCTTCCATGTGACAGACAACTGGGGGCAAAGGGAGAGGAGGAGGCCAGTGAGCCCCATGCAGAAATGGAGTGCTGGATGGGGGTGGCTGGCACTAGAGATTACAGTGGGAGAGCAGGAGCAGCCAGGGCTCTGCTCCTGCCTACAGACAGAAGTAACAGCCAGCATCACTGCCTGCCTCCACATGCTCCCATCACATCATCTCTTGCACACATGTCACCCCACTTACTCTTCAAAGGGGCTATGTAGGCCGGGCAGGGCTTCTCCTCTGAGGGAAGCAGCAAGTTCTTGGTCCTCATTCGGGTATGGAAGGAATAAATTGGCTTCATGGGAATGGGAGGGAAGACCTGCGAAAGAACAGCCACTCGGGGACTGAGAACAGGAAGCAGAAACCCCACAGCACCATGCACTCCTTCACCTCAAACCTCCCACCCCAGCAAAGGCCTCCAGTATGAAAGGCTTAGGCAATTTGTGCATAGCCAGCCCGAGGGACAGGACAGCAAAGAAGAGACACTGCATTGCTCCAGGGGCTCTCAGGAGCCACAAAAGCAGAGAGAAGTAGTCACTTTCTGTCCCCCCTCACCCCAGAGCATCCCCCCAGCTCCCTCCTGACAACCAATCGTGGGCCATGCCCAGGACACTCACATCTGTGTACCGGAGGGACGGATGGACACCCTGCACAGCTGTCACCGTCAGCGGCAGCTCCTTCAGGTTCCAAAGCTTGCGGCTCAGGTCGTCGTAGGAGCAGATGACACTGACCATAGCCTCCTCACCTGTCCCCGATGCCTGTGGACACATAGTGAGCCTCTCCGTTCACCTCTCCGATTCCTGCACCCAACTCACCTCCCTCTTGGGCTGGTACCACAGCCAAGCCTGGAGGAGCCAGCACTTCCACCCCAGGGAACAGCTTCTGGCAAGAGCACTCAGCAAAACAGGGAGGTAAGAGAGAGAGGGAAGACAAGGGCAAGACTATCTGCAGCTCCCCAGCAGCCGCAGGCATCCTAGAGGCTGCACTGCATGTGGCAAGTGAAATTATTTCCTGGGCAAGACACTAAGGCAGCACGAAAAGCTGTACTGCCAGCATTCTGCCTAGGAAGTGAGAAGCTAAGTGATTTGGGAGTAAAGAGATTGTATACTGGCAAGGTGAGAGCTCTGCTACTGCCTCCCGGCCAGTTACCACAATGCCAGCAGAGGTGGCAGTTAACAGAAAACTGCACCGATTACATCCTTAGCCAAGGCAGAGCTGCAAAGCACGACAAAAGCAAAGACAGAAAATAGAAAATATCCAGAGCACTGCAGGAGCCCTGGGCAGGGCAGGGCAGGGCAGATGAGAAGCACTGAAAAGAGAAATGCTGCTGCCCCTCTGCCTCCATCTCCTCAAAGCACAGCAGAGGAGCCTGAACAAGGAGGAGGAGACACCACTGGTGCCAAACCACTCAGCTCAGATGCAGCTGAATTGAGCCGCATGCATTCAACCAGCCTGGGCTTTATGGCAGAGCAGCAGCACCCTCTGCAGGGTGTGCCACGAATGACAAACCCCCTGTCCTGCCCGTCTCTACAGCTGGCTGCACCCACCCATCTTGCATCATCCCCCATGTCCCTTGACCACTGCAGACTACCCAAGCTGCCCGCACAAAGAGCCGGAGGAGCAGAGACAGATACCCCTACCCACCACCCCACACACAACAGTGAGTTTCTCCTTCGTTCCTCAAGGACTGGCAACACTTAGACTCCTAAATGCCCGTCATGCTCCAGGAAAGTGCATCCCCTCTCAACGTGTGGTTTATCAGCCCTGCTCACCCCAGGCTAGCTTGCAGGGACACAGCATACACAGATTTTGCTGCCTCACCACACAACAGGCTGTACAAACTAGCACTTCATCCTAAATCTGACATGCAGCTCTGCCCAGACCACAACTGGTCCTGGCACAGAAGATTCTTTCCATCAGATTTGCTCCCCTTTGCTCTTAAAAAGGGGAAACAATTTCTTCCTTCATCCAACAACCAGGTAAAAAGCTGGTTTTACCAAAGACCAGCAAAGTGGTGCCGAAGTGCTCATGGCTCATCTCCAGGCTTTAATTTCAGCTGGAGAGCTGAAGTAGGGAGGGTGACATTTCCCAGCCTCCAAGATGCATCTTTTCTATCTCGAAGTGATGCTTTTTTGTTTCAGCTGCACATTCAACTGGAGCACTAAGTAGGGCTTGGTGAGCATGATCCAGTACTTTGCACCATCACAGAAAAGATCCTTCTCTTGGGTTTCCCAGCTAGACCTACAGGATGAAGGCACAGAATTGTCTGGCCCATGTCCTGAAGGACGCAGGACCTGAAAGGTGCAGCCAGAGGATCACAGTGGGAAAATGGTATATCCTCAGACAATGTGGACATGGCAGACACAGCAGAGAGAGGAGGCCAGTGGGATGCTTGCACAGGAAAATGGGCTATGGTGGCTACCAGAGCAAGAGGACTTCAGCAGCTATGCCTTGGTTAGCACAAAAGGCTTGGTAGATCCACGGTGAGCACCACACTGCCCATCAAAGCACCACAGGCAGGAATTTTCCTTACCCTCACTACTCTCTCTTGGGAACCACCCAGCTGCCTAAGGGCCACAAAGCTAACAAGACCTCCCTATAGCCCTCCCCTTACCGTCCCTCCTTGAGAAACCCACAGCCCCACTGGGGGAGCAATCATACCTCTTGCCCAGTCCTGATCACAGATTCCAGCAGGGCTCCCATGTAGCAGATAGAGGATTCGGGAATGTCTGCATGGCTACATGGAAGAAGACAACAGAGTCTTAGAGCTACAACACGCCGATCCATCCATCCTGACACTGCATGCTGCTCCAAAGGGCAAGGGTCACTGTAAGTATGAGGAATCCCTCCATACAGGAAGGTCATAGTAAGAAGACCAATCTCTGTGCATTCCTCCCATGCCCAACTTATCCATCCAAAGCAGCCCAGCAACCCATGCAGCTTCACAGGATTCAAAGCCAGAGTCACCAAAGTACATCCTTTCCTCACAAGACCCCTCCTCGAGTGAGGATAAATAGGCCCAGGCAACCCCTTCGTTCTGTGCAAGAGGGTCTCGTTTTTGGCAGAAGGTATAAACTACTATGGGGAGGCTTTCCAGTGCTGTAGGGAGACCCAACCTTGTGAACCACTACAAGGTCTCAGAGGATTTCATGAAACATCCCGCAAGGTCCAGACAGCTTCTCTTCCAGCTCTGCCAACGAGTATCCCAACATCCCCATCTGCACATAGGAGCAGGACAATGCTGCCTCCTTGCCCTCAGCATTACCATGGTCTGGTTGGATGGAGCTTTGAGCAACGTGATCTAGTGAAAGATGTCCCCACCCATGGCAGGGATTTTGGACAAGATGATCATTAATAGTTCCTTCCAACCCAAAGCACGTTATGGTTCTACTGGCAGAAGCTACAGCACTGTGTGCTTGCCCTCCCTACCTTCTCTTGGGTAACAGCTCACACCATCAGGACAACTGAAATGACTCTGAGGTTATCAGAAGTAGCCAACATGGATTCACCAGGGGGAAGTCATGTCTGACTAATCTGATAGCCTTCTACGATGGCGTGACTGGATAAATAGATGAGGNGGTTAGGGGCTGACCTGCTGGAAAGCAGCTCGGTGGAAAAGGACCTGGGAGTCCTGGTGGACAACAGGGTGACCGTGAGCCAGCAATGCGTCCTTGTGGCCAAGAAGACCAATGGCATCCTGGTGTGCGCCAAGAGGTATGTGGCAAGCAGGTTGCGGGAGGTTATCCTCCCCCTCTACTCTGGCCTGGTGAGGCCACACCTGGCGTACTGTGTCCAGTTCTGGGCTCCCCGGTTCAAGAAGGGCAGGGAACTGCTGGAGAGGGTACAGCAAAGGGCTACAAAGATGATTAGGGAACTGGAACATCTTTCTTATGAGGAAAAGCTGAGGGACTTGGGTCTTTTTAGTCTGGAGAAGAGAAGACTCAGAGGGGATCTCATCAAGGCTTACAAATACTTAAAGGGAGGGTGCCGGCAGGATGGGACCAGTCTTTTTGCAGTGGTGCCCAGTGATAGGACAAGAGGTAATGGGCACAACCTTGAACATAGGAAGTTCCATCTGAACATGAGGAGGAACTGCTTTACTTTGAGGGTGGCAGAGCACTGGAACAGGCTGCCCAGAGAGGTGGTGGAGTCTGCGACTCTGGAGACATTCAAAACCCGCCTGGATGCCATGCTGTGCAACCAGCTCTAGGTGAAGCTGCTCTGGCAGGGGGGTTGGACTAGATGATCTCCAGGGGTCCCTTCCAACCCCTGTGATTCTGTGATTTTCAGATTTCACAAAGCCAAAACCAGAATGTCCCCCAAGGCACAAAGCTGACAATGGGGTTACCAGGCATGTGGCATAAGCCAGGAGACCAGCAGTGACCCCCTCACAGCTGCAGGTCCCCCAGCCTCGGCTGCTGTTCAATGCAACTTACAGCTTCAGCAGGTGCCTGACGATCTGCTCAGGAATGAGGCGTTTCTGGCAGATGGTGTTGGCCTCCCACACCACCGCCTCGCAGATGCTGCCATCCTGGAACCGCCGCAGCTCCGATTTCTCCCCCCAGAAGGTCCGGAATTCCAGGGCCTGTGGGGGGACATTGGCCAAGCCAGGCCAGGAACACAGGTCACCACTGGGGCTGGCCAAACCACTCCCACAACCATCAGCCAGCCCCACAGCCATCTGCAAACATAGTATCGCACCAGCTGCACTCCACCCTACTCCGCACAAGCAGGGCTCCCCTCACCTCAGGGTGATCAGCCTGCGGTCCCTTCTCCAGCGTGCTGGCAGCAAACTCGGGGACAAACAGGAGCCCAAACGTCAGGGGCCCGACATCCTTGTGTTTTGGGGGCTCATCGTCAATCGGCCACTGTGGAAAAATAGGGAACATGAAGCAGCAGGTGAGGTGAGGTTGCCAGAGCAGCGGCTGCTGGGATATTGGGCTGCTAGATGAACCTCCTGCTATGTGCTCTCGGCCAAGCACAGAAAGAGAAAGCCTCATTTAATAGGTCTCCCTGATGAAAAAAACCAGTTGTCTTCACCCTGCCCCATCCTGCCCCTGCCAGGACCTGTACCCAGACCAAGCTGCACCCCACACCCCAGGGCAGAGCCTTACATCCTGTATCCCCCACAAACGGGCCAGGCCCGTCTCCTTCCCCAGTGAGCAAAGAACCCCTCCCCATGTCCAGCAGTGCCACGAGGGACACACGACCCCACGTGCTGCGAAGGATGCGGTGCCATTGCCAAGCTGCATTACCTCAGGGATCTGGGGCAAGGAGTGAGCCACGAGCAGCGCTCTCCCGGCCAGCCCACGGGCCAGCAGAGAGACAATGAAGGGAAGGGCCGCAGCCACATAGTTCCCACCCCGATCCATCAGCTCATTCAGCAGCTGCATCTTCTTGCAGGCACCCTGCAGCTTGGAGACATGCTTCAGGCTACAGGAGAAGGAAAGAAGCTGGTCACCCATCTCTGCCAGAAAATCCTTTCTGAGAGAGAGATATGCTAGAGGATAGATAAAGTGGGGAGCTCAGGGTCCTGGCCCAGGAGATGGGCTACAAGAAGAAACACTCCGGCATCTCAGGATGCACCACAGTAGATGCTGGTCCTGGGGACAGTCATCATTCCCAAAGGCCGAAGCATTGCCCTCCTCCTCCTGGGAGGTTACCTAGACAGTAAAAGCAGAATGGCCGAATGCAACAGGCATCAGTGTCTATCTCAGAGCTAGCAGGGCCACCTCCCACCAGGCAGGTCTGAATTCACTCCAGCTCAAAGCCAGAAGCAGCCCACTCCTCTCTGAACAGGTTCCCCAGCATTACCCCAGCAGCACAGCGAGACTCACTGGAAGACATGGTCAAAGGCTCTGAGCAGGGGCTTCGCGGTCATGAGCAGCACCTGAAAGCCGTCCACCATCCGATCATCCAAAATTTCCATGGAGCGCTTGGCTTCAAACTGGACCTGAGCAAGGACACAAGACAGAGCAAGAGCATACATGGGAGGGGAGAAGGAAAGCAAATCCCTCCAGCAGTGGTCACCAATGTTCCTCTATCAACCACAGCCATGGTCACCAGCAGAGCATGACCTCAGACAGTCTCTGCCTTCAGCATGAAGCCAAGTCACTGCTGGCCAGACGGTCCCTCCTTGACACCCCTGCCATCACAGGTTTCTGCTCCAAAACAGCTATTTCTGCTAAACAGCTGCTTGGCTTCACCCAAGGTGTCCACAAAGAAGAAAACAATTCTCCTCCATCATTCAAAGGTAAGGCAGCAATACATCCAAGCCTTAAAATTCACTTCCAAGCTTCAGAGCTGGAGATGGATGTTAAAAGCTTTAAAAGCAACACTGAACCCCTTTCCCACATCCAATGTCCTCCTCCGAGGCATCTAACCACCCCCTGCCTGCATCAGCTCTCTCCTGAGACAGCATCTCAGGATGCCATCACAATTTACTCAGTACCTGGTGGTATTTGCTGGCAGTCATATCAGCGCAGAGGTTCACCAGCCCAGAGGGATCCACAAAGACCACTTCAAATGCCTGGTGGAAGTCGTCCAGGACAGGCTGGAAGAGCAAACTCAGTCCTTAGTGCCACAGCACAGCACAGACACCAGAGCATCACCACCTTGTTGCCATCCAACATCCCTACAACAGGAATGTCCCTGCCTGGGCAGCAATGGCTGCACAGCCAGACACAGGCATGAGACCACCCCGGAGGGCTGCTTACCAGGGAGGCATCCACATCCTTTGCTAGGCTGATCCCCGTCACACTCAGGTCAGTGGTGGCTGTGGAGAAGACAGGAAGGAACAAGTCACACCACCCATCCACATCTTCCCCACTGGTGACAGTGGTACAGCTATGTGGCAATACCACCATGGTCTCAGAACATTAACAGTGCTACAATGCAATACCGGCCTCCACCCACCCCTCTGCAAGCTGCTCCACCCAGCCCTGCTCTGCTGCCTCATTCCCTCCTGTTCATCTCACCCACAGGGTCTCAACATCAGAGAGAGAAAAGCCACAATTCCTCCTTCCCCTACTGTGTTCAGGCCTATCCCTGCCCAGAGGGGCCCCTGGAAACTCACCCAGGAACTGCAGGGTGCTTCTCAGCACCTGGTACCCACTCATCATCTTGACGATCTTGCGTTTCATCAGCAGGTAGGCAACCAGCATGGAGATCAAGAAGCCGCTGAAGCACCCCAAGCCCTGTGAAAACAGAGGCCTGTGTCAACAAGAGCTTAACGAGGCACTACGAGCCCCACATGACTGCTGCTGGCCTCTGTCATCTCCAGCAGGGCAGCCCCCAAGCACACTAAGAAGACATTGAGGCAAAACCCTGTAAAATGAGCACAGATATGGATCCCCTTGCAGGAAGGGACACCTCAAAGTCACTTGGGAAATGGGATGAATTAAAAAAAAAAAAACGCAAAAAAACAAAAAACACCAAAACCATGCACCACATCATTCCACGGATGTCTAAGAAGCACGATTGTCCGGTACACACAGACTCACTGCAACCCATAGGGTAGGACGGAGCTCGTTGAAACCTAACACAGCTCAAATCAGAGTCACAAGCCCACCAGGACCAAACCACCACCTTTCCACCCCTTGGAAGGGAGAGCAGGCCAAAGGCAGGTTAGCCAGGCATGCAGAGCCTGCCCTGCACCCTGGCACAGGACAAACCTTGCTGAGCTGCCGTTGGTTCAGCCAAACTTTCAGAAGGGCCAGCCCATCCTTCATGCCTGGAAAGTCAGAGGCTGCGCTAGACAAGAAGTGCAGGTGGGACAGCAGCACCGTGTCACAGAGGATGGAGTTGTTGTAGTGTGGGGTCGGGGGCTCAGTGGCTCCTATGTGGGGAGACAACAGCACATTGGTCCCAACCACAAACCACAGAAAAGACCTGCAGTGAACCCATCTCCGGGCCCTGGGTGCAGTCTCTGACTGAACAGAGCAGCCTCATGTCCCCCCACCCTCAGGCCCTACCTTCTTTGGGGGTGCTCTGCTCCATGAACCAGGCTGTCCGGATGTTGTTCTTGCTGGGATAGAAGCGGCTGGGTTTGAAGAGACCCGGGGCAGGACAGGCATGGATTCGGACAGTGACCATCTTCTCATCCTTGCCTGTAAAGCACCAGGGTGTAAGATGTGCAGGAAGAAGAGATGCTAGAGAATAACTTGAGAAAATTGGGAGCATCTCCAGCTTGGCAAAAGGAAAAAGTTCCTTCCCAGTAAAGCTCAGCAGCAGTGGAAATAATCTCAGAGCAGAGAGTGACCACATCCCAGAGCCAACAATAACCCTGAGGTCACATTGCTCACGTTCAAGTCCCATCTTCCTCCCCACTGGCCAGTCTTGTACCCCAGCACCCTCCTGTACACCCTGGCCTTGCCACGCCACTGCCTGTCCCAGGCCCAAACCCACTATTCACCTGGGGTCTGTGGAAACAAGCAGTACCCAGCAGCCCATGCATCCCATGTCATCTCAGAGCAGAGCCAGGCTGCACACAGCTGCCTAGGGAAGGCAAGAGGATGGCAGGGAGCAGGGGTGGGGAGAGCAGGGAGGAAGGACAGTGCTAGAGACAAACAAGTTTTTCTAGGGTCTGCTTTACTCCCAGAAGTACCTACAGGGCGGGCTAGCCAGCATGGCCAAGGCTGGGGAGCCCAGTCAAGCTGCAAAGGGAGACCTTGAGGACTAGGCTCTGTGTTTAGGGAGAGGACAACCGGAAGCATCAAAGCTCCGATGTGTATCACCAGTTGTGATGACAGCCCCAGACTGATCCCTCTCCAAAGAGCCTGTTTACACGGTATGAGACCACCACCTTCCACCTAACAACAGTACCCACTCACAACCCCCACCAGAGCAAGGCTCAAGTGCTACCTTGAGGTCTCAAGAGCAGGATGGGCTTTAGATGGTTGCTGTTCATGTAGGCAAACTTCACGCTGCCAAAGAGCTTCTCCTTGGAGAAGTGCTGGGCAATGTGGGCCAGGTACAGAGCTCTCTTCCGGTGGTAGCGCTGATTGAGATTGTCTTTGTCCTGGAAGATTTCCTGGAAAGAGAGGGACGGGGCAATCCCACCTCACCTGCCTGCAGAGCCCAGTTCAGACCAAGGCACTATACCACCCACCACTCTCCCCAGCCCCACAGGCAGCTCTCAGACACGCAGCTACAGCCTCAAGGAGCTCCAAGTCAGTCAGGTGCACTACCTTGCTGCTGGATCACCGGGCTCTAGGATCATAGGAGACAGAGCAGAGCCATGCAGCCAAACAGAGCATCACTTTGTCTCAAACCCCGTTAGAGCAAGTCTGGGCAGCAAGAGAGGGAGCTTTAGAGGAGTAACAGCCTCCAAACATCACCCTCCCTGTCACACAGTCTTAGGAGCTGGGGCATAAGTGCAATGGGGTACAAAGCTGGACAGTGTCTATCTCCCCTGCAATGTGGAAGAGGTCCAGCCCAGGGAGAGAGAAGGAAGATCCTTGTGAGGAACTAAAATTAAAGCAGATGAAAGCTCTGATTGAGTGAGCGCTGAGATTGTGCTCTCCAGCTCCTTGTGGGAGTGACCACATTGCACATCCAGATCCTGTAACCTCACTGAGTAATGGAGAGGGCAGGGCAGGAGCCACAGGGGACAGGAAGAGATGGAGTTCAGCCAGGCCCCAGGCCACTCAGGAACAGGTACAGCCAGACTCACCCGCGGCATGGTCACTGCCACGTCCACATTGATCTCCGGCTTAATGCAGGTGCCCAGCAGGTAGCTGCCCACCACCTTCAACTCAGTTGGGGGCACAAAGCGGAACCTCCCCTTCACGCTGAATGGCACCTGCAGGAACGGGACCTTCACACCCTTGGGGAGCCAGGCCTGGTCAGTGAGCTGGGAACAGAGGGGACACATGAAATACTCTAAGCATCATGAACAGCAGATGTATAGAGACCAAGAACCCTCTCCCCACACAGCTGCAGGCACCTGCACCCAGGGCTTAAAGATGGAGTGTCTGCCTCTCCCCTCCAAGATAAAGCAAAGTAATATTTTTGCAGTCCCCAAGGGAGATAGTCCATGAGGACCTCTGCTTGCACAGCAAGAGCAAAGCAGGCTCCATATGGGGGTCTTGCCGCCTCCTCCATCCCTCTGGAACATACTTCAGTTTCTGGGGTCTCTGGGATGGTGCTCAGCAGGCTGTTAATTTCATGGAGGAAAGCATCAATCTTCTTCTTCTTTGTCTCCTTCAATGTCACCTCCTTCAGAAGTTCTTCTATCTGTAGGGGCAAAGGGGACCATCAAAGGCAGCTGCAACACTGGAATTGTTCCTGCCTTTTACTTTGTCCTCCAGCACAAACAATGAGCCTGGTGAGGAGGGGAGCAGGTGAGCTGGGGAACACACCTGAGCCTCTCCACAAACCCTGCCTGGAGCTGGGAGTCTGGTCAGCCCATGGGCAGAAGGATAATGCAGCTTCTGCCATCTCCAGTGAAGTGCTGGATGGCAATCAGCTCCATCCCACCAACTTCTGTGTGAGGTCCAGCCACAAAAAAACCAGCATGATTCACGCAGACATAGCTCTCGGAAAGATTTTTTGTATGACAGAGTATCAGCTGCAGGAAATGACCGTGCAGGTTCACACCATGAACCCGGCCCTAAAGATCCTGCCACCAACACCAACAGATCAAAGCCACTCATCATAAAAATCACCAACGTTACAACCACCAGGAGCCATCTAGTCAACAGCCTGACCTCCTCCTAACACAGACAGTTTGCTTTCCCAGGACATAAATAAACTTTCCTGTCTCATCCAGAAGCTGGTCAAAGACAGGGGTCGGGCACACCTGGTGATGTTACTTCCTCACCCTGATAAGCAATAAATCACCACAGCAAGGGATGCAATGGTCACACTTCCACCATACTGCAGTTATGTGGTGGAGGAGTTCAATTTTAATGGTGTAAAAGAGGCACAGAGCCTGGCACGGGAGAGTAACAGGAATTAGGGTGGAAATAGCAGTAATATGCTGGGTGTCCCGTAAAATCTGTGCTTTCTGTCCCTGCCCCGTACCCAGCTCCAGCAGAGGAGTAGCCACAGCCTGGGTTTACCAGGTCAGAGGCTCAGGGGCCCGCCAGCCACCCCGGGTCTCGTCCCCAGGCGGTTCCCTGAAAGCTCTGGGTTCGGGGTCCCGCTGCTCCCCGCCCGCCCCCGCTTAGCCCCTAGAGGGGGCAGAGCGCGGCCAACGGCGGCCTCCCGGGCCTCTCAGCCGACCTGCAGGCGGAGCAGGCTGGAGTGGAAGAGGTCCTCCGTTTCCTTCAGCTGGCTCAGCTCCTC
>VYXH01011705.1:10971-27319 GCA_013397275.1 Burhinus bistriatus | reverse complement strand
TGTCATGACTAGCAATTTTCCCAGGTTTCCTGTTGAGATATGTATTTCTTTCCAGTCTCTTTTTATGAAGACATATGGATGTTTTCAGGTTTGGGGTTTGTTTGATTGTTTGGAGGGTGTATGTATTTTTAATACAAATCTGTTTAGTGCATTGACTATTAAAATTACATGCTCTCTTTGTGTCACAACTGATTTTATTTTTTTCTTGCAAGGATTCAAAAATCTCTTTCACAGAAATAAGATATGGAAAGAGAAAGAGAGGGTGTCTCTGAGGCATCTGTTGAGGTTATTTTCTAGTCAGATGGAACCTATAAACATCCAGCCAGCATTTCTTTGGAGTGGAGAAGCATCATTTTCTAGGCTTAGACTCAAATATAGCATTATTAAGACTTTAGAAGACAGTGCATTCATTGGCTATACCATGGGAACATGAACTGTGTGGTGGGTTAACCTTGGCTGGCTGTCAGGTGCCCACCAAGCCGCTCTAACACTCCTCCCCCTCCTCAGTGGGACAGGGGGGAGAAAATAATATGAAAACCTCGTGTGTCAAGATAAAGGCAGTTTATTAAAGAAAAGCAATTTTATTGCTGAGCATGGCATCATATGGTATGGAATATCCCTTTGGTCAGTTGGGGTCAGCTGTCCCAGCTGTGTCCCCTCCCAACCTCTTGCCCACCCCCAGACTACTGGCCTCTGTGGGCAGGGGGGGTGGGGGGTGTTGGAGCCTTGATGCTGTGCAAGCACTGTTCAGCACCAGCCAAAATGTTGGTGTGTTATCAACAATGTTTTAGTCACTAACCTAAAACACAGCACCATATGGGCTGCTAGGAAGAAAGTTAACTCCATCCCAGCCAGACCCAGTACAATCTTCACCCCTTATTCCATACCATTTGCGTCATGCTCGGGTCCTACATAATTTGCTACATTTATGTATTTTCTGACCATCCCTTTGAATCTATTTCTCATTCCAGAAATGTCCTCTTACCAACACTTACAACTTAACCTACATACTTAAACCATCTTTATAACCAAGATATGGATTTATACATTCTCATTAACTATCCCCTGTCCCTTAACAGACAGATAGATATTATTTTTTCATTCCATGGGCTTCTGCCACTCCCCTTTCCTGGTTTAACCCAGTCAGCAACTAAGCACCACACAGACACTCGCTCACTCCCGTCCCCCGGTGGGACGGGGGTGAGAATTGGAAGGGTAAAAGTGAGAAAACTCATGGGTTGAGGTAAGAACAGTTTAATGATTGGAATAAAATAAAATAAAATAATAATAAGGCCTCCAAAGGCCTATGAGACCTTAACTACTTTACTTCCACACCACCTATTCCACACTTATTCTCTAGATGCTGGTTTTGGCATATGCAATAAAACTTGTAATTTCTGGAACATACATTTTGTTTTACAATTGTGACACTTGATGGGGAAAGTAGGACTGATGACCTACTGTATCATTTTACTGGCTGGTTATTTCAGCCAGTAAAACTCCAACATCTGTTTCTGCAATAAAAATTCAGCAAGAACAATGTAAATCATTTTTCACCTTCATTTTTCCAGTGCTTTAAAAGGCTGATCACCTACACTCAGGGTTCTGGTCCTGAAATAGATCATAGTAGCTGAATTGATGCTATGGAACAAGATTAATATCTACAACTGTCTAAAGGCCAATAGAGCATGCAATAAATTAAGAATCTCTTGGCTTTCTGTCTCTCTCAGGTAGACAGATTGTACAGGGTGGGGTTTGTGAAAGCACTGGGTATAACTTGGCAGAACAAAACAAATGCTTTCAGTTTAAGAAGACAACATGTTAATGGTCTGGTAGTATTATTTGAGGTATTCCTCATGTGGAAATTACAACCTTCAACTAGAAGGCCTGTGTAAAGACAGAAATCCCACCATAATCCATCATGATTTAAAATGCAGTTATCATTCACTGCTGTAATCTAAAATATTTTTGTGGAAGCAAAAAAATTGCAAAGAATAGCTATTGGCCTCAATGAGTGCTTAACTCAGTGACACATTTGTTCTGATCCTACAAGGAACTGCCTACAGCATTCCCCCCATTCCAGCAGGGGTTTGATTTGGCCCCACACACGATGCATTTTGTATTGAGCAGTAACTAATATGCAGGCAAAAGAGACAGCAAAGGCCTGGTCCTAGGAGAGCACTGCAATGCTCTTTGGTATCTGAACTTCAGAACGTTCCAGTTAAAACTTACTTATCTCTTTTCTTTTTAACTGTTTCCTCCAGCTCCTTCCTCCACAGCTTTGAGCTAGCCAAGAGCATCCTCCAGTTGTTTTAACCTGTAACATCACTCTGCAGAACATGGAAGTGTCGACACACTTATAAAGCAGTAGTTCAATAAAGCAGTTGATTTCTACATTGCTTACATGCCTCGGTACTTAGCAATTTAACCCAACATGATCCCAGCTCACACACCACAATCACAAACTGCTTTGTTGGAGCAGTCTAAAATAGCATAAAGTAGACTTATAACTGCAGCATCAGGGCAACTGCCTACTTCTGCCACCTCGTGACAGGAGTAGCAACCTCTTATCTCACCACAGCTGGTTTGCTAAAGCCCTTCAATTACTGAGATGTAAAATTTGGCCATTATATCTCATGTCACAAGTGATTCCTTTTGGTTATTTTTAATTCAGGGCCCAATTTGCTGCTTGGCCCCACAAGAAGCTGTATGGTACAACTGGAGAGGGGTGAAAGGGAGAATTGGAATCACTTCAAAAGATCTCAAAGAAAAAAAATCTCCCCTCAAGGACTGCTGAGGTACAGGCATGTGTGGTGGGTCGACCTTGGCCGGCTGCCAGACTGTAACCCAGCCGCTGTCTCAGTCCCCCTCCTCAACAGGACAGAGGGAGAATATAAGATTAAAAAAACCTTGTGGGTCAAGATAATGACAGTTTAATAAGAAAAGCAAAAGCTGTGCACGCCAGCAAAGCAAAAAGAGGAATTCTCTACTTCCCATCAACAGGCAGATGCCCAGGCACTTCCTGGGAAGTAGGGCTTCAGTATGCATAGCGGTTGCTCTGGAAGACAAACACTGTAAAATAATGAATGCCCCCCTCCTCGTTTCCCTCAGCTTTTATTACTGAGCACGATATCAAATGGTATGGAATATCTCTTTGGACACTTTGGGTCAGCTGTCCTGTCTATGTCCTCTCCCAAGCTCTTGCCCGCCCTCAGCCTACTGGCCTTTGGGAGGTGAGGGGGGAATAATGGAGAGATAGCCTTGATGCTGTGCCCGCACTGCTCAGCAATAGCCAAAACACTGGTGTGTTATTAACACTTATCTAGCTACCAATACAAAGCACAGCACTATGAGGGCTGCTATGGGGAAAGTTAACTCCATCCCAGCAAGACCCAGTACAATCTCCACCCCTTATTCCATACCATTTGCATCATGCTCACATTCCACATAATTTAATACATTTATATACTTTCTAACCATCCCTTCTTCCCAAGACTTACAACCTATACTACAGACTTAAACCATCTTTATATCCAACATACAGATTTATAAAGTCTCATTAACTACTGTCCCCTGTCCTTTAACAGATAGATATTACTCTCCCATTCCATGGGCCTCTGCCACTCCTCCAGATGTTCATAAGAACAGGTTATGACTTGGGCCCCATCTGTCAAGGTGGGTGCTCAGGATAGGAGAAGCAGCATGTTTGATTGGTGAGCACCAACACTGGCTCAGTTTGGGTCATCATTGCACTTGTCCAGTTCCTTGCGAAGCTCAATCTGTCAGTTCAGGTAGTTCCTACTACATTACTTTCTATAACATACAACTCACAACACAGATTATTTCTCCCCCAAGGTTAAATCTCCTTGAGGCACACACCAGGTCTCCCCATCCTTCCACATTACCCACCAAGTACACTCGGGTCCTTGAGCGAAAACAATCCCATGAATGGATTTGCCTTTTCCCATGGGAGGAGCAACCCACACTGCCTTCCCCAGCCGCTTCCCTATGTGCACTACGGGGACCTTATCTCCTCCCACAGTATGTAAGGGTTTTGTTTGGGCAGGACCAGGACGGTTAGCAGAATCTCTGGTGTTAACCAGCCAAGTGGCTTCTATTAAATTTATATCCCAGTGCTTCCATGCCCTAGTGCCCAATGTTCTCAACATAGTCTTTAACAATCCATTATATCTCTCAATCTTTCCAGAGGCTTGTGGGTGATATGGAATGTGATACACCCACTCAATGCCATGTTGCTTAGCCCAGGAGTTTATGAGGTTATTTCAGAAATGAGCCCCCTTGTCTGACTCACTTCTTTCTGGTATACCATATCACCACAAAATTTTCCTTTCAAGACCTAAGATAGTGTTTCGGGCAGTGGCATGGTTTACAGGGTATGTTTCTAGCTACCCGGTAGTTACTTCCACCATGGTGAATATGTAGCGCTTGCCTTGGCAGGTTCGTGGCATTGGTCCAATATAGTCAATTTGCCAGGCCTCGCCATATCAAAAACTCAGCCACCGCCCTCCATTTCAGGGAGACTACTGGTGTGGTACGCTTGACTGTGGCACATGTTTCATATTCATGGGTGACCTGTGTGATGGCCTCCATGGTCAGGTCCACCCCTTGATCACAAGCCCATCTGTATGTTGCATCTCTCCCTAGATGTCCTGATGTTTCATGGACCCATTGACCTACAAATATCTCACCCTTACTCTCCCAGTCCAGGTCCACCTGAGACACTTCAATTTTGACAGCCTTGTCTACCTGTTTTCATTGTTTCAATGTTCTTCAGTGGCGTGGCTTTTGGGCATGTGAGCATCTACATGACATACATTTAGAGCGATGTTTTCTAGCCGGGCAGCAAAGTCTTGCCAACGTGCAGCAGCCCAGATGGGTTTACTCCTGCGCTTCCAGTTGGTCTTCTTCCACTGCTGTAGCCACCCCCACAGGGCATTTGCCACCATCCATGAGTCAGTATAGAGACAGAGCACTGGCCACTTTTCTCATTCAGCAATCTCTAGGGCTAGTCAGATGGCTTTCACTTCTACAAACTGAGTTGACTTACCTTCTCCTTCAGTGACTTTGATGACTTGTCGTGTGGGACTCCAAAAAGCAGCTTTCCACTTCCGATGGTTTCCTATAACACAACAGGATCCATCAGTAAACAGAGAATAATGCCTTTCATCTTCTGATAACTCATTATATGGTGGTGCCTCTTGGGCATGAGCCATCTCCTCAGGTGATTGGAACAGACTGCCGAGAGAGGTGGTGGAGTCTCCAACTCTGGAGACATTCAAAACCCGCCTGGACGCCATCCTGTGCAACCTGCTCTAGGTGAAGCTGCTCTGGCAGGGGGGTTGGACTAGATGATCTCCAGAGGTCCCTTCCAACCCCAGTGATTCTGTGATTCTGTGTGATGCTCCAAAATCCCTGCCTTCTGGCTGGTCCATGATCTCTTCCAGGATTCCTGAGTGGCTGGGGTTTCCCCATTCAAGCCCACTGTGTGATCAATGCTACCCACTTATTCCATGTAGCATCAGTTGCGTGATGCATAGAGGGAATGTTTCCTTTCAACATCCAGTGTAGCGCAGGCAATCATGGTGCCAAGAGGAGACATGCTTCTGTACCAACAACTTCTGACGCGGCTTGAACCCCCTCATATGCTGCTAGTATCTTTTTTNTCCATGTAGCATCAGTTGCGTGATGCATAGAGGGAATGTTTCCTTTCAACATCCAGTGTAGCGCAGGCAATCATGGTGCCAAGAGGAGACATGCTTCTGTACCAACAACTTCTGACGCGGCTTGAACCCCCTCATATGCTGCTAGTATCTTTTTTTTCAGTCAGGGAGTAGTGGGCTTCTGATTCTCAGTACCCCCAGCTCCAAAACCCTAGAGGTTGATCTCGGGTTTCTCCTAGAGTTTGCTGCCAGAAGCTCCAGGTGAGACCATGCTCTCCAGCTGCAGTGTAGAGCACATTTTGCACAGCTGGTCCTGTACGGACAGGCCAAAGGATTACCACACAAGCTATCTACTGCTTGATCTGCTCAAAGGCTTGCTGTTGCTCACGGCCCCAAAATAGTCCTTCTTTCGTGTTACTCGATAGAGGGCTTACAAGCTGACTATCACCTGGAATATGCATTCTCCAGAATCCCACAAGGACTAGGAAGCTTGTGTTTCTTTCTTCTTAGCTGGTGGAGACATANGGAATGTTTCCTTTCAACATCCAGTGTAGCGCAGGCAATCATGGTGCCAAGAGGAGACATGCTTCTGTACCAACAACTTCTGACGCGGCTTGAACCCCCTCATATGCTGCTAGTATCTTTTTTTTCAGTCAGGGAGTAGTGGGCTTCTGATTCTCAGTACCCCCAGCTCCAAAACCCTAGAGGTTGATCTCGGGTTTCTCCTAGAGTTTGCTGCCAGAAGCTCCAGGTGAGACCATGCTCTCCAGCTGCAGTGTAGAGCACATTTTGCACAGCTGGTCCTGTACGGACAGGCCAAAGGATTACCACACAAGCTATCTACTGCTTGATCTGCTCAAAGGCTTGCTGTTGCTCACGGCCCCAAAATAGTCCTTCTTTCGTGTTACTCGATAGAGGGCTTACAAGCTGACTATCACCTGGAATATGCATTCTCCAGAATCCCACAAGGACTAGGAAGCTTGTGTTTCTTTCTTCTTAGCTGGTGGAGACATAGTTGCTATCTTATTGATCACATCTATAGGGACATGAAGACATCCATCCTGCCATTTTACTCACAAGAACCGGATCTCCTGTGGAGGTCCCTTGACCTTGCTTCTTTTTGTGGAGAAACCAGCTTTCAGAAGAATCTGGATTCTTCTTCTTCTCTTCTCAAACAGTTCTTCTGCCTTCTTTCCCCACACAATGATGTCATCGATGTATTGTAGATGTTCAGGGGCATCACCCTGTTCCAGTGCAGTCTGCATTAGTCCATGGCAAATGGTAGGACTGTGTTTCCACCCCTGGGGCAGTCGATTCCAGGTGTATTGGACACCCCTCCATGTGAAAGCAAACTGTGGCCTGCATTCTGCTGCCAAAGGAATTGAGAAAAAAATGCATTGGCAATGTCAATTGTAGCATATCACATGGCTGCCTTTGACTCCAGTTCATATTGGAGTTCTAGCATGTCCGGTACAGCAGCACTCAGCGGTGGCGTGACTTCATTGAGGCTACGATAGTCTACTGTTAGCCTCCACTCTCCATTAGACTTGGCACTGGCCATACGGGACTACTAAAGGGTGAGTGAGTCTTGCTGACCACTCCTTTGGTCTCCAATTGATGAATCAGCTCATGGATGGGAGCCAGGGAGTCTCGGTTGGTGCAATAATATCATCAGTGCACCCTCATGGTAGCAATCAGCACCTGCTGTTCTTCGACACGCAGCAACACCACAACAGAGGGATCTTCGAAGAGGCCAGACAAGGTAGACAGCTGTTTAATCTTCTCTGTATCCACGGAAGCTACACCAAAGGTCCACTTGTACCCTTTTGGGTCTTTGAAGTACCCTCTTCTGAAGTAGCCTATGCCAAGGGGCCTCCGGGCCAGTCACAATGGGGTGCTTCTGCTACTTGTCCCCTGTTAAGCTCACCTCAGCCTCCAACACAGACAGCCGTTGGGATCCCCCTGTCACTCCAGAAATCCAGATGGGTTCTGCCCCCTTGTACCCTCATGGCACCAGGGTACATTCTGCACCAGTGCCCACCAGAGCCTTATGCTCCTGTGGGTCTGATGGGCCAAGCCATTGAACCCACACAGTCCAGTATACCCGGTCATCCCTTCCCTCCTCCTGGCCGAAGGCAGGGACCTTCTCTATTCCTGTTCCTGGTCAGAGTATTCACTATCTGACCCCTGCAGTGCCAGACCAGAAGTCCCCTCACCAGGACCAAGGCAGGTGATTTCAGTTTTTCTTCTGCATCTGGGAGATCGCTGATTGCCTTCTTGTGTCTCTAGAGCAACTAAGCTGACAGCCTTCTTGGGTGGCCCCTTCCCCCTCAGTTCACATACGTAGGCTCCCAGCTTAAAGGTGGGCTCACCATCCCACTTCCTCATGTCCTCCCCCTGGTCACGCAGGGAGAACCAGAGAGTGCCACACAGTATGCATCTGTGGCTCTCTTTCCCTCTGACTGGAGCAGGAATTGTTGCCAAGCTGTTAGAACAGGACGCTGGGACGTTTTGGACCACCTTCCTCCGCATGGCCTGTATGCACAGCACATTGTCCAGGTCTTTGGAGACCTCATCATTGTCTAGATCACCGTAGATGACTTCCAGCACCGCTAATTCTCTCAGATACTGGATTTCCTCCTCAGCAGTAGTCCGTTTTCCTTGATAATTCACAAGATCTTCCTTGAATGGATATCTTGCCCTCACAGTTGAGCCGTCCCCAGAAACTGCAAATTGCTGCCTCTTTGCAATTCCTCTATCAATTCCCTGGTTTCTAGCAAGGGATCCCAGCTTTTGGGCTTCCTTACCTTCCAGTTGCTGACTGTCGGCCCCACTATCCCAGCATTGGAGCAGCCAGGCATCACGTGACTGGTAGCCGTAATCTTTCTGCATGTCTTGATGTTCTTTTGAGGTCAGGGACTTGGTAGTTTCCACCTCTTGGGTGATTTCTTTTACTCCTTCCTCCCAGTTCTTTGCTTAAGGACCAGCTTCCTGATCAGACCCTTCCTCCTCCTCCTCCCTGACTAATCGATGATATGGACCCGTCGATCTCCATGTCCAGTGTTTCTTTTTCACTCCTGGGGCAATTACTGTAGTTGGGGTTTCGGTCCCTAGCTCAACCATGGTGTTCTCAGATGCAGTTTGGGTCATCTATCATGATATTAGGTGTAGTTTGTATCACGGTCTCAATCATGGCATTCTCAGAGGTGGTTTGGGTCCTCTGATAGTATTGAACTGTGGCTTGATAGGCACAGGCCAAGCCCCAGTACAGTGGCTAGGAGCTGCTGGTTTTCATTGGGGTAGGCAAGGCACCCTTCTATCAGATGGCATGTCAGTTTACCAGAATTACTTGCCTGTTCAGGTGTAAAACCCCAGGTTTTGGGAGGTGATAACCGCCCTAGGCACCTGCCCAAATCTTTCCACACACCCTGCCACACAGGGACCGGCCACCTCAGGGCATGTTGCAGTATTGTCTCACCCAAAAGTTGTCTCCTGTTATGCCAGGATGAAACCAGATTCCACAAACCTAACAACAAGCTGACAGTGTTAATTAGTAGTATTAAACAGCTCACATAAGGGTGAACAAGGATATTGGGAGTCTGCACAATAAAACCACCCACGTCGATCCCAGATGGGAAGAGGGAGGTGTATTCCCTCATCCTCTCCACAAGGTAGCTCCCTCAGCACAGTAAGGGCATCAATATCAGGGCCAAGCGCATAGCCATTGTTTGTATTAACATGTTCCCAAGCTCAGCAAAATAAAGAGATAAGCAGCACAGCCAGCAAACTCCATGACCTGCACAGAAGCTTGCCACTTAATAACTACTACAGCTATAGCACACTCAATTCAAAACTGCTGTTGTTCTGTGTCCCATGTTGAGCGTCAATAAAGACTGTGATGGGTTAACCTTGGCTGGCTGCCAGGTGCCCACCAAGCTGCTCTCACCCCCCTTCCTCAGCAGGACAGGGGGAGAAAATAAGATGAAAAACTTGTGGGTCGAGATAAAGGCAGCTTAATAAAGAAAAGCAAAGGCCATGTGCAGAAGAAAAAAGGAATGCAACAAGGTTTATTCTCTACTTCCCATCAGCAGGTGATGTCCAGCCACTTCCTGGGCCTCAATACACGTAGTAGTTGCTTAGGAAGACAAACGCCTTAATGCCCCCTTCCCCTCCTCTCTCTTAGCTTTTATTGCTGAGTATGACATTGTATGGTATGGAATATCCCTTTGGTCTCTTTGGGTCAGCTGTCCCAGCTGTGTCCCCTCCCAACCTCTTGCCCACCCCCAGCCTACAGGTCTTTGGTTGGGGTGTTGGAGAGACAGCTTTGATGCTGTGTGAACAGTGTTCAGCAGTAGCCAAAACACTGATGTGTTATCAACACCATTCTATCTACAAATACAAAGCACAGCACTATGAGGACTGCTATGGGAAAATTAAGTCCATCCCAGCCAGACCCAATACAAACTGTCAGAGGCATTATTTCCTCTGTAGCTTCCACATTCAGAATTTATCTTATGATTATTTTCAGAGATGGTTTTGTTGCTCTCCATGTATTACTCTCCCCCACTAATCCTGGGGGCTTAGGAACTCTAAGGTGGTTCTTTGAGAGGCAGTTTACTATAGACAAATGAATCATGAAGGCTGTATGTCCCATGATTTCTCTGTCCTCTCTCTCTACTTTCCAAGATGCACTCCGTGTGTCCATCATTTGATGGACAGTCTTCAGGATTAGAGTCACACTGGTATGAAAGCATAACATGCCCAATGTTTAGCACTTCAAACACGTTTCATTAATTCCCAAAAGGTATGACTGCTGTTTATGACTATGGCAGTTACTGAAGCAAGGGAGAAACAGTCAGCCATGGTTGTGCATTATAATGTATATGTTGTGTGCTTGTGTTCACATAGAGAAGGTTCAAAGATGCATTTTCTCAGCAGATAAGTGATACTAAAGCAGGTAATTTGGTGGTAAACAATGGGCACTAAAATAGGGGTTGGAAATCTTTTCCCAGAAATAATTTTTTATCTCCCCTCTTGTTGGACATATTGCTTGCATTATGTGTATTCTGATACTGAAGTGAAAAATTAAATGTATTTGTAGGAACTCCTTTGGAGATCAACTGCTCGACAATAAATTACCTAAAGCATGTGTCAGCCCTGTCTAACCTTGCATAGAAAATGACTGAGAGGCTGCCACAGACCTGGAGTCTCTTCTTCTCCCCAAAGAACTAAAGTTTTTCTAATTTGTGGAAACAAAGTGGATTTCAGCAAGAAATGACTCTGTGTAGGTTGCTTATTGCTGTCATCTGCTGGTAATATTAATATCTAAGAGGGGGATAGTGACCGAATCAAGAAACAGATGGTACTAGGAATATGGTTTATTCTGTTTATGCAGGACTACAGTATTTCATCATCATTAAAAGCCAAGGTTATCAGGATACTACAGAATCTAAATCCTAGGATTTGTTCTTTTTATGGAGACTCTTTGTTGCAGACTGGGGAAAGCCAGTTTAATTTTTATATTGAACTATTACCAATAAGTGCAATTTTGAAAAAATAGCTAAATTGACCATTTTTACAAGGTGATTACAAGTGTTTTCATAGTGCAAAAATGCATGTCCTATTTTGTCCATCTTCTTCCCTTATTAAGTTTTTTAATACAGTAGTTCCTGTTACCAGTTTTGCTAGTCATGTTCCATAGATGAGATTTAAATTTGGGGCTCTATTTGTCCTCTTTTCTATATGTCATGAGTGAAGTGATTAAACTGTCTAGTGTCACAGATTAAGAACGGGGAAAGGGAAAATACAGATAGATATGTAGTTCCTCCCAAGTGTGTGTGCTACACTATTGTTTAGGCTGCACACAAAATGAGATCAACCAACGTATAAACGTAAAAATTGTTTGGAGCACATCCTCCCTGTTCTGTGACATTCCATTCCCTCTACAGCCTTTCAGTTGGCTTGAATTAGGTCAAAGATAGATCTTTTTGCTTATGTGGTAAGGAAGCCTTCGAGTCTAAGCAGCCTCATATTCTTTTGTTTCAAAAGCACATGGAATAGTCCTTTTGATTAGGTATATCTAGGCAGCAATATGCTCTTCCAAGAGAGTATTGGACTTGATATTGCTGCTGAACAGGTTTAATTCCAGTGTACTGGAATTAAACTGCACTGTTTTTACTTGTTATTTACTGTATGAATGTGAAAAAGAATTGGGTTCCCTGCCTTAAGAATGTTACTGTACAGTTAATATGAAAGGCTATATATAAAAAAGCTTAACTGCCAAAGTTTTGCTGTTTGGTGGCTTTTTAACTAATTTATTCCTTTTTCATCAATGCCCTCCAGAAAACAGGATTAAATACTTTGCTAAATATATTATTTCCTGATTTTGTTTGCCTATTTCTGAGTCTATGTCATATTTCAGTGGCTCCATCAGAGCTTTTATTCATTATTTGTTTTGCATTTGGTAAAAAAATACAGAAAAAAAGGAATATTTGTTTTATACATTCAGATTCTTTTTCCCACTTACATAAAAAAGCATGTAAATTGGTAATTAATATTGTAGTATCACAGTCCTTTGCTGGGCTCATATCAGAACATCACACTTCTGAGAAATTAACTTTTTGCTGCTAACAGCTAACAAATATAGAGTGGCAAGGGAGCATCACTGTTATCCATGCTGTTAAATCTAAGATATGAGTGGGATGTGAAGCATTCCAGGTGTTTGTTTTAATGTTGTCATCTTTGATTTTATTTGAGAGAAATAGATGAGTTATTTTCAAATTATTCTTTAAGTAAACTTCCAATAATCATGCAAAAAGGCATTAGTCTCTGGAATCTTGACTCAAGCCAGCCTCCAGTCCTGTACCTGTATAACCACATTACAACACTGTATTTGATGCTCAGAAGCATGATCCTGTCTGTGTAATATAATATCCAGACCTTTGACATTTTTCCTGATATTTCACATTGAAGATTTTTGTAACTTGTTTTTCATATTTACTTTGTCATCTCTTTCTCCACTGTTAATATCCAAAGTTCTGTAAATTCTTTTATAATTCCTTTTTCAGATGTTCCCCAAACAACATACCAACTTAGTGTCAATTCGGAAAATATTTTTCATCTTCCAGATAACTAAAGATCATTTATATGTGAAAAGCTCTAAAAAAAGGATTTCTTTTGCACCACATTAAACATTACTACACAATGCAATAAAATGCATTTCTGATGATTGCTGTTAATATATTTTTTCCAGTAATTATTACATTGTGATGTCTCAGATATCACATTTTTCCATTTACAAATATATTCCAGTGTAATAGAGACCTTAGAAGACATTTGAATTTTACCTGAAATTTCACACTGTGTTTTAATTCAATAAATATATTTAATAATAACTGCATGTCAGCTAATTCTAACTGATCATTTCTACTTCATCTGGAATTTGTGGTGCAGTTTCATGTTACATGTAATCCCATTTTACTGTGGGTTGCTGCTGAGAGAGTCAGTCACACTTCCTCTCTCCCTCTTGTGCCAACCACACAGCCCTTCTGTTTCCTATGTACAAATGTTACATGGCCCTTTTGCAAATGGGGTCCACTTCCCCCTTAGTGGAAATCTAACACTTTTGATGGTGTTCAGTGGATGTAGTTAAAGTGACAGGCATCCATATACTCCTCTGTGAACCACAGACAAACTCAAGCTGTTTCTGCTCCTTTTCAGGCAGCCTTCTTTCTCCATGTGTGTTTCTTACCTTTCCCCTTTCTCTGCTGAAAAAACTTCATTCATTCCCAGTCACTTCCTTCTGCTGCTCTTTCCAAACTTGGTTCCCAGGGAAGGTTTCATGCCAATGCAGCCTCTCTCTGAGAAGCTGCATCTGGGCCACATGCATTTCACAAAGAAGGTGGTGATTTCTTAATAAAATATATGCACCGATGTGATGTGGGTGGGTATATTACATATATACATTTTTAAGACTATAGTCATCTTTACTTTGAGTGATAACACCTTTAAACTTCTATGTGAGACCTAACAAAATCATAATGAGAAAGAGGGAATTTTGGGAATCATGTGTCAGAGCCACAAAGATGATTAAGGAGAATCTTTCATATGAGGGAAAGATGGAGCTCTTCAACCTGGAGAAGAGAAAGCTCAGGGGTGTCGTGGTTTTGGCCAGATTGGCCCAATCCGGTGGAACGACAGATGCTCGTTCTCTCTTGCTCCACTCCTGAAGGGAGGCAAGAGAGAGAGAGAAAAAGAGACACTTAAGAGTTTAGAAGGAACTAAACTACTTTAATGAAATATTANAATGAAGATGAGGGAGCCAGACTCAGTAGTGCCTACTGATAGGACAAGAGGCAATGGGCACAAATTAAAAACCACAAAATTCCATCTGAACACAAGAAAACACTTTTTTTACTGCGAGGCTGGTCAAACACTGAGACAGGTTGCTGTGGAGTCTCCATCTGTGGAGATATTCAAAGGCTGTCTGGACTCGGTCCTGTGCAACGTGCTCTAGCTGACCCTGTTTGAGCAGGAGGGGTGAACTAGATGATCTCAAAAGGTCCCTTTCAACCTCAGCAATTCTGTGATTCTGTCTTCTAAATAATTCTAAAGACAGGCATTTTCCTATAAATATAAATATATTTTTTAAAGGCGCTGTTTCAAACAAATAGGGAACTAGAAGATTATTTGAAAATACTTGAAAATGAACAGGGATCTTTTTAAAACTCCTTTTAATCTGTGATTCCTGAATAATTTACTCCAGGCTTTTCAAAATAATTCTGTAATAGGATAAGATGTTGCCTGATAAATTTCTGTTAGACTGGCTTTCTTCAAGTGAAGAAAATTAGGCTTGAAAAATAGGCTTCATATGAAAAAACCCCTTCAAATTAAGTCTTGAAAAATTCTCCGATTGAGTCTGGCAAGCACTTGATGAATTATGAACAGGTTAATAACAAACAATTTGTGGAGATATACATATAATTGTGATACCTTGATCCAGCTTTAGGATTAATCAGATGGTCTTGTGAGTAAAAATTACACTTTGCTCATAGAATATATTTCTGATTTACCTGATAAATTGAAAGATGTCCTTTGAAATTATAACAAGTTATCAATCACTTCTAATGCTTATTATCTTTGTTTCATCTTTTTTTGTTTCCTAGTCTTATCTAGTTGTTGTTGTTTTATATTAATCCATTGCAAACTAGCTGTCTTACTGTTTCTCAGCTAAATGTCTCAAAAGGTGAAGAGGAAAAAAACCCTCTTATGATATGGAACTAAGGAGTGACTCTTCTCAAAGCAGGCTGTGCCAAGAGAAAGCAACTGTGATTCTTGTCTGTAACATAGGCTTCAACCTTAATTCAGAAACACCCCTGTTCTCCAGATGTCCGCATAAGCAGTCTTTCAACCACCACTGGTGGAATTGTGCCTGAATACTCAACTGACCTTACTCTGAAGTGCTTGCCATGTTGTTATCTATTTTTTGCCTTGACTTTTTAAGCTTCTTTCTCTGTGGCTACCTAAGCCCTACGTTATCTTTCTATCTCCATCTCGTCGACTCCCCATGTCTTTAATTGTCTGGTCTGAAACTTCATCTCTCTGCACACACACTCTCTAAAGTTCCCCATTCACTCCAAATTAATTTTATCATGTTTCTGTGATGGAGTTGGTTAACTGCATAATAATGAGGACAAAATTTACTAGTGGAGAACACTCCATGAAACCTATAGTGGCAAGCAAAAATCACAAAGAGCAGAAACAGCTTTCTTACCATAGTGGTCATATGGATGACCAGTGTCAACTTGTAGAGAGTCTGGATCAGGGCTAAGCAAGGCATCCCACTCTGGCATTGCACAGTAGGCAAGGAGGTGGGCAAACTCCAGAGGTTTGGTGTTCTCCTTCAGCTGCTTCTGAAGATTTTGCCCTTATACCCCAGCTCTGCTTCTGGGTGCAGAGTGTAGTTCCCATGAGGAGGGTACTTCAGCTGTTTTTTTCTGCCTCTGGAAAGACAGCAGGCTTGCAAGGTTGGCCCAAGGCATGACCAGGATATACTTGCAAAACAGTTTTGAGTATATCTGGCTTATAGCCACTCAGGCATGCCTGTGAACAGCTATGTGGGGATAGGCACAGTCTCAGCTTCCTCACGGAAGAATGGAGCACGTGCTCTACCCAATGAGGAGGCTCACTGGAGGTTGTACAGAGAGGCACATGCTAGCAATGTATTTGTCAGTGAGTGCTTGTGGGAGAATGGAGGACAAAAATTCTGTCCATAATGTAAATATTGGTTCAAAATCAAGAATTTGTGTCCCAGACTTCTTTCTGTTGCTGTGGATCATCTTAGTACGTCTTTGTTACATACTCTGTGTTTCCAATGGCTAGAAAGTCTGTCATGAAGGGTTTAAGAAGATGGTTATGATAATAATGTTAAAATGTTTTTTTGGGAAAAGTTGTAACAAGGGCATTAATTTGCTATGGGGAGGTACACAGTGCAAGATATTGTGGATAATTGTGCTTTTAGCACCTGAGAATGAGCAAAGTCAATGCCTTTAAATCCCAACAATCTGAGTTGGTGGATTATCTTGCTTACTTGAAAAAAATGTTTGTCTGACCGCAGGCATGGAACCCGTTGTGCTGGAGAAGTGGCAGCTACTGCAAACAACTCACAC
>VYXH01011705.1:0-10845 GCA_013397275.1 Burhinus bistriatus | reverse complement strand
AGCTAATGCAAACAACTCACACTGCACAGTAGGAATCGCCTTTAATGCCAAGATTGGAGGTATGTGAAACAGTCTCCCACCAAAAAAAAAAAGTAACTAAAGAGTCATTTGTACCAAATGGAACATTCAGAGCTTTCTAAATAAGAGGGGGAGATTTGTATAGATAATTGTACTTGCAGCATGGTAGTTAAATACCAGTACTGAAGGAATTTGTCTGCAGTGATGCTTCTCCAGTGCTCCCTGGGACACCATCTCTCAGTACACACAGAAAAATAGAAAGCAAGGCCTTTGATGAAAACACAAAACCTAGAATTAGGACATCTGGGTTTCCTCACAAATTCAAAGTTTTAACGGAGCTTTGACAAAGCAGAAGTAAATGTACACATCATGAATATTCGCTTGCATATTGATCCCAAACAAAACACTGACATAGTTGTAAAACTGAAAAAAATTTTTTGTTGTTTGGCTGTGGTTGAAGAGTATCTTCTTTTGATCCCTGTGTGTGATCAGATTATTACCTGAAATATGAGATTTGATTGCACCTTTTTATTCTGTTCAGCCAAGAGATTCCAAGTGATTTCTATCAATTCTTAGTCAACCACTACTTAATAGAATCATAGGATCATCTAGATTGGAAGGGACCTTTAAGATCATCGAGTCCAACCATCAACCTAACACTGCCAAAACCACATCCCTCAGCACCACGTCCACCTGTCTTTTAAAAACCTTCAGGGATGGCAATGCTACCACTTCCCTGGGCAGCCTGGTCCAATGTTTGATAACCATTTTGGTGAAGAAATTTTTCCTAATATCCAATCTAAACCTCCCCTGGCGCAACTTGAGGCTGTTTCCTCTTGTCCTATCACTTGTAACTTGGGAGAAGACACCAACCCCCACCTCTCTACAACCTCCTTTCAGGTAGTTGTAGAGAGCAATAAGGTCTCCCCTGAGCCTCCTTTTCTCCAGGCTAAACAACCCCAGTTCCCTCAGCTGCTTCTCATAAGACATGTTCTCTAGAACCTTCACCAGCTTCGTTGCCCTTCTCTGGACACACTTCAGAATCTCAGTGTCTTTCTTGTAGTGAGGGGCCCAAAACTGAACACAAAATTAAGACCTTTAGCTTGATTCTTGAAATGACTGTCAAAATGTCATATAAATATCTCCTAGGCTGTAGACTGCCTGTATCAGTTTTTAACACTTCAAGTGAAGTTTTACTCTGTATTTTTAATGAAATCATGGGATTGGTATATTGGCTTTCAGTAAAAATACCTGCAGCTCAAACTCATTAACTGTTGATTTTCTGCCCCAAACTAGACACCATCTGTGAAAAAAAAAACATGTTTACCTACATATACTGTAGACAACAGTTAAAAAATATGAGCAGGCCACGTTTCCACAGTTAATAGTACTGTATCTGATCAGGAGCTGCTCCCATGTCGGACAGAGTTAGTTTCAACTTGTCCTGGTTTGAGGTAAAACAGGACCAATTTTGTTCAGTAACTTTACTTTTTAGCTAGGCCTCTTCTAACTGCTGAAATTAACAGCATGTTGTGCAGAAAACTGTTCACTCTCAGAGTGATAAGACCCATGTTTATAGTTGATGCCAAGGAATGGGATGCAGAGAGGCTCTTGCTTATACTTATTGCTATAACAACCAAGGCCAGCCAACTTTGTTACTTGCCCCATTGGAGGGTCGGAAGCGGAAAAGCGTAGAGGGGTCACACCTNTTGGTAGTACCTCTATGATAACATATTTACAGTTACATGAAATTACGGCAGAACAGATGTAGATTTCCTGCAGTTGACAAGGAATTAGTTCAGCTGTTTCTTTAAGCTTAAGTTAGATGCTGATTAAAAACAACCACATTTTAAAGGACAATTTGCTGTCAGCACAGTTTTTCATGTTTCCTATGATTTGTTGAAAGTTTGTTCTGAATAAAATGCCACTTACATTTTGGCACTTATTGCAAATACTGGAAAAAGTTTACAGAACTCTAAAGTCTTATGTGAAACGGTCTACAAATGCAGTCTGTTAATTGCCTTCTGGCTTTTGTTGCACTGTCACCACATGCTGAATGCACTTTGGAGGTTTTGTGATTGGCAAAATTAACTACTCCAGTCTTTTCAAAGAGGAGAGGAGAGGAGAGGAGAGGAGTGGAGAGGAGAGGGGAGGAGACGAGAGAAAAAATAACTATATGGGTTATATTNGAGAGGAGAGGAGAGGAGAGGAGAGGAGAGGGAATTATTTTTTTTTAATAGCCAATGAGACATCCATTGATCAAAGTTACACTTGAAGCATGTCTGTCAATTGTTGGCAGAACAGAGCAACACTTAAGTCACAGTCTTGTCTGTGTTGCTTTAGATTTAATCACTTCACCATTAACACAAAACCTGGTGTAAATTATTTCAGATGCCAATGACAAAATTTGGACTTATTTTTACACCCATCATTAATTTTCCAAGATTATGCTGAGGAAGAAAAATAAAACCTGAGATTCCCAAAGTTGATTTAATGGCTTTTTTTATAAAGTAAAGTTCATACTGAGATCACTGGACAAGTTTATCTCACAAAACATGGGTAGCTTTTGTGTGAACTTAGAAATATAATCACTTTTCATTTTCAAGTCAATTAGAGTGAGGAAAATAAAATAGAACCTCTATCAACAAAGCAACCTTTTGTTAACTGGAAGTTAAGGTCTTGGTAAACACTCAAGTTAATTCAGTCTGAACTCATGAGCAAAGTGGAATGTGTCTATAATTAAAATATGTAAATTTGGTTTATAAATAGCAGTGGCCTATTAAAGGGGAAAAAGCTTCAATCTTGTTAATTGTGGAAATGATCGTTATTCCCTACTATCATACAGTTATATGTTATTATTTAATATCTTATATTCCTTTGATCTAATGTTACATTAATTGTATGAAGGTCCTCTTTCTTATTTAGGTTAAAACTGGCATCAAGGGTTTTCTCAGTCAGAATTGAATTCAATCAAAATGTTGCAGTTAATTAAAAACAACTTTAAGATGTTATCAGTTTTCAGCTTTAAGCCTACCTTATTTATTCTAGTGCTCTTAAAACATCATGGTGCCATTCACTTTACAAGGGCTGGCACATTGACTTGACAAAACCCACATTAATGGATTTTTTTAATACAAGAATTTCAGATTGTACCTTTAAAAAGCCTCTTCTGCACAATGGAGGATGTTCACAAAATTGTAGTTTCAGGTTGAATAATGTTACACATAAGGGTAACATTCTGTAATCACCTTGCTACTGTGTATACTTATATTGCATAATCCATCTGTACACAAGAGCTTTCTCCTGTTTCTTCTTTGCAACCTCATATAACAATGGAAAAATGATGTGTTTATCTGTCAACAGAGATCCTGTGTTTATGTCTGTCAACATACTTAGGGCTATGAATGTCTCAAATTAAGGAAAAAGCAAAGCAGATAATATTTTCAAATGAGAAATATAAACATTTCAAGGTTCAAGTCTTTTTTTAAGTTTTCTTTAGTATAAAAGTTTCTTGTTAAAGTTCAAAGGCTATACAGTAGGTAAACTGACTTGTAGATAATTCTTAAAACTTGCAGAAAGACAAAAATATTAATTCCTGTTTGTTTTTTTTTCATATAGAAGCATTTTTTTCATCAGGGAAACACATATCCAAACAGATTGTTTTTTTTTTTTTTGCAATAGAGATCTTTATGAACATTCAGTCCAATGTCCTACGCAATTTTCTCTGGGGAGAAAAAAAAAGCACTTTGAGTTTGGTTATCCTGTTCATTGTCTCTTTTGTTCTGAAGGCATACGGATGCTGGATGGAGATGTTACAGACATGGTAGAAGCAAAATCTCTGAGCCTTAATCCCCAACACATCCACATCTACAGTGCCAGCTGGGGGCCTGATGATGATGGTAAGACTGTGGATGGACCTGCTTCTCTAGCACGTCAGGCCTTTGAGAATGGCGTCAGAATGGTAGGTTGGCATCAAAGTGCATATCCTGGATCTGCTTTTGTGTGTGGGTGTAAGGGTACATGTGCCCAGTATGTACAAGTGCACTGCACGGGAAAGAGTCATATTCTTAAGGAAAGAAGAAAAGCTTCAGTTGTGTAAAATGAAAAATACATTTCCATTCTATAGCCACTAGATGTTCAATCCTTCTTGAAGTATCAGCTAACTTTCTTCATTGTCAATTGGAATATATAATCCTCAGTGTCCTTTAAAACTGCCCTGAGGTAATAATGTAATTCTGCAAGAAAAGCTAAGACTGAAAAATGATACTTTGCACAGTAGTGCCAAATAATCAATTCTAAATTGCTATGAAATTATAAAACAAAAGCCTTTGAATTTTTCCTTCATCCTTCCTTCCTGTTGTTGTTCTGTTTTACTTAATTTCTTAATGGAAATTTAATGGATTTAATAGGAAACTGGGAGCTAAAAAAAGTCTGCACTCATGTTTCTTTTAGAGTGTATGTCTAATCTCAGAAAACATTCATCCTTTTTATAATTTACATATGCATTTCTCTAACAGTATGTACAACTGCAGTTTCTGTGTGATATAGTCCAGAGAGCTTCAATAGTACAATACACAAAATCCCAAACATCCTTATATGAAAAAAATATAAGACCTATTCAATTTTCTTTGATAAATAACTGCCAAACAAAGACGACCACAGAAGGAAATGAGCAGTTAGGGGAAATGGGATGTCAGAGGCCAATTTTTAGTCCTTCCTTTCAACCCTCCTGCATGTTAAATAGACCAGTGAATTCCTGGTCTTCCAGTGCTCACACCTCTTTCCAGTATATAGGATCAGATGGAAAGCATTTTAAAGCTCTGCACTTGAAGGTTTGAGCATTATTTTGAATGCAGCAGAAGGCTTCCTAGTTCAATGGTGAGTGGCTCTAGGATCAGAAAAGAGGAGATTAGTACAAAAAATTTATTTGAAGAGGCTGAGACTGTTGGACTAATACTGGAACATAGTAACACTGTGCAGCAAAATTGGAAAGTGCAGCTATTATTTAAGTCAATAGGAATTTTATCCCGGTGTGTCAAGACTGATTTTAGCAAACTGTAACTAACGTTCAGGCTGGAAGACTTGTGTCTTGTGTAAGAGACAGTATCTGCCATTGAAATATCATAATAATTTAAGATATACTGTAAAAAGTGGTTGTAACAGAAAACAGGGTATAGAGGGATAATAGAAAAAGTTATGAGCATCTGGTCAAGCTGACAGTCTGTATGGACAGTTCAGTGTTTCAGGTGATTTACAGTATACTTGACTATGAATTGCAAATAAATACAACATAAAATTAATACCCACAATCACCGTAACCATTATATTGCAGCACAAGCCTAGGAACTGTGAATTCTTCAGTTCTAGTCACAACTGTGTCACTGGTTTGTTTTCACTTCCTCAGTAAAGTTGCATAAATTGCTTACGCCCCCCCTGCCTCCCTGCAATGTGGATAATAATACGTATGCACCTGACAGGAATGTTATGAAGAGCAATTATTGAAATGCTAAACTAATGACAAGGACTGTGTGTATCCTATGCTATGTAATGTTAAAAACAAGTCTCATAAAATTCAGTATTGTGAATGCTTTACCAACCATGCAGCAATGGACCACTGCCTTCCTTTCATTTGGTCATATGATGACCCTTCAGTGTAGAGCTGCAGACTTACGCTTTTGCTTGGTGTACAGTATGTAACATGTTAAGCCTAGCATAGCAAAAAACTCAAGCATGTATTTTATCCTGTGAGAAATTCCAGGGGCTCAGCAGTTAAACAGATTTAGGAACTCCAATTCTGCCCCCAGAGACCTCTGCCGTATTTAATAATCATTATTAGAATAGTTGTTCATAGAGCAATATAACTAGTCTGAGAGAAGGCTGAATGCATCTCCATTATTGCTTCTCATGCATTGTCACTTCTCCTTTCAGCTGGAATATCAGCAGACCCTAGCGCTCCACTACAGTGTACTACTCAATTTTAAAAGGATGTTAAGGTACTTGAATGCATCCAGAGGAGGGCAACAAAACTGGTGAAAGGACTGGAAGGCATGTCCTATGAGGAGTAGCTAAGGACTCTGGGTTTGTCTAGTTTGGAGAAAAAGGGGCTGAGGGGCGATCTAATGAGGCTCTCTACAGTTTCTTGAGGAGGGGAAGTGGAGAGGGAGGTGCTGATCTTTTTTCCTTGGTATCCAGTGACAGGATGCATGGGAATGGTTCAAAGCTGCGCCAGGGGAGGGTCAGACTGGACGTTAGGAAGTATTTCTTTACCGAGAGGGTGGTCAAACACTGGAACAGGCTTCCTAGAGAGGTGGTCGATGCCCCATGCTTGTCAGTGTTTAAGAGGCATTTGGACGATGCCCTTAATAACATGCTTTAATTTTTGGTCAGCCCTGAAGTGGTCAGGCAGTTGGACTAGATGATCATTGTTGGTCCCTTCCAACGGAAACTACTCTATTCTATTCTGTTCTATTCTACTCTTTGACAATGACCACACAGAAGAAAAACCAATAAAGTATTGAAGAGACACTAATGGAAATGCAGGGCACAAGGGAGGTTCAACAAAATAAGTTTTATATTTAAACATATATATGTTTTAGTTTAAATATTGTATTTCATGTGGATTAGGCAATCATGAAAAGTTTAGCCCATTTTTCGATATCTGAAGAACCTCAGCCATTTTCTCATCAAAATTTCAAACTCCGGAAAAATTTGGTATAAATCAAGAATATAGATTAATTTTCCATGGGCAAGGATTGACCTACAATCATTATTATTCCATTATTATGATAGCTGTAATATGAGAGAATACCCTACAGACCACAAATAAACTTTACTGTACTACTACATTGTCCTATGTTTTCATAGGCGCCAGTATATAATGGAAACATAGTATTTTATTTTATGCTTCTGAGCAGGTCTTTTTTCTGGGAACATGGCAGAAAAATATCTTGCTATATTTCTTGACTCAAGTAAATTTTATTTTTTTTTTAATGGTTGAACTTTTATTACATTTTATCAGCCACCTTTTGTTCTGCCCAAAGTGGCCCATGCAGAGTTGAATGGATTTAAATATTTCCATGTATTTGGAAATGTTGTCTAGCTCTGACTGTGAGAGCTTTTTCATTTCTGCTAAGGAAATAAAAGTTCTTTTCAAAACTTATATAAAACTGATAGCTTTGAAAATCATACTAATAAGAAAAAGAAAATGGTTAAGGTTTAATTTTCGTTCTTTAAAATATAATATATACTGAAAGGCTTTACTTAGAGATTTAGTTTGCAAGCCAAAAATAATTTTAAGATTAATCTGTTTTCCACATTCTCTTTAATAAAGCATGCCTTTCAGTTTTCAGATAAAGGTATCCTTTCTATGTTTCTTTACACTGTTATAAGATGTCTTAAAAGATGAAGCAAACAGAAGAAGAAAAGGCAAATTGTCTCTGCCAAAAATCAGATCATTGTCCAAGGTAAAGAGTGGATAAATACCCTGCCAAACACTGATTTCCCCAAGCAGTCACAGTAATTGCACAAATAATAATAGGAGGACAAAAATGCATATTATGCTGTGTACAGACCTTGACCTTCCTTTTTTAGCAATATTGAACCGAACAATAACTATTACATCTAGTACCTGTGAATTAAAGCAACATTGGTACAGAAAAGTTTGACAAGACCTTCTTTCACAACTGGATATTACTTTTTAAAAAAATAGGACAGAAAAAAGTACAGTCAAGATTTTTTAAATGGATCTGAAAAGGGTAGTATGCTTGGGTTTTTATTTTGGAAAATTAGAGGTGGTGATGAATAATAATTAATTAAAGTATAATTAAACTGAATGATCTCTTTTTATCAAATTAATGAAGTAAAAATGAAATGGATGCAAGAGCCACAGTTTCTTATTCAGTGTGATGTGAGACTGGGATCCTTGAAAAAAATGCCTTTAGCTCTTGTTATTGCAATTAACAGCTCATGCAGAGTGTTTTAAAATTTTTATTTTTAAATCTCCTGAGCTAATATGATTGCTCCTTCCAAATCCAGCACAAAATAGCAAAGATAAATGACTATACATTTTTTCCATACAGTCCTGCAGAGACAGAACATGCCATAAATTGAAATACACAAATCTATTTCAAGAAAGGATACTGAATAATAACTGAATTTAAGAAATGAAAGTGTACAATAGAATTACATATGCTTTGAAATTCTACCCAGGATCAGGGCAAAGGAAGACGAAAGGAATTTTTAAACCTGTCTCAAGTACAATGATTTTCTGTCATCTTTAGGGTATTTTGTTTAATTCTATTAAATTGACATACTTGGAGACTTTTACTACTAAACAATTTCTATGCAAATACCAAAACTCCCTTTATATCATACTTCCAGTTGACAAAGTTCTATTTTTTTGAAATGGTGTTAGAAGGATGAACAATTCTGGAAGTCTGTGTTTTAAGTATAAATATATTATAAGTTGAAGACCTAATAACCTCAAAAACAATTCCATTATAATCACAGAGAACTTGCATAAAAAAATCAAAGGGCAGTATGTCCAAAACTAACATATTCAAGATAAGATTGGATATATGACATCACATAGCACCCTCTGTTCAAGAATCACAGAATCACATAAATAGGCTTAGCATTGCAACATATGATTGTGTCCAAACTGTGTAATAAAACTTTGCTGAATCTAGGAAAAAAGGAAGAACACAAAAGCCTTTCCTTGATTCAAAAAGATAAAACCAAAGCACACATTTTACACGCTATAACCACTTGCATTGGGTTTACGTGGCAAGATTTTGGTAGTAGGGGGGGCTACGGGGGTGGCTTCTGTGAGAAGATGCCAGAAACTTCCCCCATGACCAATAGAGCCAGCGCCAGCCAGCTCCAAGATGGACCCACTGCTGCCCAAAGCTGAGCCAATAAGCAATGGTGGTAGTGCCTCTGTTATAACATATATAAGAAGGGGGAAAAACTGCTGTGCAACAGCAGGTGGGAGAGAGANGAAGCTGAGCCCAGGAAGAAGGGAGGGGTGGGGGGAAGATGTTTTTAGATTTGTTTTTATTTCTCATTATCCTACTTTGACTTTTGATTGGCAATAAATTAAATTGATTTCCCTGAGTCGTCTGTTTTGCCCATAATAGTAATTGGTGAGTGATCTCCCTGTCCTTATCTTGACCACGAGCCTTTCATTATATTTTCTCTCCCCTGTCTAGTTGAGGAGGGGGAGTGATAGAGCGGCTTGGTGGGCACCTGGCATCCAGCCAAGATCAACCCACCACACCATTTTAGATACTCATACTCTTTTGTCCTGGTTTGAAACATGGATTTGTGATACAGAGTTGAAACCAGTTCATTTCTGTTCATACAAATAAGCCTATTATTCTGGGGATCAGTTTCAACATCATTTCAGATATTCTGACTTTTTCTTTTACTGCTGTTTGTTAGAGACCTAATAGTCAAGTTTCTGGAGAACTGTAACCCCACCGATGTTTTACATAGCAGGGTTTTGAGCGGGAGTTATTTCATCTCTCACAATGTGTCACCAACAATATGTTTTCTCTTATTTGTTTTGCAATATCCATAAGGTAATCCAAACCAGTTGCAGGACAGGTCATCCTTAATATAATGTAGGAAGGTGGACAGGCAGTGAAATCTATATGGGAATTTTTGGCTTTCTGGCTGCATCAATGCAGGGGCCTTCATCTTATTGCCACAACACTATTCTGTTTAGCAAGGGGGATGCAAGCTAAAATATTCGATGGACATTAATGATGATATGTTGTGTGGCTGAACCTCTTGTGAGAACTCAGCTTCGTGCCTTCCCTCCCATCATCATTGCCCCATCTCATCTCTCTCATTTCACCAATTTTGGCTGCAGAGTGTGTTTTCAAGGTGTTTGTTAGGAGCAGAAGACTGTCTTACAATCACTAAACAAGCTTGCAACCTGAATGCAAGAGGAGAGGAGAGGAGAGGAGAGGAGAGGAGAGGAGAGGAAGAAGAAAAGGATTTCACATGAATGTTTTTTATTATATGCTTCTACTCCAACAGTAGAAGGGGTTGTTCGTAAATTGAAAGTATCAAGGCAAAAGGTTTGTTGCCTATGTTGTGCCATAGATCAATTGCTCTTATTTTAAAATGTTATTGGCCTCTCCTGTCATCATATCTTTGCATCGTTCTGAGCAGGTTGTATTACTGTATTGGGTTTACATGGCAAGGTTTTGGTAGCCGGGAGGGTGGGCTGCAGGGGTGGCTTCTGTTAGAAGAGAACAGGAGCTGCCCCCATGTCAGACAGAACCAGTTTCATCTGGCTCCAAAACGGACCTGCTGCTGCCCAAAGCTGAGCCAATCAGAGAGATTGGTAGGGCTCTGTGATAACATATTTAAGAAAGGGTAAAAAATGCTGCACAGCAGCTGTGAGAGAGGAGTGAGAAAATATGAATGAAACAGGTGTTCTGCAAGACACCAAGGTCAGTGCAGACAGAGGGAGAGGAGGTGCTCCAAGCACTGGATTCCCCTGCAGCCCGTAGTGAAGACCATGGTGAAGCAGGTTGTCCCCCTGCTGCCTGTGGAGGTCCATGGTGGAGCAGATATCCACCCTGCAGCCCATGAAGGACCCCATGCCCGAGCAGGTAGATGTGCTCTGAAAGAAGCTGCAGCCCATGGAGANCACCCTGCAGCCCATGAAGGACCCCATGCCCGAGCAGGTAGATGTGCTCTGAAAGAAGCTGCAGCCCATGGAGACCCCATGCAGGAGAAGGCTCCTGGAACGAACTGTGGCTCTTGAAGAGGAACCCATGCAGGAGCAGCCCAACCTGTGGGAAGGACCCATGT
>VYXH01011703.1:117510-152023 GCA_013397275.1 Burhinus bistriatus | reverse complement strand
CTCCCTTCTTCTCTGTCTTGTTTCCATTCTTTCTCCCCTGATTTTGTTCTCTCTTGCTTGGTTGCTTTCTCAATCGCTTGTTCCTAACCCCTCTTGGGGGGGAGACTATGAAGAAGAATATGAAATTAATTTCCAAAGGAAAACAGATACTTGGTGGGCAGACCAGTGTTGTCCATGACAGGTTAAAAGAAATAGCCTGGGTGAACAGGTACTGGTTAGATTCCCTGTTTTGCATATTTAGCCAATGGTAGCATGTTAGTGTGGATCAACGTTTCTGGAGATGGCCACAGTTCTGGGATAGAATCATAGAATCATCTAGGTTCGAAGGGACCTTAAAGATCATTGACTCCAACCATTAACCTAACACTGCCAAAACCATCACTAAACCATGTCCCAAAGCACCACGTCTACCCATCTTTGAATACCTCCAGGGATGATAATTCAACCACTTCCCTGGTCAGCTTGTTCCAATGTTTGATAACCCTGTCTGTGAAGAAATCTGTGAAGATGATCATCTTGCCCTGAATTCCCTCTCCCGCACTGCATCAGGTCCATAGGAAGGTGGTGGTCAGGGTGAACTCAGAGGCAGCTTTAGACCCACGGTCCTTCCCTCTTTCCCTCTCTGGGGGAGGCAGACAAGCTTCTCTGGAGGAAAAGCGGCAGCTCAGATGAAAGGGACCAAAGGCTGGGGGACCTCAGGGTGCTGCTTGAACCACCTGCTGGCAAACACCCTTCCTCACATCAGAAATAAAATAAATTAAATTGCTTTCCTGTCTTTTGAGTCCAAACATGTTATTTTGAACAATACAATGTAAGAAAACTACTTGTGCTGTTCTTTTTTAACAGTTTATCTGCTTCAACAGAAATATTATTTACAGGTGACTATGCAACCCAAGGCCCCATGGAGGAACTACAGCGATGCACATGTGTAACTGAAGACAGACTTATGGCCCACTAAAAAGGAACACAAAATTAAAATATATTCTCTTCTCCCCTCATGCCAAGCCATTATTGCAACAGTGTGACAGTAACAGTCAGGAGGGGCACTCTTGAATCACTTAATGTTGGTATATGACTACACTGTATGGTATTTCTTTTGTTGGGCATGCTATGTTTGAGTGCCATATTTTCCTCTTCAAATGCTTTTATGATTTTTTTTTCTTCTTTTCTTTTTGTTTGGGTTATTTTCCTCTGGGCTTTTATACCCTACCGCACCCCCACCTCACCAAAAAAAAGGAGGAAAGAAAAAAAACCCCAAACCCCAGCAAGCTGCAAACACTGCAAACACTAAATGTAAAATTTCATTACACAGGGTGACAAGCAGAGCCCTTTGTTTTGCTTATCTTTATATTTATTCCACATACGTATTGTCCTAAGTTTTGATCTCCTTCACGCAAAGCCATTTGCTCAAAGAAACAAGCTGTTCAATGTATTGTGTTCTAGTGAGAGCTGTCTAATTTGGGGTTTGCCGTTTTGCTGATTTAGTGCCCTTAGGAAGTATGATACATAGCCATTAATGCATCATCTGTAAAAACTTGTGGATGTACATCCTAGCCTTTCATTAACGTTAATGGTGCCCAACCCCTGAATGTACACCATGTCTCAGTACTCCACAAGTTAACTGAGTTCATGCCATAAACATCTTATTCTCATTTCTGTAGCACAGGCTAGCTTTCTTGGTGGGCAGAAGTGGAGCACGGAAGGGCAGATCTGCAATCTCACTGTGCACCTGAGAAATTATTTCCAGATCTTAAGCTGAATAGTTTTCTATGGATGCGGTCATCTGCTGCTCTGTGAAGAAAAATGCAATATTGTTTGCTCCCTTTCCAAGCAGCTCCTTGCAATCTTGTTAAATTAGCTGGTAGCAAGCGTATTAGGCATGTTATTTTATTTACAATGCTACAGTAATGAGATGAATGTTTAGCATCTTCTGCAGAGTGCTGCTTGTACAAGGGCAGGTTTACTTTCCCAACTGAAATAGTATATTTAAATTATATGTGGAGATTGCACATTGAAATACCTGCAGCTGACAAAACCTTCAGAAGTTTTGAGTCGGATGATACATTTAGACTGTTGAAAACTGTATCTATCTTGGGCTTTTGGTTTGTTTTGTTTTTTTTTCCTTAGAAAAACCCCAACCAACCAAAAGGTTTGTTATCAGGCTTATAGACTCTCCCCTGGGATTCAGCCAAAAATCAACTCTAGTACCAGCTGCAGTATCCCCTGTTACAGTGGGGAAGAATCTGATGTGACCATGCCACTGACAGCTTTTTTGGCACAGCGCTTGATTGTGTAATTCAGAACCTCGGCACAGGGTTTCTTTAATAAAATATTGATTCTACAGGGGCAAGATAACTTCCTCGTCTTGGTTAACATTGGCCTGATGAGAAATTGGAATATGTTTTTCCTAATCCTCCTTCATCTCTGCAGAAATCACTTTTTGATTGAGGTCAGACTTTTGCTTTGGCAAGTCACGCAGGCTCTCATTAGGCTCTGACTGCATGCATACAATTGTCCAAAATGCACAGTAGGCAAAGGGTCAAGGATACAAAGGCTGTTGTTGTTTTTTCTTCTTTTCCCCAATGCACCCAGCATGTGGAAAATATTCATCAACCTTCGGTCTGTGTCCCTGAAACTTCACTCTTGATGTGCCTTTTTAGTGTCCCTCAAGGAATCCTGTTAAACTTGGATCTACACATACATGAAGTGATGTGTGACTACTGTTATGTTTAAAATGAAATTGGTGACAGGATGACAGTGGCTTAGAAAAGTTAAATCTCTTTGAACTCCAATATGTTTATGTTACGGGCTAACCACAGGACACGTGAATATCTGAAATACATTTAATTGCTGCAAATAGGGATACTCTTTAGACACAGGCTCTTGTTACTCAGAAGCAAAGGTGATGACAATCCCAGTAGGTATTTTGGGACTGAAGCGTCTGTAGCTGAGGGTAAGGAAAGAAAATAAGACTCTGTGTTAGTATGTGGGTCCATGGCATCCACTTTGTTACATGAACGTCAGTGGTTGTGACTTACTAAATCTGTGACGAAGCTGCAGATGAAACTGTAAGAGCCAACTAGGTGTGTTTGGCTTGGCTTGGCCTGGTCCTATGAGCTACTGGGAGGAGAAAGAGCTTCTGTATGGGAACAAGTGATGGATATACTTATCTGTTGGAGAAATTTTAAACTCTGCAGCTACAGATGCATGCTATACAAGGTGTTCACATCAAATATGTTAAGAAATACAATCCTCACCTTTCTCTAACTAGGACTGATGAAGGAGCTACATTTTAACTTATTCAATATAAGTGTAATTACTACCAGATAAGCTTTATCTGTTTAAATGAGGTCTGTTCATTTTCCAAATGGCAGCGGTTCTTTTTATACTATTTTTAGCTTCTATTTTTTGAGGAGAGGAAATAATGCACTTCAGAGTAGTGCTCTGGAGAACTGAGAAACTCAATACAGCACATAGCTGGTGGGAAAAAAAAAAAGGCCTTCTAGGTGTCAGTGAAAAAAAAATAATTACAGCAATGTTGCTTCTGTTTTTGGGGTCTCTTGAGCATTATATCAAAAAGGGAGAACTTTTTATGAGCGTAAATATGAGCATTTCAGAGTGAACAGAAATACTTTCAATGTACTTCTTTTGGGTCTGTGTTCTCCTAACAGTTCCTGAAAATTGTCATTTAAGAAGAGGACTCCAAAGGGTAGACTAAACCATAGTTTTTACATAAAGGAAATATCTATTCTAGTTGGCTATTCTGTTACTGCTGCCATTTTTCTTTCTCTTTCTTCTTTCTTTTCCTTATTTTTAAAATATTTTTTAATGGAATTTAACAGGTTCTTATTTTATCTTTAAACCTCAAGATATTGGCAACTATAATCATTATGCTTTTTCTCATTTAGAAGGGCATTTTTCATTTCTATTTGTTTTATGAATTCCTGTCCCATTTTCCTGTACAGATCTTTTAGTTGTGTGTACCATGGATGTGCTCAAACTTGTGAAGGTAATGCAGCTTCTCTGGTCCTTTATTCAAGTTGAAGACCCCAGCAGCAACTCACAGATAGAGTAATCCAAGTGTTGCTGTACTGGTAGCAAAGACATACTGTAATTTCAAGTGGAAATACAGCCCTGCAGATTTTCTCTACAATTTCTTTCCACAAAATGATTTTGAGGCAAATTATAGTAATAAAAAAACACACAGTGCCAGTGAGTTGGTACTGACTTAGCACATGGAATATAAGTTGACATACATGTGTGGTGTAGAGAAACCTCAGTAGCAGGAGACTAATGGGAGTACAGTTCTGAAGTTTGTAATTATTCACACAGTGTTGCTCTAATATGCAGGCTTCCATCAAATAAATACATAGGTTCCATTTTTCTTACTAGTTTAAGCTAATTTGAAAGACAAAATAAAATGATCTGCAGCCAAAATTTTACTCCCAGAAGGAAAACGTATGTTGTTTCAATGAAGTGCTGTTTGTTAAAGCATCACTTTGATTTGCAGCTAGAAATCCTTGAGTGTCTTTAACTTTGACAGCTATTGACAGGAGTAGAGAGCACTCAAGGTGGCAGCCTCCTTTAGGCTGATATGAAGGGTTTGAATGCAGTTACAAAGCATAAGCTGCCACAAAATTGAAGCTAAAGCTCTTTAGCTGGCTGTTGTAAAACCTCAGCCTCTGTGGATCAGGCTCTTGAGACTGGGAGGGTTCGTAATGTGCACTAACTAGAGGGTTACACGCCCCAAGGCAGCTCATCCAAGTATGTGGGACCACAGCAGCCCAAGTCTGGAATCGGTCCCAGTTTATGTGTCAACTGCCCTCTTAGCTGACATATCAGGGACCCAAAGTGAACAGCCCAAGTTTTAGCACCTGAGTTAAGAGCCAAGGCTCTGCAACTGGGGGCTTTAGCAACATATATCCAGGGTGGATTGACAAAAGCAGAGCATTTGTAACATATGCTTATTAGTGGTTAGTCTGAGAAGCTTGCAAAAAGTCCATCTTTAGAAAAAAGAGTGTAAATATCCATGTAGAGGATTTTTAGGTGATTATTAATTTCATATAAAATAATTTAATTACATAAAACTTTTTTTTTTCTTCACAATTCAGATTCAGCAAAACAGCTATGCTCATACACGTCTTATGAGGAGCGGCTGAAGGAATTGGGATTGTTTAGTCTGGAGAAGACAAGGTTGAGGGGAGACCTTATTGCTCTCTACAACTACCTGAAAGGAGGTTGTAGTGAGATGGGAGCTGATCTCTTCTCCCAAGTAACTAGTGATAGGACAAGAGGAAACGGGTTCAAGTTGCGCCAGGGGAGGTTTAGGCTGGATATGAGGAAAAAATTTTTCACTGAAAGAGTTATCAAATATTGGAAGAGGCTGCCTAGGGAGGTGGTTGAGTCACCATCCCTAGATGTGTTTAAAAGTCGCGTAGATGTGGTGCTTGGAGACCTGATTTAGTGGCAGACCTGGCAGAGTAGGGTCAATGGTTGGACTAGATGATCTTAAAGGTTTTTTCCAACCTAAACGATTCTATGATTCTATATGATTCTACTTAGCACTAAGTATAGTGTTCCTTGAAGGACAAAGTGAATGGGCTTGAATATACCTTTCGGTGGTCATTAAAGGATTTCTTTTAATCAGAGCCTTTAACTGAGTGAGATTATCAAGATGGATTATGTTAGACATCTTTCTGTCATAAGAGTTTTCATACCATAATTTCACTGGATAGTGACTAGGCTTTCGAATGCTATAGGAAAAATATGTATTAAAAAAAATCAAAAGTACCTGACACAAACAGTTAAATCCATGCTCATATATGTTTGACTACTCCCTCTCTTTTTTTACATCATGAACAAGAGCCTATAATACTGAAATTAATAAGCTATGTGCTATATTTCTGTTTGGTAGACTAGAAAATAAAATAAGCACCATGGTGGGTTTAACTACTATACGCAATAATGTCTTTTTTTCCATGGAACACCTGCTTTTAAAATTTAATTTCTTAATCTACATATATGCAAATGCAAGTTGGCAGGTACTTCAGCCTTGGTTAATTTTTACAGACCTGCTTTCTAAATCAAATCTGAATACTTGGTCCTTGAAGTCATTTGTTTATTTCCACTGGATGTCATATTATGATTTATGAGATTTGTTCTACTCAAATGTGATTTTGCATCTTCTTTTGGGAGACTAGCAGAGAAATCTTGGTAATTCAAGCCAAATATCCATTTCTTAGCATGCATTGCTTTTATATTCTCTTGGGTCACCTGAAGCAATCCTGGACTACAGGAGGTAAATTCCTAAAAACACTGCCCATCAGATGGCTTCTCTTGGGGAAACATTTGTGGAATTGTCTGAATTGTATCAATGCCTTGCCTTGGTTTTGTGAAGACATTACCCAAAATGACAGATGCTCTTCACTTACATATTCTGGAATACATGCCCAGAAACAGGAAGGGAGCCTCAGTTTTTCTGTGTATGACCATGGTTTGTTCTTCTTCTGCTGTACTCCTTTTAGTATCTACTATCAAGCTGATTTATCTGTAAACAGGGTGGAACCAGAGCAAATAGGTTTCTGAGTATTTTGGTGATCAGTTGCTTCTGACAGTGCTCTCTCATGTTCCTGTTCTAGATGCTGTGTTGATGAGTTTGAGAAAAGTAACTCTCCAGCTGGATATTTCTCCTTGGTTGATCCTTCCTTTCTTTGGGATCCTTGAATACAGACTTGTTTCAGACCTAAATTTTTCTTTCAGTGCCACCTGTCTTCTGTTGTCCTTCATGTAATGAATAAGCCATCCAACTGAAATTAGATTCACGGCCCTATTCACCGCAAATTAACCTTTCTTGAGGTTAATGAAAGATGCATTACTTTCGTACTGGAACTCTTTCTCCCTGTGTACGTCTCTTCCTTTCTGGGTTATATTTGAGTGTGGCTTTGTTGGAACACTGCCACAATTCTGGCAGTTCTGGATTACTCCATCCCCAACTGGATGCAACTTTCCTTGGTTTCAAGCTTAACATATAATGTAAACACAATCTGTACCTACATCATGATGCAAGTCTTGAACAACTGATCTGTTCTCATGTGGATAACATCTTTAAAAGCTGTCAAAAATATTTGGAGAGAGCAGAGGAAACATAGGAAAACAGAGCTTCTGCTCTATATAGTTGTCCAACTTGAAGAAGAGTTCAATAACTGTCCCGAGGAACAACGGTATTGTCAAATGCAATTAATTATTTTTATTGAACTGAGATAACTTCTGTTGTTCATTTGTTCAGTCAACAAATTCCACTTTATGCATAATTAGTGAAGCATCAGTAGTTTTAGCATTACAAATATTTCATGTTTTTACAGAATATAAATATATTTCTGAAGAATATTGGTATTTTCTAACAATTTGCATTTTTCCAGGAGTGAATAGCAAGGACTTTGTTTCTTTGTCTCAGAATTAATTACCTATGCCAACCAGCAAGACGACTGTTTCTTCTCCAGACCAGACTACATTTGGGCTATGCTATTATTCTGCTGCTGTTTTCTGAGGTTTTGTTCAGTTTCTATTTGTCTGATGGGATACCTGTTTCCTGAAAGAAGCATTCTGTACAAGGCGAATAGCTGCTTTTTGGGTGAAAGGTAAAGTTTTGTTTCTGCACACCCCAGATATTACATGCTTTTAGTTCACAATATGCATATCTGCCTGTGTGTGCATGTGTACGTGTCAGAGTGTGTACAGACACACATGTACAGGCACATGTGCACCCGCACATGTACTCTGTAACCCGAGTATCCTGGTTTGAGTCTCAGTCCTGCTTACTCTTTGGGGATTTTTTTTGTTTTACTTTTTTGGCAAAGACATAGCATTTAGCTCTGCGATGACTGAAGCAGAGTTCAGACTGGAAGAAATGAGACTTTCTGTGAGAATCTACAGGAAATGTGTCACCCATAGTCACCTACGAGTCTGGTAACTGCCATACCTATACAGAGGCTAAACCTCACCTCTGTGGGGATTCTCTGACCCTTTCGGTGGTAGCACTAAAAATAAATCCTCAGGATTTTTTCAAACTATGTGTTTGAGAAAACTTGGGCTTGATTTAAAGAGTGAGTTGGAATTTCTGAGCAGCGAGCGTAGTGTGACAGAAAAATTATGTCCAAAATATAAAGGTATCCAGACTTCAGCAAGCAGCAGACCACCTATGTGGCAGACTTGAGATTCTTCCAGAGCCACTAGTTGAATTTTCTGTGTGTGTGCCAAGGGAAAAACACTGAAAGGGTATTTTCTGTAACTGCACATTAGGGTCTTCTGCTCACCACCCAAAGTGAAGGAATGATGCCCAGCATACAAGAATAATTGCATATCCTAGTGATGCTCAGGAAAATGCTATTTAGCAGCCGTTTGCCACCAGAAATGCTACTCTCTGAATGGTTATGAAGTTGTGCACAGTGTAGCACTGTATGACATTCTCCCAGCATTTGTACTTGTAATGTGCTCTATCCAGGTCTCTAAAACAGCAAGTGATTTTTTTCCCACTTCTCTGTTTGTATTTTCCTATTTGTGATCCAACTGCATTATTGGTGCATGTAAAAGGCATTTATAAAGACAAAACAGTAGGCTGTGATCTCCAAGTAACGGGTACACTTGTGGAATTGGAAACACATGTTTTGAGCTTTGGCATTAACAGAAATGAAAGCATTGCTTTTTACGTATATTAAACATTCCCCCAGACTCCAAAATATGTGTTACAGTCTATGCCAACTCACCTGAGGGCACAGGGTTCCACAGGTCTTTGGAACCTGCTTAATTTTGATAAAACGCTGTGTGTACCCCTTCACTGTTCAGTGTGTGGATGTTACAATTATATCTTGACCATCATAATATAATTTATGTTAGGATGAAACATCTGTAATGTTTTGTAATGATATTAATCTACAAAAGAAAGACAATTTTATGTATACATCTGAAATACAGACTATATGCAACAGCCAATAAACTTGGCTGGTATTATTAAAAAGCAAAAAGTATGCAGTATGCTAGATTTCATCTTATTTGATATTTACAAATCACATACCTTCAAATTATTGTAGTTATAAACATGTGAATTAATCCAATTAAAATAGGAACCAACTTGGAACCTAAGCCTTTACCTTGAACCAAAATTAATATTTGTTAGGTTCAAAAAAAGTTTGAACCACACAATCTGTTTCCTCAAGCCTTTGACTTGGTCTTCCTGACCCCAGGCATCCATTCTTCCACTGCCTTTCAGCAGTACACTGACTTCCCCCTCCTTTGTGTGTTGTCCAATGAGTTTTCCTTGGTTTCCTACTCACTGAAAACTTCTGCAGGTTTTTCCAGCTAAGTAGAAAGTTTCTGCAGTTCTCCTCTCATCACCCTCTTCAGCGACTCCCTTGCCTTTGGAGAACATCATAGCTGATAGAGCCACCAGGATAACTACTGAATGCATGCACTTCCCTTACCCTCATCTACAGTGAACGGGCTCTTTGCTTTCTCTGATCAACCGTATACTGTAATTCTCTGTCTACATTAATTGGAAAATCCTTGAAAATCCATGAAAACAACTTCAAAGGAAAGATTGAGACAAGGGAGTGGTGAGCAGGAGGAAGCAAGTCATGTTTTTAAAACCTTACTGAAATCCTCAGATGGATGACACAATCTGTTGTGTGTCAAAAAGCAAGAGTAAAATGAGTCAAGGAATATCATACTAACACTTCTTAGAAGCAAAGAGGTCTGAGATCTACAAAGTTAAATTTTTCTAATGTGGGGGATGCAACTGTACATTGTGCAGTGATTTACACTAGCATGGTGAAGATATGTAATGTTCCCAGTCTGATGTGGCACAAGAGGAATAGCAAGATACCTGTAACCTAAGCAAAGGGCATCCCCAACCAAAAGTCTTCATAGGATTGTAGGATTTTTATCTCCCATCAGCATATATTTTCTTTGACTAACATCATCACAGATTTTTAAAATGTATTGTACATGATTTCAGATGAGTTTTTTTATTTTTCTTTTTTGAGCAAACCTGTCCTTGATAGAGTTAAAACAAGACTGAATAAAGATGGAACCATGATCCTATGTACAATATATAGAGTCTCTGTGTATGTGCATACACATGCACACGCAGTGTTGCAGCGGTTCTCAGAAACTAACTTTTAATGGTAACCACTAGGTAATTTATCCATGTACCCTACCAACCACAGCTGAGGTTCTCACCAAGAAGTTCCTGACTTGGTCTAGGAGGTGGGGTTTGGAAAGGTCCTATAAAGCTGACTTTGTTTCCTGTGGTGACTATTTGCTAGGCCAGTTCCCCAATTTAAGTTAGAAGACCACAAGTAAACAGTGGCATAGTGTATTTGACAGAGACCTGGTGCTAGGAATGAAATAGGAATACCTGCCTAGCGTCCCCATCAGAGCTTTCTCCAGCCATCCTCCATTTCCACAGCCTTGTGTGCTGGGCCCCTCCAGTCGATGGGCTTTGGGGTGTTTGTATGGCCTGCAGAGGTACATTCTGGCAACTGGGTTGTGTTTTGCTGCTGTTTAGAGCTGTAATCTTGACTGCGTGGAAAATAACATTAGGACGTTCAGTTACCAATACACCATTTAAGCTCTCCTTACTTGTCTTCTTAATACAAAAGCAGCCCATAATCTTTAATGAATTTTTCTCATATGACTCCTGTGAGATAGGGAAGTATTGACTAGGAAGAAAGAGATCAGTTCACACTAACCATCTAAAAGTTAGCTATCAAGTCTAAACTATCCATCTGGGCTCACTCTTTAGGCAGGACAAAGGGAGAAAGATACATGGAATAACTGAAGAAAAATCTGAAGATAAGGTGGATCAACACCTGGTTGCATCTACACGAAGCCTGGGCAACTACCTTTTAGATGGTTAAAGCAAGAGGAATTCCTTTCCAAACAGTTTAATAAGGTACCTTAGGAAGAATATGAAATTAGGCTAGGCTTCCCAATACAAAGGCTAGAGTCTTAACTCTTCATCTTATCTATATTAACATAGGCCTGCACAACCCATTTTAAGAGCTGCTCTGTGCTAGTGATGCAGCATAAAACAGCTGCAGAACAGCACTATCTGGCATCAATATCTACCTCAGATTTTGCACACAGAAATTCCATACACACAAACACAGATGCATATACACTTTTGGGGCACAAAGGGAAAAGGATTTTAACTCTTGGCAGTTTCCGAGAAGTGATGAATTGACAGAAAAGATATTAAAAAACAGAGAGAACTTAACAAAACCTCTCTGCTAGACATGATCAGTGGGCATTTGATTTGTCAGTAATTAATTCTGAATTGTTGATCTATTCAGACCTTGCTACGGTGCCCTGCTCTCTGTAACTACAGCATGCAGGATTAATATCCTCACTAGCTCTCATGCATTTGGCAATATGCTCTTGCCCAATTTTTACTGCCCCCCTAAGGAAATAAAAGCACTGTGTATTCTAGGAAAAAAACACACTTTTAAAATATTCATATTTCCATGGTTGTGTGTGTCTGTTGTGTAAGTTTTCCTTGGTGGCAGTGAACAAAGTGCTCTTCTGTGGAGCAGGCTCTCCTGTCTCCTCCAGCAGACTCAGTGTCTGTACAGGGAATTCCTGTTCCTGGCCCAAACCCACAGGCCCTCGGCACTGGAGGACAAGGTCGGCCATCTCACACTCTCTCTTTCTCTCGGCCTGATAGCTGATCTGAGTGCTGAAGAAATGGGCTCTGAAAGACAAAATGAGGGGTGCTGAGGAGAAGGAAAGAGAGAGCACGTGTATGCACTTCCAGCTTGTCCTGGGAATGCCAGCAAACATTTCCTCCCTAAAGCAAGTTTCTTGAACTTTTGCAGAATTCCTGATAGTCTCTGATTTATTTCACTCTTGATTTAAATGAATTAGTGGTACCTGGCTGTGCTGTTTTACCAGCACTGTGACAGCATCATCCAAGCCTCATTTCACACCTTCCATCTTCCATCCTGCCCATGAGGGATTTTTTTTTCCTTGCAGTGGCAGTGACTGAGAAACAGCATCCACTGCGAAGCAAAAGGCTGCCTACAGAGAGCTTCCTCTGTTTAGACTTTAGTCAAAGGACCCACGGAGCATACTTTGTGGCTACTTATGGTCAGGGAGGTATGCATATTTTTTAAAAGTTGTGCACTTTCAAGACAGGTAATTGTGTAACCTTAGCTGCACTCTTTTTTTTTCCCTTTCCCCTAAGGCTGGAGTGGCACCTTGCATTCCAGCTGGTGCCGAGAGCATGGCGTAGCTGCGCTGCTCCACAGTCAGCTGTAGTCTAGCTCATGTTCTCCTGTCCTTCACTGAGGAGGATGGTATCTGTCCTTTCAGGGTCTTCCTGGCTGCATCTCCCTAGTTGCCTGCTCTGCCTTTCATGCACAGTACAGGAAACTACGAGGTACAGTGTACAAGGCACCTTTATTATCCTCTGGAGCTATGCTTTCCATTGAGAGCAAGGGTAATTATTCTATTTCTGTTTCAGTGTCAGGTACCACATGGTTTATTCATTTGTCTCTTCGAAAACATGTTTTGCTTTGATGTTTGCTTTTCTAATGGGGCTAGTTTGCATAATACCTTCTGCTGCAAAAGAATGCTGAATCTACAGATGAGCTATCACTTCTCAAAATACTGATTGCTATCAGATGGCTTGCCGAAGGCCTTGGCTGTGGCTGTGCATGCGTGTGTCTGTGCGTGTGTGCACAGCTGGGGGAGGGAGGGAGGATAATTTCCTGTCTTTGACCAGTTTTGACATAATGCATGAGCTAAAAGAGCTGGATTCATCAGAACATTAAAATTTACCTGCTTTCCCAAAGCAGCATAGCAAGCTCTCTGCCTGTAAGATGGTGGTTACGTGTGGGGAAGGAGTGAGATGACACTGGTTTCTACAGTACAGTGTTCCTAATAGTATCTGTAACAATCTCTTTAGATGACTTTTACACCTGTGGAATTTCTCCAGTGTTCACCTTTAGCAGTGAGGATGGCTAAAGTCAGGTAGTTGAAGTATACAGAGCTGTATAGATCCAAAAGTCAGGTCAGGGGACGTAAAACAGAGAATAGCTGTAGGGAGTGTTATGGGATACATATACACACACACACATACATACAAATGAGTGAATGTGTATGTGAGATTTGCAGCATGTTTCTTCCTTATCCCAAGGGATACATTACCCCCTGCTCATGCTGACCTCCTTCAATAAAATCCCTGATCTGCTCCATACTCACCTGACCTCGTTGCTTTTCTGTGCCCGGATCTGATGACTGACTAACTCCTAGCAGGTAATAGGGGTGTGGAGATGGAAAGGACTCCTCCTTTCCTTCTCTCAGCAAAGAACCTGAGCCAGAGCCCACCTTTCCTCTGAAAGGAAAGTGCTCTGCCATACCAGTGAGCAGAGCTTAAAGAATTCCCACTGGCAGCAAGCTTTGAGAGTCAAATTTGAACATTTTGGCCTCAGCATTTTGCTTGCTAGTCTACTGGCTCTTGGGGTTTTTAATAAAATTCAGGGACTACCCTTTCTGCAGCATCACATGCTTCTCTACTTCCAGAATTCATGCAAAACCCCAAAGATTCAGAGGCTTATTTCAGTAAATATTCCCGCACTCCAGTGCCATCTGAATGTATCTGTTTCCACATATCTTTGGGCCAGAAATGGGGTCCAATCTCCAGAGAAGAAACTTTCTCACAATATTTTTGGAACTTCTTGGCTTTAGGGGGTAGAGACAATTGGAAATACCATGAGAATGATAATAATGAAGAATAATTTGTGCTGACATAATGCCTTCCATCTGTAGATCTGAAAAAGCTTTATGAACATTAATGAATTAGTCCCTTTACTACCCTGTGAGACAAGGATATTGTTATCCCAGCTTTGTAGGGGGGGGTAATGAGAGTACTGTGAGGAATCTAAGGGCCAGATCCAGCATTCACTGGAGTCTATGGGAAAAATCCCGGTAACTTTACTGGGAGTTGGATCAGCCTGTTAGTGGATTGCTCAAGGCCACACAGCGAGTGAGTGATAGGTTTGGGAACAGGACCCAGAGCCACCGACTCCTCGTCCTGCACTGTGGCCACAGGACTGCTTTGTTCCTTTCCAACCCTCGACTTTCTTCAGGTCTTTCATTACTTTTCTGTCTGGATGAGGTGCCTGAAGTTGAAAGCATAAGGCAACAATATAGAAGGTTCATTTATAGCATTTCAAACCTCAGCAAAAAGCTTGGTTCTGGTCTGGTCTGAGGGAGGAATTTTAGCAAGAACCTATTTTTAAAGAGGTATCTAAGTGCTCAGTTCCCTTTTTTATGGGCAGAAGAGCCCTAAAGACCTTTAAAAATCAATCTCTAAATAATGACATTGCTCCAAACAGGTAAAGTATCCCTCTTTCAAGGTCCTGGAGAAGCTGAGAAGAGCTAAGGCCTAGCTGAACCAAACCCTGCAAACACATCAGCTCCCTGGAGAGTGTCCCTACCTCATGGAGACCTTTTCCCACCCAGGGATACCCACAGATCAAAGCCACATCTGCTGCTGCCAGGAGACACCTGCCTCACTCAAAGCAACAGCCTGTCAGCTCCCCCAGCCCCAGGGTGTCCCTGGCAGCCTCCCCCCGAGGCTCATCCCCTCCTTTCCTCTCCTGGCCTGCTTGCCAGCCTCTTTCCCTTTCAGGCTGGGTTCTCCTACCACTTTTAAAAATCTTTTTGCAGCTGGGTTGCTTTCCACCTGCTCCCTGGGTTAACCCCTTCCTTGTCATTATAAAACTCCTTGCAGATGCATGTAGATGCATGCAGATGAAACACAGATGTACGGAAGCTGAAGTCAGCAGTGAGCAACGCGATGAGACCTTACTAAGCGCCCCAGTGCCTGTGAGAAGAGAACAGCAAGTGAGATTTCTGATTTGTGGGAAACAACTTTTTCTTTAAATAGTTGGGGACAGTTTTGGGGTTCTAAGCTCACTAGGAGAGACCCCACAAGGCAGGGGAAGGGCTGGTCCTCCTGGGGCTGATGCTCACACAGCAACCTGGGGCTGATGCTCACACAGCAACCTGGGGCTGGCCATCTGGCATCAGCCCAGACCTGCTCCAGAACAGAGCCCGTCAGGCACTGTCCTTCTGCTCTGCACTTTCCAAGACCCTGAACATCCAGCATGCGTCTGGGCAGGGCTGTGGGAAACCTACCCTGCCCTTAGCAAAAGTTTGTAAAGATAGAGACTTCCCTAATGCACTTCTATTCAGTTGAAACTGCAGAAGAGTTTTTGAACCATTTCCCTGTTGAAAGTTCATATCGTGTTTTTTTGTTTTGTTTCTTTTAATGAATGAATTTAAAAAGAAATAGCTTAAGTTTTGATTTGAGACTGTGAGCAGAGGTAATGGAATAACCCTGGAGACTCCTTGTAATTGAATTCAGCAACAGTCTGTGTAGCTGTTTTTTGAAGGATTGTAAGAAAATCTCACTACCAATAGGGCAAGTACTTACACAGACTCCACAGTAGTCCCTTTCTGAGGCACTTCATACAAGGGAAAGTTGTTTAAGTGTGAGCTATGTTGCTCAGCAACACTATGTATTTAATTTTTTTTCTTTTTTAACATTTCATAGCTCATGGGATTTTAGGCACTAGAGCTAATTTATAAGAAGGCTCCACTGTAGTTTTCTTAAGTTTATTTAACTGTATGAAAACATTTCCAAATAAATTATGTAATCTACAAGATATGCATGTTATGTGTGTGCTGCTTTGCTGGTATTTCTACTAAAGTACTGTTGGATAGAGCTTGAAGCTGAACTGAGATATCATCTGTTCATTCACTGACTGAAATTATTATTTGGGTCGTTTTACGTCTCCCCATGCTGCCCGCTAAGAGATAAGAACCCTTTTACAATTCAGCCCGTTAATTATCTTTTTATGTTTTATATAGAACAAACAACAAACTCGTTGAAAAGTGCACAGGTGAAGGAGCTCTTTGTGGCTCTATGAGGAGATTACAGTTACAAGTATTAAATAAGATAGATCAATCCCAAATAATTTCCCACTCTTATGTACCATGTTTATGGAATTACAAGAGTTATGTGGAAGCGTATGTTCCTGTGTTCACCTTTAAGCCACAGGAAAATTAATTCTCAAGAGAATGAGCCCTGGTAGATACTTTTTCTTGAGAGTGACCATCAAGAAGTACAAATAAAGTCTGAGAAAAGTTCATGGCTATATGTTTGTTGGTAAGGCGAGGTTTTCTCCAGCCAGCTCCCCCTGCTCCTGGAAAGCTTCCACACCTTCTGGCCTCGTTACCCATGTTCCTAGTTTCCTCATTACTTGTTCTCATCTACTGCTGGGCAAATCCTGCAAAACAGTATTCATAACATCTGTTCAAAGACAGCCCACACTCTAACTGACATGCCTCTTTAATGCGCTTTCTGTGAACAGGGGGACAAGCAAATATTTGTTCACAAAAATACTGCTGAAAGAGAAACTTGTATGGGTAACCACTGATGTCAGTAATTGCAGAAGGACTGGGGTTTGGGGGGGGACAGGTGGGGAAGGGAAGGTGGGTTGGTATGGTCACTTTGAAAGCACTTTGTGGGTTTGACAGTTAGGAAGTAAAACCATTGTTATGCGAGATCTTCTGCTGTTCATACTGCTTAGTCAGATCCCCAAATCCTCCATTTAGGAAGCAAATCCTGTTCCAGAGGAAAATGTGAGAGCAATCTGTGGGTGGAAATAAATAACAATAAACTACCTGGTTAATAATCAAGAGTAACAAATGACTCTGTACCAACCCAGGTCTTTACACAGATAGGTTAGAAGTGGACTAGGAGACTTGATGAGACACTGTGACACAGAAAATACATTCAATTCTGTTCCTATCACTTACAGGAGTCCCAGCGTAAGGTCAGCTGTAAGCTGGCCAGTACCTCACTCAAACGACCTTCTAGTCCTCATCAGGGGCTATGACTGGTGATAAATTAAAGGAAGCTGTGACAGAGGCAGAGAGAAACTTTTGGAGCGGACGACAGCCATTGCAATGTGAGGAGAGCTTAAAATGTGCTGTTTTCCAGGGAGCTTACGATATGGTCAGCATTTATAAAAAAGGAGCGTTAGCTCCTTGAAAACGAGAAGGGTTATCCTTAGTAACTGTGTATTTGCACTTCAAAGTGGTAATTATAGGTATGTGTACACACAATTAAATAGGCTGAACAGAGTGAAAATAAACAAATAATCACTGCTATTAGGCAAGCCCTAATGAACATTTTTTGTTATAACATAAATTAATATGTGTTCTTTGAAAGAACAAAATGAAATATTCCTGTTTGAGATTCTCAAGGATTATACAAACAACAAATGAGTTCAAAAAATTAAAGCTGTGAAACTCTTTGACAGTGATACGTCCTTTTAAACATCCAGCAATTGGACCTGGCCAGCTACTCTGATGCAAGCTTTTTCATTCCCGTCGGTAATACATTCAGCAAGTTCCTCTGAACTCCAGGCAATCAGACACATAGATGGCATACCTAAGGCTTGCTCCAGCAGGCTCCATTGACGTTTGCACTGTTGGAAGCCATTCTAACACAGCTATTTATGAATATGTAACATGCAAACTGGATCTTGCCCAAGAGCTTCTCCAGTTTTAATGACTCTGCTCCTGTTTGCACACATGCACTGCAAACTCTTTCTCTGTAGGTGAGCTAAGCAGATCCAGGAAATGTTAGCCATTTCGACTTTAGGGTTTGGTGACAGGAATTGTACGCAAGCTGCTGTTTCTTGCAAACATTCCTCACATTTCTGACACACAGTAGGGTGGATACATGTTGTGTAACAGCGTTTTAACCTTAGCATTAAACTGGTCAAGTGACAAAACACTGAAAGAAAACTAGTGTGCTCAAATGATATTGACCAATACTTATCTCACATACCGGATAACCACTCTATTTACTGTGGCTAGTCCTAAAAAAGAAAATAAGCTCTTTTTTTAAAAAAAGGGCTTTGTAAAGTCCTGTCTTCACTGTGTCATACTGCCTGAGGACAGCAGCAACAGCAGAGTGACCTGCTCCTGCCACATGCCTTAAAGGATTGTCTCAAGAAAATTAAAGTGTAGCTGAGTCTCTGTGCCCATTCAGTCTGAGCCTTCAGCACTGAAGACTTCTGTGCAGAATGTGCTCTCTCAATTAGCTCTGTCCTGATTTTAAATTAAAACTAGTAACTAGACAATTTTACCCTCTCTTATAAAATATTTTTTCAAGACAGTTTCTGACGTCCTCAATTCTCTTCTAATATTCCCATGCCTTGGTTTGGGGTTCGATGTTGAGTTCAAATATGTTCCAAGGTTGTTTGCTAAACCTCATCATCCTCTTGCATTCTCAGCGTGCTATTGTACTGCCTAATCCTTGGTGGTAATCTGCCTTTTCAGATCAGTGCTTGCCTGGTATTATCAGAGAGATCAAAAAGAGTTTTCAGCTGGCTGAAGGCATCACTTAATGCACTAGGGATATCTGGACCTGCATCTACCTATGTGTCTGCAGTTTTAAAAATGTTAAAACTTTTTAGAACAAAACAATATAGTGTAAATCAGAGTGGTAGCTAAGCTGAGCTCTTAGGAAATGCAAAACAAAAAATAAGATGCAGAAAATAATTACTCTGTTATTATATCAATTTCTAGACAGCACTGTATTCCAGTTGACCAATCAGTATTTCCATTTCCAATTCCAGGTCCCTGTAGAATCTCAGGAGATGGAACCCTTACCAGATGGCTTAATGGGCAAAGTATGTTTTTTCTGTTGCCTTTGAAAAAAATATGATGAAAACATTTTGTCAGTCCTTATCAAAATACTACTTCGTTTACATCCTCACCCCCACCCCCCTTAGTATATGCTCTACATGTAAGTCTGAAACATTTCCCTAGAAACTTTTGGGTTATCCTTTCCCTTGGGAAAAAAAAAAAAAAGAACAATTTTTACAAAACTTGTCATTTTTCTCTCTGCTAAAAGGCAGTTTCTGAAAAAAAAATTCTTCCAGAACTTCTTTGACCAACCCTATCTGTTGTGAAGAAGATTCTTCTTTATTTTGATGTTCTTATCATCTCTATTCTTAACACAGCCCTGAGAACATAAACTATCAAAAACTGATAGTAGCTGCTTATTAGGATCAAGTGGTTTAACCTCTTCAGAAACCAGCTGTGGGATCTTAGAAATCTTGCATGCATTTTAATGTCATTTAGGATACCTTCCAAAATGACGTTTTCATATCCCTAACCTTAAGGTTGGCTGTGCAGATGCTCTGATTTTCCATACTATTATATCAGGTGGAGTCATCCCCCTGCCAGATAAAGGTTGGAGCTCTGTTGTGCAGGGAATAGTAGTTCATGCACGTACGAGGAGATAACTGACTCGTATTTTTTGGACCATAAGTAACTCCTGAGGAAGTCAGCTGCAGCTTCTGCAGCGGCCGCAAGGCAAGGGGTTGTTGGCTACATCCACTCCCTGCTGTCAGGGGAGACAAAGCTGTGAGTGCAGCTCACACCAGCACTGCTGGGGTCCCTGATGCCTGTTGGCACACTTGGCCTGGCCGGTGAGATAGTGAGCAGGGAAACACCTGTGAAAGTACTGCCAGGTCACCCCTGCTGCTGCTCCTAGAGCTGCCCTTCCCTTTGGTGTTCTGAGCGAGCTGCATCTTCTCTCCCATGCACTTATAGGCTGTGTAATGCTCTTGGTTGGTAACTCATACAGCTGAGAAATGTTGTCATGACGAATGTAGGAAGACAGCCCTTGTCATAAAAGTTTTGTAGTCCAAAATTCCTAATAAAGTGGTGCTATATAGAAACGGGACATACTGGGAGATAGAAATTGTTCACTATCAGTTTATGTTGTGGCTCAAGCTCCTGCAACCAGATGACCAAAGTGGAAGTTCAGCCTGGCCTAACAGAAACAAGATTTATGCTTGAACAGCACAGAAAATCTAGGGAAGGGCAGGCAAGCAGAATATAGCCCAAGTCTGACACCAGAGCCTGATTAACTCCAAGACCACCATACTCTCTCCTACTCCTGACAGCTGCTGTGGAAGTACTGAGTAAACAAAAGCCAGCAAAACCAGTATAGAATAGAGGGATGAATGCAAGAAGGCCACTATCCACGAGCAAGGACCGATTGTCTTCAGGGGTCTGTCAGAATGATATACTTTGCAGTCAGCACTTGCTGCTCCTCGTGATGCAGTACAACCTGTTTGTGAGTTACATGTATATTCTTGTACAAAGTCTGTGAACGTGCATTGAACTCCTCTGCCTTTTCATCTCCTGTGCAGAGTACTTGCAATGTTGTTCTCATTTTCTAATCAATTGCACTTGTTGCTTGGGGGCCTTTACCTTCTTGTTGCTACACTATACTGGCTGTCATGCCTGTTTCTAGCATTATTGTACTTGGTAGAAGACACACTTAAGTCCTTTCCCTTCCATTCTCACAGGCTGTTGTGTTGGGTGAGAGTGAGCTGTCCTAGCATTCCTTCTTACTGCAATAATGATCAATTGCTACAATGCTGATAGATATATATGTATATATATACACAATTATTACTGAATTTGTTATATACATTAAAATTACCTAGTAATGAATATAATTTAGATGGAAATATCACTCTGTTTTCCAGTTCTTTCCAATGTTTCCTTTTGACGTAATATGTTCACGTTAAAAAGAGGACAAACCAAAATGAAATCTCCCCATAATGGTGATATCACAGCAACAACAAAAAAAAAAAGGAATTTTCCACTACTGTTGAGACTGTTAGAATAAAGGAGAGAGGACTCCTTGCCTAAAGAAGCTAAATATGAGATCTCTTTCACAGTAAAGTATCTCTATCCAAAAATTGCCCATGACCCTGTAGACAGAAGCATGAGTCCATTTCCTTCTCAGCAGAGCTAGCTTGCTTTTTTTCTCCATATGTGGAGTTAAACATCACTGTTCCAGACAAAGATATGAAAGACACAGTTAAATAAGATGTTTCTTCCAAGCATTGTACTTGCTGTGTTATGTGAATTTCTCTATGTTAATAATTTTTTTGTGGCAAGAGGATTACATCACAATTATAGGATACAGTTACCAGAATATTTTCCCATTACCTCTGAGAGGAGCAAAACCATTATTTGTTTTGGCCACTGGCTGGTTCTAAATGTTCTTCTGAGCCCTTTAATAGGCCTGCCCATCCATAGTGCTAAGATCCTTACAAAGGGATGGGCAAGTAAAATTTATTTCTGTAGTTCGTAAAACTAAAGGGGGTAGAAGTACAGAGTAGCAGTAGGAAGATGTGCCAAAGCAATGTGCCTTTGTGTGGAAGTTAGGCATAATTTGGCTGAGAAGCAGACACTCTTGTAAATTGGTGCTACTGCCATGATAGTTATCCAGGAGAAGGTTGACCTAAATTCCTCTTGCATCTCCTATTTCAGCAGAATTTTGCATATACCGTTAAGGTAAACCACAAATGGTACTGAACGCAACCAGGCAGCAAAGAGTGATGCTAGGGGCCAGGACCTATTTATTGAAATGAAGACTTGTGTTCAAAAGTCTTCTACAACCTCTCAAGCTAATCTCTTACATCAAATATCTTGCATCTATCCATTAGACCTTATATTCCTGAAGCGAACTTAGATGAGTGGTGGTTCTATTATTCCCTTAAAAATGTTTGCAACATGTCCCTTTTGCCATTCTGCATGAACATGAAACCCTCGAAATTTTTGTATGGTAGTCAAGAGTCAACAGATAAGACACTGATGTAGGAGGCAGATTCAAACCTCTATTCCAATGAAAACTGATTTTGCAGACAGAACGAAACATGTATTAGCACTCCAGAGAGTGCTCCTGTGGCACGGTTCACTTAGTGAACATAACACTTACCTGAGATGTAAGAAATATAAGTCCAAGTCCCTATTCTGAAGCAGGTAGAACTGAAACATGAACTCAGGTTTTCCCACACTCTAGTAGGTGACCTAACCAAAAGGGCAGCCTGGGACAGTGTTTCCACAGTAGTTCCCAGCTATTCGTTTGTCTCTCTTTCTCCCTTTCTGCCAACCCCCCCTTATATTTTGACCAAAAATTGATTATCACCCTGAGAAACATTTCACATTTAGTGAAAACTCACCCAAATAGTTTTGGTTTCAAGGAATCTGTGTTTTTATAAAGAAAAAACCAACCCACAAATCAACCTCCCAAACATTGAATTGAAAGACTTCCAACAGGGTCTGCTTTGGTGTTCTGTGACTGGACTATTCAGGGGCAACATGAAACTGGAAGAGTCTGTGTGACTGCCATACACGCATGACTTCCACTTTACTAAGTAATGCACAGCGTTTTGTATGCTGGAGATACACTAGGACTCACCAAACTACTATGAAATCTTCTGTATAATGAAGCAGAACTCTGCCCTCATTTGCTTCTGTAGCAGTGCACCAAACAGTATATTTGCCTTTTATTTGAGAAGTTGAGGGAGAAAGAGAAGCTGATAAAAAGACCAGAAAGTTTTCAAAGATGGATCTAGTTTAAACAGATCACACAAGGTCGAAACCCAAATCAGTAATGTGTTTGTAAACCATTTCATTATTCTCATTGTGCTCCCAGAATGAGGTATTTTAACATTTATGGAGATGGTGGCCTTTGAGATAAGAAAATTTCTGAGAAATACTGATGGATTTCTAAGCTACAAACTCAGATAGATAAACTGTGGAAAAAGAAGTGAAAAAAATGAACTCTGATCTCTTTTGAAGATGTTGCATGTGATCACTACTTTTATTAAGGTGTGTTAACAGACTGACAGAGTCATGAAACAGGCCATTTTCCACCTTTTGTGGTGCTAAGAAGAGGAACTTGCTTCCCCAAAAAGCTGAAGTAAAAATCAGATAAACACTCATGAAGAGATGTTGGAAGACCTCATGTTCTGAGAGCCACACGAGGTCCTACACGATGCTCCTGCAGCTCTGCAGTGTAGGCTTGGCCAATCGCCTCCCCAGGAAAAGCTGTTGGATTGAAATCTGAAGAAATACTCTTCCTGTCTGTGTACTGTTATTGCTAACAGTCATGAGAACCAGAAGCCAGTCATGGGATTTCTGGTAGCATTAGAGGAGAGAGAACGAAAAAGGTATCCCATCATCCACCATTCATCGCTGCCAGATGTGTGCTGCTCCCAGTTAGAAGTGATTTCAGCGTATGACTCACGAGGTGCGTTTCGTTTTGTACTTGGTGCAAGGTTCCCTAAGCTTGCCAGCTTTCCCTGTGACCAATGTACAAGTGTGATTCCCACCTAAATTTTTCCTTAATTAGCAGTTTTAATAGAGTGTCAGCAGTTCCACCCATTTGTGAATGTCAGAGAAAATATCTTGACCCTCAGTCATTGTTAGCATTTAAGCTAAATATAGAGCAGGGGAAAAAATGAAGGGGCTCAGAAAATTTCACTTTTCTTAGTTCTTGTAGGAGAGATTCAGCTTTACATGCAAACAGTCTATGCAAGAAAAAGAAATGAAACATGTTAATAGAATCTGGCAGTACTACTAAGATTGTCATATGCCTCTAGTAATGGTGGTCATATGAGAAGACAGAATGAATATTGCCTTGTCAAAGAGGGAGTGTTTGCATAAAATTAATTAAATAATAAACATAAATTTGTTATTCAACTATTCCAGCTAATTTCAAGCTCAGAGATAAAAGAAAAAGTCAAATATGGGTGTAAGAAATCAGGCCCTAAATGTATAGTTATTAAAGATGAGTGACCAGGGTTCAGTCATGCATATCTAACTTTGAAGATATCAGTCTGTTTCTAGGTTGAGGCAAAATCTACAGCTAATTGTGTTTCCTTTTGTTGATTATTCCCCAGAGAACATTTCAAAATTTAATGACAATCTAAACAACTGAAAATTTTAGACTGAGAAATAGAGAATTAATTTTAAGTGATGCATCACAATATCTGTAGTTAGGGTGATTTATGCCTGAGCTTTTTGTTATCCATCAGATTTTTTCACTAGCATGCATCCCAGGAGTGGAATCATAGTATCTCTGCCTTGCAGCTGAAAACTGAAAATTATTCCAGGTTAATTTTGTTGCTGAATACTTCTTCTGTCTGGTCGCTGGAAAGCTGAGGTTTTCTGAAGACAGGAGAAACTTCAGATGTAAAAAAAATCTCGCTTAATCAAGAACTCCAGTTATCTGCCAGAATGTATTTTAGATGGAAAAATTTCAACTAGCTTTAGCTAAATTCTATTTCTGTGCTGGCAAAACTCCTCATAAGAATGAAAAAAGTGTACATAAAGCAACAGGACCAACCATTAGATAAAAGGGTCTTGTAATGGGTTAAATTAACTTTAAAGTTTGCTTGCCAGTTGGAAGGTATAATAAAACATATCCCCAAACCAAGAGAGAGCCGGCGGGCCTAATTTTAGGGTTACCAGCTGTTTATATTTGGTGATGCCTGTCATTACAGAACAATTTCTGTGTCTGTGGCTAGAGACTCTAGTGCCAGACTGAAGAGTAATAGAGAGAGAGGAGCAGTGTAGATTGGTTAACCTTTCCTTTGTGGCAATTAGATTATCTGCTCATTGGCATTACACTGCTAATGGACATTGGCCATCATCATAGCTAGCTGGCTAAAACTGATCCCCAAATCAAGTTTTCTGCATGTGTGAACAGGACTGGCCCTTCTCGTTGAAATCTTACTAGAGCCCCGTGCATAGCCCTGTGAGATCAAAAAGGGAGACAGGCAGAAAGGAAGGAGGGGAAAAAAATGAAATTTGGATGAACCAGATATATAATTGAGTAACTCAGTATGTGAGTTGCTTTATGATTTTCATTGGCCTTTTTAATGCCAAAGTGAGCCATATCTGTTGCCAGATATCATGTCATCTGGTACTTTTGTGGTATTGCCACAAACTGGGAAACAAAGTCTCATGAGAAAGCCAAATGTCGCATTTTGTTAGTGTTATAAAACACCAGAATGCTGCAAAACTATAAAGAAAACATAAAATCATAAGCTCTCCTGTCTTTTCATGGTTATTGTCCTATTTGACAGGGCACATTTCTGAGAGGCTTTTGTTATAAGCCTTTCATGAGACATTTACAAGAGCCTTCATATCAGTTCCCTCTGCCACGGTTTATACTAGGACTTTGCTAAGAAAGCATGCTCCTTCATCCTCCTAATAATTTTTCAGAGATACTAAGATTTCATGAAGTCCTTATCCCCTAGCAAAATCCTTGTGAGATGCTTGCTGCTTGCGCAAAGAGCTGGTTCATCCTGAACTTAGCTGAAGACTCACTCAGAGTTAGTAAAGCAGTTCAAGGGTAGACATTTATTGGTTTTTGAAGAGCAAAAAATAGCAGCCTCTGCTTTAGCTAAAAGCGTATCTGTCTTTAAAGCTCTTCAAAAACACCTGAGGACTCATTTTTGTTGTTGTTGCTGTTACAGGAGCAATGTGAGTCCTAACGTGCATATGACTACAGGAAAGATCTGCATTCAAAAGAAAGTGGAGTTTAAACAGACAAGCCATGCACAAAATGGAGGAGCAAAGGAGGTCCCTGTTTCACAGCGAGGAAGCTGAGATAGAAAGAGGCTGAATAATTTTCCTGAAACATTTCAGAATAAGTTACCAGCGGTCTAAGAAAATCCTGGAGATGTGCATCATGAGAAGTAGCTTTGTGAACATTTATAAGAATATGGAAATGGTGATTTATCCTTAATGAACATTGAAATCATTCTTTTACCTAGCCCAGAAATCAATATTAAGCCTTGCAAGCCTTGATGTTGCAAGCAAACACCGATTCACCCAAGTAAAGCAAAATTCACCGTGCTTGCAAAGAATCTGGTTATAATGAATTTTCTTTTTGCAATCAGAAGAAGGGAAACTTGCAAGTGTGGTTTTCATTGTTAGTTTTTAAGATATTTGAGCAGGGAGATCTCAGGCTTCTTTCAATGCAGCAAAATGTCAATGCTTCATTGATCTCCCCACAAACATGCAAAGATAAATATTGCTACTCTATTCTCAGAAAATGTAGCTGAAGTCTGTATTCTGTATGCTGTGCAGAGCAGCTAGCGTCAGAGAACCAGAGTCCGGCTCAGCAGTCAGCAACTTTTCCTAAACTGTAGTGGTACGTTTGTACAAGACTAACTTAGCCCTTTAAGGGCTCTGTGTTACACGGGTAGATTGACACAGAAGCTCACTTGTTTTGTGCTAACTTAACATTGATTTCTACTCATTCGCACAATGAACAAGGTAGAGGGTTTCTTTTAAAAACAAAGAAAGTAAAGCAATTTATGCAAGTTGATGTGGAAAGTCTATAGCAGACAACTAGGAATAGACATATGCCTTAATTACAAAATCATATTGTCTCATGTTGTAAGGTTAGAGTAGAACAGGAGTCTGTACTCTGATGTGAGACTCTCCTGCCACAGCCAGCAATTTTAAGAACTGTTTCCAGCAAAGGATTCACTGCTAATCTAGTTGGTGGGAATTATGAATGTAGAAAAGTAAACAATTCACACTAGGCATACTTTTTTTTCCTTTTCATAGTCCCTTTTCATTTTCTACTAACTTTTATGTGCACTTTATGTTGGTGTCTCACACCCCATCTTACTCACTTGAATTTACCTTGGGTGTCTCCAGTGACACTGAATTGGATCATTGTGGCAGCAAGACCTTGGGAGTTGTCAGCTGTGTAAAGAATGGCAGACAAATAGGAAGCTCGCTGCCTTTGTAGTGGTTTATACCTGAAGTGTGCCTGGCATGTCTGCCTAATTTCCAAGGGAAAGGCAGAGTATGGTATGGCAGGCGGGCATGGTCACAACAGGTTACAGTGAGGTATGTCATTTCAGAGCATGCAATTTCCTCTTTGAGTCATTTTTCAAGAAAGGATGAATCACTACATCCTCTTCTCTAACTGTGGTTCTGCCTCTGCACATCAGTGCTGTGACTGGCTCTGAGGTGGATGCACCTTTTTAATGCTAACAGGAGGTGAATGGCACATATGACAGCAGAACGCTTGGCCCCTCTGCAAAGTTTGAGGAAGAAGGCAAAAGGGCATGCAAAGTACATTTGCAACTTCCACAGCTGATCAGGAGTGGAAATTGGTAGGCAAAGAATATGGGATCTTAGTAATGAATAAAGAAATGAAAATAAAATTACTAACCTGCTTTGTTTTGCTTTAAATTTGACATGTGAAGAGCTGAAGAATTCTGTCTCACACCATTGTTCAGGGAACCAGATTCAAGCAGCACTGACCTGCTCTATGAATGGACAGGTTCCCAAATATTAGCTGCATGATTTTGCTGTTTTCAAGTGTCCCTGTGCCCCAGGAAAAGCCCAAATAGTTAAGTCTTTCCCTTGGTGGGGTTCTTTTTTGTTTTAGATTTTTAAGAATTTTCTGTGTCACTAAAACTCTCTGTGAGGCTGGCAGCTTTGACATTTGACATCCCTTTTTTTGCAGCCTTTCCACAGAAAGGTAGCAGCAATTCCCAGTGGCAGCTTCTCAGAGCAGAGGGAATACCTCAGTGGATAGTTCATTTGTTATGCAGCATCTGGGATTCTTTTCAGCGTATCCAGTTACTGGCCTGATCCAATTCCCATTAACATCAAGTAAAAGTTTCCCATGACTTCAGTGGGGACCAGAACTGGATCCTACACTTATGTTGACAGCAGACATTGGAACAGAAAGTGGACAATGTTGCTGAGTTTTGTATAGAACAAAACAGAACAGAAAACCTATGTTAACATGCTATAAAGGATATACAGAATGCAAATGCCTGGTGTCGCTGAGGGTTTTTTTCCTTTGTTTTGTTTATTTTTTACTGTGTTTGATTTCTAATAGAGTTAAAAAAAAGGTTTAACGTCTCAGGATTATGGACTCTGCATTGTCATACTGTCTTCCAACACATGAGGCAGGATCATATGTGTTAATATTCTGATGTCTGTATGGTAAATCAATGCCAACAGGAAAAGACAGCTCCATTAGAAACAAATGGTTGTAACGCAATATCTAACGATGTTTGTAAGGTATTTGCAGTGCTTTGAAGGCACCATTTCAATCCAAACTGTGATTATACATCGTATTTAGTAATGGTGACTTGTCGCTTGTAGATGGAGATACTGGTATTGAGCGAAAATTGGCATAAAAGGCATTTAGTTTAAAGGCAACCTTAAACTTGAGGCTGGCTTTTAGCAAGTACTGTCTTAATGTATACAGCTACAGCCCTGCTCTGTATGCAGTTAAAACCCTGCTGCTTATTGGCAATGTACAGAATCATAAGCAGTGGCAGAAATACCCCCTTTATAATGTCCTTGGGACACAAACAATGTGATCATTATAAAATGGTGCACTTACAAGCTTAACACATGCAGTATAATTTTGGTTTGATGTACACTATGTAGGAAAAGATTATGTGCGTAATGAGAGTGAAGTCATCTACTACTTGAACAGAGAGTGTCTCGCCAAGCGAGCTTGCACCCTCCCACAGGGATCCTCTGGAGTACAGCTGGGTGAAATAGTTTGCCCAGAGCCTGTTCTTGACAAAGGCAGAGGATTTTTGCTCATGTAGTTTTCAGGTTAATTTCAATGTATCCTTTTCCCCTGGGGAGGAAAAAGAAAAAAAAAAAAAGTGGACTTAAAAGCCCCCATCCTGGAAATGGAAGAGTGCAAGTGGGGGTTGATCAGGATCTGGTTGTTCTAAATGAAATCCTGGTCTTGCCTGCTTAGAAGATAAATCATGAATTGGGTTGTCTCAAAACATGTTAGGTTTGCTTCTAGCTATTAGGGTTCATTCACTGAACTGAGAAAATAATTCTGTAGCCCAGTTCAGACCAGGAGGCTTTTTATTTCAGCTAACCTCTAAAAAACTCCTGCTTTACACTATTCTCCGCACTCTGGCTTTGCTCCACAAGCCGGTACAGAGAATAAGCCTCTTTCTGTGCCCTTTAGGGCACTTCAGGAGCATCCTGGTTGCAAGAGTCCCTTCCTGCCCTGAGCGTGTGATGTGCACTTACGTGGGTCCTTTTGCAGGCTGCGCAGCGTGGGAGTAGGCTGGTGTGCTTTTGCTTCCACGTTATGTACTCAGAAATGCAATTAAAGGCTTACATTATTGTATGGAATTCTGTTGGGAAGGTTATAAAGATAGGGCCATCTGCAAAATTCAGGCCCAGGCCTGGCTTCATATTTCAAACATGTGCTAAGTCCAAGGCTGTTTGGAGCAAAATTTTTTGCTCTGTTCTCTCGCTGCTCTTTGCCTCTCTCTGTGTGTGTGTGTATGAATGCACCAGACAGTCCATACGATGTGCAGGTATGTGCGTAATTATTTAAGCCATGTCCACCCATAAGCCCCTATGTGCGCTTGTGTAGTGAATGTCTTAAATGCAGAGACACGGCAGCATTTATTGTTCCTATTACAGAAGCAGTTGAGTTGTCTTTGCTCTATTTGCCGCTTAGTAGAAGACAGCAGACACGTAGGATGTCATGTGATGGCGAGACCAAACCCTCAGGCCTTCTTTTTTACCAACAGGTAGAAAGTTTGTTCAGGCAAACGGGCTCCTCAGCGGCAGGCCTAATGAGTGCCCGTGAAGCGGAGGAGGCGGCAACATGGCGGGGGGCTGAAGCAGGTCCCTCGTGGCCTCCTTCCCCACAGAGGACCACGCCGGGTGGCACAGCCTGGCCCAGCCCAGCCCGGCTGGTGTTTGTTGAAAGGGCAGGGGTGGCTGCTGATCGCCCCTTCGCTGTCTCCAGCTGGCCTCAGTGGCTGAGACGAAAGCAGGAGGGGACGCGGTGCAGCTGCCTCCCCAAGTATCACCACTTTCAAATTCCACTTCTTATCTCAACCCTTCTTCCTTGTTGCTAATTACCACCTACTCCAAGATGTCAAGAACATACTCCCAGGAATAAACTGCTAGATAAACAAACCCCAGACAAACATCAAAGCTTAAAACAAACTGATAAGTCCCTTTGATTGATTTTAAGGGTCGGTAGAGAGAGGTGTGTTTGGATTGGAAGGTGCAAATGTTGAGCGGAGCAGCACCTGCTGTCTTGTGATCTGACCAAACCATTTGGCTTGAAAAGGCCAAGAGATAGGGAATCAGAAATCCATTTGGAGTTACAAAAGCAGCAGGGGAGGCTTAGATGAACAAAGGGGCTCTCCAGGCAGGGCCGTGTGCTGCTTTTTGTCAGCTTGGTATCACATTCCCTGCCCCAGCGTGACAGACAAATGCCAGGCCAGATGATGTGATACGATCGGCCTTGTTTGGATGAGGTCTGTACCTGTATTATATGATGGCAGCAGATGCTGATTCAATATGGGGGCAAGCGCAGAGTAAACCAGAGCCCAAACGGCTCAGTAAATATTATTTAAAGGTACCTGTGTCAGCAGGCAGGAAGGGTGTTGTTCAGAGGCAGAACAGGCTTGGGATGTGTTTGTGTGTGTGGATTGAGCACTTGTGAAAGATGCTCAGCTGGAGAATGAAGCACGCATAGAAGAGCAGAGCTCCCAAACCCCTTCCCGGGGTCTCACAGGCTCTCAGCCCCACTCTGCAGAGGCTGTGCCTAGCCTGGCTGACATCGGAACGCGAATCCAGCTCGTGCCTATTAAACTGGAGCTTAGGAAAGAAAGCCTACAAAGGGCAAAATACACCTAAGATCAAGGTGATAGAATTTACTGTGATAAAGCAGGATACCTTTTCCTCTCTTAAGTTAAAAGATGGGTAGACATGGTGCTTAGGGACATGGTTTAGTGGTGTTTTTGGCAGTGTTAGGTTGACGGTTAGACTTGATGATCTTAAAGGTCCCTTCCAACCTAGACGATTCGATGATTCTATTCTAAGTCCCAATGCTGCAAAAATACTTCCATGCTCTTAACTACACACATACAGTAATGCCAGTGTTACTGATGGGCTCTCCATGTGCCCAGTTAAGCAAGTGGGACCCTAGGACTCATACTCCTATCAATTAATTAGTAGTGCTTATATCTGTGCCTGAGGGTGCCTGAGGGTGCCTAAGGGTGTTTCAAATGCTGCAGTGAGGGGCTGAGGTGGCTCTGTACCATTCGTACTTCAGTGTTTCCTCTAACAGTGACTCTCCATTGAGGAAAGCAATTGCGGTGGAAAGGAAGATCGCATGGCTGGGAATTCTACTGCTTTGATTGCACTCTGCAGTGTTACAAGTGAAAAAATGCAGCCTACAATCAGTTATTTTACTTACGTGTTTTTATGAGTAAAATAATTTTCTGATTTCGTATTAGGGATTGTTAGTTTTGTCCTAGGGTTTTCTGGTTTGGGGTTTGGTGTTTTTTTTCCCCCTGTAATGAGAAAGAAAAAAAAAAGGGAGAAGAGAAGGTTGTCTCTTTTTGGTTATGAATTTGCTGTAACTGACAGAAATTATAATGCAAAGCTCTTGTTTACCAAGCTCAGAAGCCCTGAGAAAACCTTTAAGTTTTTCCCCTATTTGTTGAAGTGAAAGCAAAGGAAATGAGGCTAAGAAATAATGGGTGGGTGAAAAAGAGACAGTTCAAGTTACTGAAAAATGAAAGTGGGTGGATGTTTCAGAAATGCTTGATCAATGTTTGCGAAAACTGGGAGCAATTTCTAGGAAAGGAGTTTACCCTCAGGCATAACAGTAGAAAAAGAATTTTAAATAAACTACTGAAATTCTCAACTTTAGTTTTCGTGTTACAAATCCAACTCTTGGATTGTCACTTTTCCAGTTATAGATTGGGAGATTCTGTGCTCAGGGAACAACAAGCAATGGAGGTTGAATTTCTGGAAATGTATTTCAAAGCCATATACATTTCAGGACAAAGTTACTTGCCCAGTCCTATTGCTGGCATTGCCTACAGTGTTTAAATGGTGTTTCAAGATGTAGCCCTCCACATAAGATAATGATAGTTAAAATTCCCAGGTATGCTTCATTTCCCAGTGACTTTCCTTGAAACCACTCGGAGCATGTGCAATGACTTTAAAATGACTGAAGAAATACTGATGTACCTTGAAGAGATCAAGGAGGAGCATGTTTTTCTGACTCTCTACTTAAAAAAAAAAATAAACCATCATCTCCTCTTTGTACATTAGACTTTCTATCTACTGAAATGGCACAGAAAGAAGATCTCTGAGGGCTTTTGAATGCCAATAGGGGTGATTTATAGCTTCAACACTATTTGTTTTAATCTTGAAGTGAGGGGAGGAGGGAGGGAATCGGTACGATGATACATAAAGAAACATTATTTCCCAAAGGCAGATTTTATTTCTTTAACAATTTATAAAGTTCCAGAAGTGAAATATCACTATTTTGGGACTGGTGTTATATATCAATGAGTTTAGCAGCTGCCAGGCTTATGCATATATTTTCTACTGTACCTACAGTGCAAAGCCTGTTGATTCAACAGTGATAACAGAGTCTTTATTGTCATTGTTGCAGTAGATCACCAAATTTGATCTTAAAAGACAGACTGTGCACTGAGAAATGTCAAAGGCAAACTTGTGTAATAAGTAAAATCAACTCTACCTCCACTAATCACTCTATTAACTACCTCAGCTACTGCATTTGACTTATTCTGCTCTTTATTAATACAGTTCTGTTAATTCTGCTAGCACCATTAACTATGTAGACATACAAATGTGACCAAATAATGAATATATTGATTAAAATTTTCTTAGAGCCTAGTCAGTGAAGGTGAATGTGTACATTGGGAAGGGGAGAAAAATCAAATCTTGTGATTCTTACTATAGTTGTACGAGCTCTATAGCCCCTTATAGGTTACTTATAGTGAGTACCTGGATTTACAGGAAAGATACAGACAGGCTGATTTTAGACAGAATATTCAGAGACCAGCAGTGATAGCTGTTTTAGTATAAGATGGGTTCTTGAAGCCAAAGCCCAATTATTGAGAGGTCTCAAAATGGTAAAAATGATTGCATGTGAATCATAGGTCATTCCACGACCTCAGATGGATAACATGAGCTCTTCCTGTCTGAATGTTACTAAATCTGAAAATTAAAAGAAGGAGAACACAGAAAGTTCCCTCATGAGGGAACCTGAGGTAATAAGGGAAATAAGAATGTATTTATCTTCTGGGAAGTAGAGATACATGTTTCATTTTGGGGTTTTACATGTAGAGTGGGAAAGAAACTTTCAGAGGGGCTCTGTAGCCCCCTTTTAAAAGGAGCTCTGTAGTAATTGCCTGTTTTACCTCTGTTTTCATCCCTATGAGTGCAGTTAAGGTGAGAAAGGATATAGCTCTACTGAGATACACACACTGCTCCCCTGTGTGTTTTCTCTCCCTTTTAACTTAGTTTTGTTTGAGTTGGAGAAAAATCTAGTTCTCGGCTCCGCAACTACAGAGCCTTTACTGTCAGCAGAATCACTGTATTTTCCTTAGGCAAGGACAAAAGAGACAATAGAAGGGCAGTATATACAGCGTGCATTGTTACAGGCTCAGTGGGGACTTCTGGTATGGGACTGATTATGGGAATACAGAGCGAGGCAGGGCCATATCCTTCTCTGAGAATGTGTTGGGACTCCAGAAAGCTATTGCAGGCACTGATGCCTTTTTCATTGCTTTTATTGGGTGCTAGGTCTCTGGATTTAGCTTGTTATTATAGAATGTTTGTGTATTTATTTGCTTAGAAATAATTTAGTCCAGAGTTTGCTGAAGATTCCACGTGTTCACTTGAGATGCAGCAAGATTCAAAAACTGAGAATCAAAAGTTTGCTTGATATTAGTATCATTGTTGCTCCAGGGCTTTGAAAATTGCTGGTTGTGACATGAAATGAGGAGCAGCTCTACACATTTCTGCTGGGAGCTTGTGAAGCAGAAGTCTGCTGATTTTTCACTTCCTAAGAATGTCCACATAGTTTGCTAATCCCTGGAAGTAGTGAGCCAGCTTTTAAAAACAGCAGGAGGGACTGGACCTTTGGTACTTGCTAGCTCTGAAACTGGGATTTAGCCAGATTATTCTTCATTTCTCACAAAAGGGGAGTCATAGTGCTTGCTGCAGCCAAATGACAGTTGTGGGAGCTGGGACTTCCATTTACTACATACAACAGCAAAGTTAAGAGGAAGCCATGGCTGCCAGATGTTTGTTTTACATAATCCAGAGGATGCAGATGTCTTTCTTCAGCAACGGATGTTCTGTGATATTCTTTAAAGGCTGGTACCTAAGGAACTTTCTCTAGGTTGTGACCTGGACTACGCATGTCTGAGAGGAAGGGAACAAGAATTCCCTTCCTCTTTGCATGTTACCTGAGGAGACTTGGGTCCTGGAGTGAAAGAATAGCTACGACTTTGTACCTGCTTACTGCTACCCCAGAGGAAAGTGGGTGATAGAATAGCTTAGATGATGGCTTCCTTCCTGCAACAACCTACACCAAACCTGAAGGAAGGAGTACAGGTTGTAAAGAGGAAGAGCTTGAAAGGAGCATGAGGAAGTCAGCCTTTGCACAGCTGGTGGGCTACAAGTGCAGCATCTCTGAAACTTAATAAAGAGCCACTTAAAGAAACATGGGCTTTTTTTTTTT
>VYXH01011703.1:42995-117461 GCA_013397275.1 Burhinus bistriatus | reverse complement strand
AAAAAACTTTGTTTTTTTTTTTTTTTTTTTTTTTTTGTATTATTGCCTGCTGTGCTGTCCTGAGATTGATAAGAAAAAAGACACTAGAACTTGAAGTCAAACAATGCAGTGCCTACTTACAGAAAAAATATAAGAGGCACAGATGTTGGGACGGATGGGTTTCCAGAGAAAACTGTCCTTTGCAGCTCTGGAAGTGCTCATAGTCTCTGTAAAGAGTAGAGAAGAGGAGTTAGAAAAGAAACAGTGGAATGAAATGGGTCACACACAGTTGCCTTAGTGGATACTCAGCATTCAGAGACTCCTGAAGATGATGGCTGACAAGCACTGTGTCCTCAAACTTGATGAAGTGAGCTGCAACCTGAAAAAAATGAAGCAATATGAATCCTGAAAAAGACAAATGCTTATTCTGCTGACAACAGGGCTACATCAATGACAAAGTGAACAGATTTGTCTGAGTGCTGTAGGCTATGTCTATACCAGTAAACAAAACAAGGTCAAGCCTTAAGCAGTGGCTGATGATTGTTCAAACAGTTCAATTGTTTGCATGGTCTCCGCTATTGCTCTAGCAATATGAACAAACATTTTCCAGATAATCTCTGCATGTGAGTTAGGGGATAGTACAAAGCAGGGATCTATCTGAAAAAGCAATCTGGATGCAGCCACCCTGCTTTGTTGGGAAAATGAGTCTTGCAACCATGCCGTTAGACTAACATCCAACTTAGACCAAAGCCTGGGATCCCCTGATACCATTGACAACTACACGTGACGCTGCACGTAAGTTCATTGGTGCCTGCTCTAAAACTGTTTAGGTTCTCCTCTCTCCTTCAATAGATAGAAATCCTTTTGATTTCAGCTATATCTTATAGAGCTATGTCACAGAATCACAGAATCACCGGGGTTAGAAGGGACCTCTGGAGATTATCTAGACCAACCCCCCTGCCACAGCAGGTTCGCCTAGAGCAGGTTGCACAGGATGGTGTCCAGGCGGGTTTGGAATGTCTCCAGATTTGTAGACTCCACCACCTGTCTGGGAAGCCTGTTCCAGTGCCACCCTCAAAGGAAAGAAATTCCTCCTCACGTTAGATGGAACTTCCTACGTTCAAGTTTGTGCCTGTTACCTCTTGTCCTATCACTGGGCACGACGGAAAAAAGACTGGTGCCATCCTCCCAGCACCCTCCCTTTAAGTGTATATAAGCATTGATGAGATCCCCCCTCAGTCTTCTCTTCTCCAGACTAAAAAGACCCAAGTCCCTCAACCTTTCCTCCTAAGAAAGATGTTCCAGCCCCCTAATCATCTTTGTAGCCCTCTGCTGTACCCTCTCCAGCAGTTCCCTGTCCTTCTTGAACTGGGGAGTCCAGAACTGGACACAGTACTCCAGATGTGGCCTCACCAGGGCAGAGCAGAGGGGGAGGATAACTTCCCGTGACCTGCTTGCCACACTCTTCTTGATGCACCCCAAATATTATATAGCTAGGCCCAATATAATTCCAATGGCTATGGTAAATGGCAGTATTAGACTGGGGAAATGTGCCTAAGTGCAAGTGACATACAATAATAGTATCCTGAGTCCATAGGCAAGCATAGACCATCAAGAAGAAACTCATGAAACAAGAGACTGGAGTTGTTAGGAGCACTGAACTAAAGCAGAGACCCTGTGCTAGGAGAAATGATGGAGCCCAGCTAAGAATATATTCCACGGTACTTGTTTGATAACAACAATTGGAAAAATGTCCTCTTGCTCTTACGTTTCCACTTGGGAATATTACTGTTAGGCTGGGTCCCGTCCTCACTGCTGGCAAAGGAAAAAAAGATGCAAAAAATGCCACCACGTGATTGCAGCTGGATAAAATTTTGACTGGAATCCGCTCTGTGCAGAGAGGCTGTTATGTCAAAAATTTTCTTTTACCCTTTTTCCAGATCCTTCATCTGAACTTCACAAGAATGGTCTTGCTCTATCCTTCTCACCCACCCCTTTTCTTTTAAGTCAGCATATCCTCAACTGAACAGCACTGTGAAAGACCACTGTCACATGGTAAAAATGTGACCAAGTGGTATGGATTTGTATTTTGAGAAAAATAAAGGTACTGAAACTGCTGGTACTTCCTATTGTCTCTGCTGTTGTAATGAATGACTTTGTCTTACCTCTTTCTCTAAGAAATGGGATTCTTGGGGCATGATCCTCTAGCACTGTGTGTACGTGAATACTTGTGGCTTGATCTTAGGCAATAATCATAATCAGAAAAATATTTTCAAATGGCTGTTACACAGGAATGACGTGACTTCCCGTATAGAAAGCTAGGGAACTGCAAATCTTTGTGGCCTTTGTTGGACTGTGCTCCAGTCCAACACCAAAATATCCTCAATGTGAAAAAGGAAGGACAACGGTCACCTTGGCTTTCATCCAATATGCAAAGCCAAAGAAAGCATATATTAGCGGAGGTGGAGGAGGATGCTTCATGGTGAGCTGAAGACAGAAACACATTGGACATGTAGACAGTGAGAATACAGAGAGTTTCATTAGCTCCAGTGAAGACTGGGCAGAAGGAACTGTCAGTTCTGCAAAGAAGAGGTAACAATACACCTGTTGAAACAAGCACAGGGAACCGGTGAGAAAACTCATGCTTCTTACGCTAGACATCTGTTGACTTTTGAGAGACTCCAGCTGCACTCTGAAAAATGTAGAGTGTTTAGGAACTAAAGGGTGGGAAGAAGTTCAGTGATTTATAGGGATGCCTAACTTATCTTTCTAGATTCTGCACATGCTTATCAGAAGCCTGTGAACTCTTGAGACAGTTAGCACATAGTGGGCGTATGGTGAGATACCAAGAAACAGGCATTTGAAGGAGTAAAGAAAAATGTAAATGATATATCAGGCTTTAAGTACTATCAAGCAGAGCTGCCCTGGAACTATGGCGGCTATGTCTACATAGACACACCTTTAAACAACTGAGATTGTTCCTTGGGATCAAGCACCACAATTTTATGCCCAAAGCAAAACCCATCCATGTGCTACTCTAGTGTCAACAGTCTACTTCCCTCTCCCTTAAATGTCTGCAAAAAATTACTACAAGTCTTCTGCTTTTGAAATTTAGGGAAGATCAAATATATATCATAAGTCTATAAAAGTAACAAGTCTTTGGAAAAACATATAGAGTAAACAGTATTGTTTCAGCTCATGTGAAGCTGGTTTTTTTTTGTCTTTCTGTGCCAGCCCAGGCTGGAGAGAAGGTGACCTGGGCAGGTGTAAGTGAAAAACAGATGTGTCTGTCTGACTGGCTCTCACATGAACAAAGCATGGTGATGCCCTTGTTTGTGATTTGCATCTTGATTAATTTTTAGGTGCACCTGGCACTAGGAGGAGGGAAGCCTTGAACTCTGGTATTGAAGGCTGCTCAGTATTCCTGGAGGGCTAGACTTTCAAATGCTTATCTCTAGTATTGCAGATACAAGGATCTTTGTGCATGTGGGCATAAGATGAATTTAGGCACCTTTTAGAATTGAAGAGCAAGGTAAGGTGTTGTATGGACACCTTAGAAGGTAGGCTATAAGAAGAATTAAAGGAAGCAGGCCACAGCAATTGTCACCGGAGCTCTGATACACAGAGGTATGTTTGTACTGGAAAGGATGAAATGGCTGAGCTTTTGGAATACAGAAATCCCATTACTCCACCTTTAGGTGCAACATGAACATATGATCTCACCACAAACCTTCAGAAAGCAATATGAACCAGCTGATACTAAAGACATCAAAACAACTGTCCTATATAGTTGAAACTGCATTGATGATGAAGTAAATAGTAATGCTTATGAGCATTTCTAGGGGTGACATACATATATGCAGTATATTCTATTGTGAATATAAAGCAGCTGGGACCCTGGAACAGGAGATAAAATCCCTGAACATGTTACAATACCTTTCCATCCTTCATGAGACACTCCAGGCAGCTGAAACAAATGTGCTAGAAACAGTAAAATGACTCATACTCCAGCATTAATCTCTTCATAATAAAAGACCACAGGATGTTACTTCTGACTGTGCAGCGAGTAGTGACTTTGGTGCACAACACATTTGCTTGAGTGCAGGGGGCCAAGCAGTCATACTGTTGGATTTAGGACAGGCATGAAGGCTTAAATGAAAATGTCGGTCTTCCAGAGATGAGCCAGGAAACATACTCAATGGTCAGGCATGAAAGGCATATGTAGAACCGTAGATGCAGTGCTGGCAGATGCAGGAGACTACTGTCTAATGACATCCCAGGCGAACACTGTGAAGTGCTCTATTCATACTGAAGAGCAGGAATTGCATTGTTAGAACAAATTATAATCCAATTTCTAAAAGCTGGATTCTCTTTTAGATGAAATCTTTGTCTTAAAGGACTATTTTTTTCCACTAGTTATATAATGCAGTACTTTAAACAGCCAGGAGCCAATGACTGCTGGAAAGAGCATAAGCCAGATGACTACTGACTTTCAGCACAGAGAAAGCTGGGCAGAAATATTGACTCACAGGTGTGTCACTAAATCACTCTGCCAGCCTGGATTGTTCCTCGGGTGATGCAGTCTGAGCACCACACCTGTCTAAGGGCTGTGCTTGCACAGACAAAGAAATATGAATCCAATTAGTTCATAAAGAGACAAAGATTGAGAGGGGAGATGAATGAATTATTCTCACTGTACATACACATGAAAGAGGGAAGCCCCAGGAAGACAGAAGAGCTGGTTAAGGTAAAGGACAATACTGGCACAGGAGTAATTGTTAGTAAACTGGACATGAATACATTTAGACTGGAAATTAGAATGGGTTTCTTATCAACAAGGAATAGCAGGGGTAAAAAAGAGGCTTAGGGTAGTTCAGTAAGAAGCTCAATCAGCTCAGGAAGGGACTACATTGTCTAAGATTGTAGGAGATAGATTCACAGCTCCAGGAGTTCCCTTCTCATTCTATATTCCCATATTTTCAAAAAGGGAAGACCAAGATCTGCATTCAAATATATTAACTGACACCATCTACAGCTGTAGGTATTGCTGCCAAGACTGGTCTGTAATTGGGATATTTATATGTGCAAATGACCACTTGCCCAGCTATCTTCTGGTCTGTGCAACCATGTGGCTTGCACATACAGGAGTGGTTGTGCACTCAAATAGACATGCGCAGTGCTGTGTGTATGGCGTCTATGCAAATTGTTAGCTACTTAAAAATATCTCGGAGTGAATATATTAAAAAGCTGTTTCTGCTATAGCTGTTTGTTTCAGTGCTGAATCCAACATCTCATCATTAGCACATGAGATATGGGCATTAATAAACCTTTCTGTAACATATTAGCATCTCAGACATAAATTTTTTAGTGGTGGGTTTAGGAGTTTTTTTTCCTTTTTTTTTTTTTTTCTTTTAAAAGCCTGTTTGTGAGGAAGTTCCCTCCTAAGACTGACTGCACGACTGTCTAAAAGAACACATTTTCCAAGATATAGTTATTTTTTTACCAAAACAGCAGGAGAAAATCTTGATGCTATCCTTTAGGGAAATACAGACTTAACATGCTACTTAAGCTAACCCCAAAGTCACTGGGAGTGAAGACCTCAGAAATCTCATGAGCTCCAGTTCAGCAAAAGACTTTAGCACATCCTTAACATTAAACATGTGGGCTGTGCCTTTGAAGTCAGTAAGTGTACTCACATGTTTTCGTCTGCTGCCGGATTGGGCTTTGGCCACCTGTTTTTTATCTCAGCAGGATAGAGCATCCAGTCATTCCTGATATCCCCTTACTCATGCTAGTGGTTCCTGAGCAGTCAATAGGACCACTGCACATATAAGGCTTGCTCAATTCAGATCACGTTGAGGCCACCAGTAACACTGAAAATTTCATACTCTTTAGTTGTTAGGGTTTTTTTTCTTTTCTTTTGACTGATAATTCTATTTGAGTTGGGCTGCTCCAGGGATTCCTGTACTCTTTTCCTCCAAAAGCCAGACAGACCAGTTAATAAACATTCATAATTGCAGGCAGTCCAAGACACAAATTAGATTATCCCTTGTAAATTCGTTTATTCACTTGCTCGAGTCAAGCTTCCATTATTTTGTTTTTCTTATATCTACAGAAGGGAACAGGAATCAAACCCCTGAGCCCCTCCAGGCTGCATATTCACTGCTTTTTCTTCTGAAGTGCCAAAATACTCAATTTGTATTTTCTTCCTCAGCCTGCAAGGAAAATAAGGTAATGGAAAATTAACTGTAGTGAAAAATCAAGTGCATATAAATGCAATCTAATGAAGAAGATTTATTTTAGGTGTCCAGAGATATGACTGCTAATTTCCTCTTCTGGGGCCCAGACTCTGAAAGTACCTTTCTTTTGGGGAATGGCTCTATGCCACTGGCTGGTATCACTGGCTGGTTGTGCCCATTTGCTGCTTATGGCCTGCCAGCTCCAACATTTTCCTGTATTTACAAACAGAGTCCTTGACCTACTTTTGGAGACTAAGGTCTGCTTCTTTTCTCAGACTGATTTTGAGACCAATATTGTTTTATTGCATTTGTTGGAGTAGCTACTGCTTCAAAGTGACATGTGAAACAGAAAGGGGAGAAGACAAGAAGACTAATGGAGGCAACAACTGGGATTTCGCTAATAGCGTTTTTGGGTCTGGACACAGTTCCTGGTTCTCTGTTGTGCCACTGCTATTGAGTTCCACACTCTTCTCTGCTGACTGTTCTGGATATTCACATTGCTTTATAATGCCATTGACAGATGTGATGATACATCCTGATGTTGGCAGAGTTAGGTCTAATTTTAGTACTTAGAAAACATCAGTGAAAAAGGAGTGAATTTTCAGAGAAGAACAGATTCAGGATATTGCCATTTCTTCTATGTTTATGAGAGGAAATGACCATTTTGTCCTGGATCAAATTTGCAGATGCTCCCTGGAACATTGTTCTTGATAAATTTGTAATGACAATATCTCATTTTCCAAGCCTACATTTTCTTGAAAGACGTAATGTCATTCTGGGCCATGGAAAGTAATCTGCCTGGGTGGGAAAAGTAAAAATTATACTAAGAGAAAAAAGAGAATAAGGATGTTTATAAAGAGAATCCACGTATGAAACAGGAGCAGGACCTGTGGGTTTTCCCATTTCAAAGTTCTGCTTTTATGAGATTTTGTTGTTTCTTGTGACTAAAATGTTAGCCATCAGACAGCATCTTCTCATAAACAAATCATAACATAAAGATTAAACCTTAGACTATTTTTAAGATTACAGCGTTAAGAAAAACAACCATAATGGAAAAACAGTAATGAAAAAAAAAATAATCAGACTCTCAGACCTCATCTGGCTTTTCTTTCATTTTACAACATTTTAAAGCTCTTGCTAGGGAAATGTACTTTTTGAAAAGCTCAGAAGTCAATTGGTCCAGGATTTTATGAATTAACTCTGAGCATAAATTTTTAGTTAGTTTCAGAAACTAAATTCCAGCATGTTGTACTGATTTAAACAACACACTCGCCCAACAGCACTCACTGTGCTGACCATGTAAGCAGACTTTGTCGTATCTCAGAACTAGCTCAAAACCAGTAACCACCTCATCTCTTCACCCCTCTGTCAATTGCAGTCCTACTGATTTATATCACCAATACATGAAATACTCCCATCTCATGACGATCATCTTAATTGAGAAAGCAGAAGCACAGGGATGATATTGGCTCAGGAAAATGGAGAAAGACAAGTATGAGCTTTCCATTATTCTGGATGCTGGTGCTGGTTATAAATGTTTTTCCTCTTCTGAACTTTGACTTGTTATGGTTGGAAAGTCATTACAGAAAGTAGCTGCAGATGCCATTCAGTGCATATTACATGACTGTTGGGCTCCTCTTCTGTATCCTTCATTAGAATTTCAGCCAATCTGTGTAATCATTTCTAGTCAGTCTCATAACTTTTGTCTGCAAAAGATGGACTTTTGTGTCCATCCACTACAGCTTCCCTACAGTGTGATGGTGATGTGCCAAACCAAAATACGGTGCTAGATTGCTTTTAATTTTACTGACACTTTATAGAAGTATATTTGCTCTCAAAGCAGTTTACTATTTCTGAAAAGTGCTGGAGTGACAGACATCCTGATTCAAGTCTTCAACCACATAACAGAAAGAGCATGATTAGCAGCAACACCACAACTTCCCTCCATCCTGATCTCTCTGTAATAAGTTTCTAGGGGTGAGAGGGAATTCAGTTTCCGTGCTCATTTAATTTTCACCTTCTCTGTTAGGACAGACAAGTTGGATGCTTCTTTTGGACTTTCCAGCCTCTCTTTAGACCTGAGCTGTGAAGTCTCACGACCTTAGACTTATTGACTGAGCCTGATAACGAACGACACGGAATGGATTAGGGCAGCACTGTAGCACATTTGATTTAGTGGAAATTTGCAGGGGTCAAAGGAGACTGCAGGCTCGTTATGAGAAAAAAATAGGGTACATTTTATTTTGCACACTAGCATCCCTCCTTTGACCAGGCCCATCCACACATTTGTAGATGGTCTGGCAGGGCTGCGAGAGGTCTGTAAAACCTGGACTTTTGCTTTGACACTTATTTTTCTTAGCTCCTCCAAAACATTCCTCTTCCAATTGCTTTAATCCTTCTACATGGTACTTCTTTCCATGGCTGGTCATTTGACCAGAGTTAAAATATTAATAAAAAAAGTCTTAAAATGATTTTTTTTTTCTTTCAGTCTCCTTGAATCCCATGGGTAAGGGAGAAAGCGAAGGCAATGACAAGAGAGAAAGAAAATGGTTCTCTGATCAGAGATTGCCTTCTAGCCACATACTTTTAGTGGGGACAGAGGACAGGAGAGACTGACAAAGGATTGCAGAACCCAATAATGGGAAACTGGTTTGTCAGCATAAGAAGCTGCACAATGGAAGTTATATCCCTATCTGATATCAGATGGAGATATGTGAAAAAGGGTGTCTGTTTCGTTATACTGCATGTATCCAGTTTCCCTCCAGGAAACTGGCAGTAGTTACCAAGAGCGAGACAGATGCATGACCCAAAGGACACAAAATACTATGTGATGGTGCTATTTGATTCTTTTCTAGCCTGCTTTCACTGATTGGCCAAATTACATCACTTCTGCAATGGAGAGTAAGAGACTAATTAACAGATCATTCTTCTTGCAAAACATTATAAATCAGAGGGAACAGCTGGAAGACCCCAGAGCTAACACAGACCACACAAGTGTTCTGTACAGAGGTAGTGGCAAACTGGAAACTAAGGGCAATGCCAAGAGAGCAGCTCACACACAAAGACAACAGCTCAGACACTCAAGAGAAGGCAGTTAAAATACAAGTTCGTTTGCTTCAAGAATGGGACATCACCTGAACTGGGTCTTCAGCCTGAGTTTGATGATATTTCATGTAAGACTGAAGCAGACACCTTTTTATTATTCTTGAAATGGAACCTTTTCCCCAGTGGTGTCTTATGCTGGTAGATATTGAAAAAGTCAAAAGCACTAAATTGAGATAATGAAACTCCTGTGGAAATGGCTGGAAATGGAATAAAAATTGATTTTTTTTTTTTTTAATTTGCATGCTTTGGTTTCATAATATTTATTCCCCAAAGGTTATTTCCATTACTAAAGTTCATCAGGAAAAAGGGATGACTTTCCAGGTCACTGAAGGCAAAAAATTGAAATTGTAGTAAAATGTCAGAGCTGACAATTGGAAAAATGTTTGCATCAAAGAAGTACTTCATTTTAATATTTTCAAATACTTTTTAATAACAATTAATCTTAATTTCAATTTTTTCCAACTAAATTTTTAATTTTAAAACCTAAAAACTACCCTAAAATTCCTTTTTCTAGAAAGACCTTCACTGTCAAGTTATTTTCCTTTTCTTTGTCATAGTTCCTTGCAGTGATTCTTTACTGTTTACCATCATGTCTTTCTATATCATCACTGCTTTTCTGCCATAAGTCTCCCCTAGAACTGACAGTACAGGTTAGTGAAATACTCTCCTCTTGCAGGAGAATTCTTGGTTTTGTAACTTGTCATATCTTATACAAAGTCTATTCCTACATTTCTAGAATTTCTGATTACTTTCTCTGTTTTATAAATAGATCAAAATGCTCATGCCAGGTCTGCACAATACATTTCAAAAGGGTCATTCAGTATCTGTTAGAATAAACGGAAGTGAAATTATATTTAAACTCCTAAAAGGAAAAGATGCCTAATAAGCATGATATATTTATTTGGGGAATAGAAACTATGAAGATTGTAAAAATGAGCGAAGTTAAAGCCAAAATATATCCAGAAACAGAATCTTGAAGAATCTGAAATATCTGTTTGGAAAATTATGTGCAATATTGTTTTAGGATTTAGTTGGCCAAGTTTGCCTGGCTGCTTCCTGGGGATTATTGACAGCAAGTCTCCAGTGTCTCTCAGTGACATGATTGCCACTTTTCTGTCTGTCTAGTTAATTGAAGATTTGAGTAACTCATGGTAAAGAGAAGCAAACACAAAGAGTAATTGTCTTGTGGTTGTTTTGCGGTGTGGACTTGAAGGGCCATACCCTTCGAATGAGTTAACACCTTGTCCCCAGAGCAAAGAAGGATAAAAATAAAGATCTGAACAGTATTGTTCCAGTTGAGTAAAATTAGAAGCCGTTTTTAACAACTCTTGCTCTGCGGTGCTATTGTTAGAACTTGTTCACTCGCTGAAGTGTGCTGCATAATGCTACAGCATGTGCTCCCTCCTCAGTCTAAGAGCTCTTTTCTGATAGCTTTCTGGAGCCAAGAATGTGCCATATAAAATGAAGCAGCTATTAAAATGTGCATGAAAAACCAATTTGCTTTATGCCTAGTTATACCTTCAAGGGTGATGGTTATCAATATATTTAATCTGAGTCTCTGTGTCTAATCAAGCACTAGAACACAAAATGGTTGTAAGTGTAATAAAACCATGGCAGTAGAGAAGCCAATGGAGTGATTTGCTGAAAGTGTGTAGGGATTGGAATAGCAGAGGAGAGGGAGGGAGAAGGAGAAGAGGAATAGAGAAAAAAATGGGAAACAGAGGGTTATCCTGCTATTCATTCAGTCTGAGTGTGGCTTTTGCACAATTTACTTCAGCCAGTTGGATGATCATCCCAAACTCTTTACAAGGAGGCAGGATTTTTGTACAAAATTTGCGTGAACTGTAACACAGACACTGTATTGATAGCACACAGCCAGGACCCTACCTCTTGTAAATGGTTGGTGGAACAGAGAGATTTCTTCTTCCACCAATTTTTATTGAAACCATCATTTATATGTCTTAATATAGTCATGGCAGAAAGAGTCCAAAAGCAGAAATTTCATCCCTGTATGTTTACTCTTCTGGACCTCAGTTCAACAACTACTGACATATTTATGTTATTAGCAGACAGTAATTTTTTGTTCATAGCGGGACTGCATATACTACTGTTTCCCTCTCCCTTGCAAAAGGGTAGGCTGTGTCATGTGTTAGTAAGCTACAAAGTGTAAGGGAAAGAGTTAGGAAGGTAAAACAGATCACGCACTCTTGGAAACACAGGCAAAAATTCTAGGCATGGAAAAAATGTACATTCTCACAGGAATTTATTCCCATTTGAGTGTGAGTGGGATTTTCATGTCCATAATTCTGTATTGCTGCATGCACTAAGAGAAACCCGTGGATTTAAACAGGCCTCTAGAATCTTAAGACAAGAAAGAGCAAATATTTGGTGGGCTCCTAGGGAGATAAACGTTGCAGACATATCTGAAAGGAGAAGGCAAACATCCAAACAACACCAACCTTTCCTTTCTCTGATCCTTTCCCTTTATTTGACCACTCCAAGTGATAGTCTGTAGCAGTATGAGGAACTACTAGGAACACAAACTACCTGCATGTTCCACAGAGAGTCAAAATTGAAGACTTCAAAGGTGTATTTGGACCTACTAAGATGCCTAAATGGACTTAAATGCCCACTCTGGCGTTTGATTTCAAGATGATGATCAGAGTTGCAGAAAACCCATTGCTAAGAATCCATGTCCAAAAGTGGACAAAAGTGCACTAACAAAATTATATTCCTTTGGAATGTAGCCTGAATATGACCGTCGCTTCAGGGACTGCACAGTGATCAAGGATATGGAAGCTCTAGTAGCTGGCCTGAATCACTCTTGGCTTTCTGAAATCCAGGCGCGTGAGTCTACTGGAGGGGCCACTATGTCATGGTGTTGCCTCAGAAGTCAAGCCAGACCTCTATCCTCTGGGCTCTTGAAAAGTCAGTGGAGAAGATGTAGGTAGACATTCATTCCCAGTGAGCATATTGAATCACACAGTTCTCACTGAAGGACCAGGATCTAATAATATGTGTTTCTTACACCAATAATATATCTCCTTCTGCCCCATAAGGCCCTTTAGTTTACTTCGAACTTTCATTGTATCAGATATTTTTTTGCAAGTGATAATTAAACCAGTAAGTACCTGTGTCTGGATTTAACTTTAGTGGAATTATTTTCAAAGAGATACAGATTACATTCCCCTTTTCTAAATATAGCATTGGTGAAGGGAGACCTGATACAGTCTCTGTGTAGTGTTATAAGGTCTATACAACAAGCTTTGATTTCCTTTACATAGAGGAATAACCTAGCAAAATTCAAGGGAAATTCAGCCACTGACTGGAGGAATTTCTAAGGCATTTGCCTCTCACTTACTGAAATGTGTTAGTCCTTGAATGTGGTTCCTTCTTTGAATGTGGTAATACTTACAGCCTTGTGTTGCCTTTGATCACATACTTTAATCATAGAAATTAGAGATGGAACAGGCATATTCATTCATCTAATCCATTTCCTGCCGCTGCAGGATTGGTCTGCAGTTTATTTTTGAGGGCTTTCTAGAGCTCACATTTCTCCCCGAGATCAATGGGAGTTCCTCACCCAGATCAAGGGCAGTGAATGGCTCATAACTTGTGAAACTCATACTGAATTGTATTTTGTATGATGTTAGGTTGTGTAAGTGATGGAAATAATAGAGTATTCTTCTCATACAGCTTGGAGCAAAGCATCTGCTAGAGGACTAGGCATGGTTCATTTGTGCAGGTATTAGCGGAGTAGAAGGGAAGGGATATCACAATTATTTTTCTGTGCATTCGGCTTTCTAAACACAAGTGGCTTCCTGTGTGTATCGTCTGTCCTCTCTGTGTAACATTTTCAGCAGCTCTTTATTCCTCCTCGACATTTTTCTCCACACAGAGCTGATCAAGTTTTTCCTCACTGATTTTTTGAAATAAAAATACTAGGTTAGTGATTGGTAAGTGAAAAAAGTGTGGATTTTTAACCAGACAGACTGGCTGCATTGTATTCCTGACATGTTAACATTTAAGAAAGGATAGTCATAAAGTTTTGCATTGCCTATGGTGAATTTTTAAGTTTTGGTCTTTGAAGAAACTCCTAATAATTTGCCTACCATCTATATGAGGGAAATTAAGATAGTAGTTTTGCCTTTGGGTTTCTGGTAAAACAATATTGTCTAAGGCAACGATCATGCAGTAGGGGCTGTTTACACTTTTTTTTATTACCGAATTTGTTATAATCCCTGAATCTTTCCTCCACCCAACATTCCCCACATTAATTGTTGTTTCACCTCAGAAGGTTCTGATGATTTGCAATATTCCCCTGGCTTCCATGATACAGTCTATCTGGCATTTCCTTTTCAGTACAGTACTCTTCAAAGTAATTAAACTATAAGCCACAACATGAAAAAGCCTGAATTCAGCTGTCAGGCATGTCTGCATATCATGGCACTGGTCCGACCGTAAGCTTCTTAAACGACGCCCTGCCACAGAGTTCCACAAAATGGAAGATTGCCAAACAGTTTTTAATTCATATAATTTAAACTCAGTGGCATGAATGACTAACTGCGAAATGCAGAAAACTGTCAAAAGAAGTCCAAATACTTGCCGAACTACAAAATCAAATGTGACTTTTCAGCTTCCTCTGTGGTTTGTAGTTAGTATTCATTATCGCGTAACAAAACATTGCATCTCTTGTACCTGCTGCTTATTTAATGCAGGTAGAAACGAAGCCCTCACCCTGATCCAGAGCAGTGGCAACACTGCATTTTCTCAAACAACAGGAAAAAACAGTACGTAGTAGCAAACACGGAACTGCCCCTACCCTAAATATATTTTAAATGGGCATCTAATGAGCAGGACCAAAGGAATTCCATGGAGGAGGAAGTCTTAAAATAGTATGGTTGTGAGCTGAGCTGTACGAGGTATTTGGCTGGCTCTCAACCCACAGAAGGCAAAGTGTCACACAACAGCCTAGTGTTGCTGGGGGCAGGTCATTGTTAGTCCCCGCAGGAAAGGGATTAACTAGACAATTGCCTTTCTGCAGAGCAGAAACAAACTTCCCCATTAATTGCTACCAGCCTGTTCCTGCTCCAGTAGGTTACTCTGGCTTCTTTCACTGCAAAGCCTTTGCCATCAGAGCAGACAGTACCTATGGGCACAGGACGTGCTTCCCAATTAACTCTTTCTGTCTTTGCTCTTCTGCATCACAAACTGATGCAACGCTTGCCTTTTAGATACAACAAAAATATCTTAAGATTTACCAAAGAAAATCAGTTATTACCATTATGCATTGCACATCCTATTACTGCTGTAATATAGCATAAACTTAGGTTCAGCTCCAGTGTAGAAAAGGCCTGTCCTTTATCATGTCTTTTTCAAGGAAAAAAAATAAAATTCTATGATATTTGGTTTATTTTTTTCCATCTTAGCTTGAATTACAATTACAGGAATTGCCATCCTGGAGCAGACCAGTAAACTAGCTGAAGTTTATTATCCTCCCTCCCTCCACCTATAGTCCAGGCTAGAAACTTCTCAGGACAGTGAGGCTGCATGCCTGCAGAAATGCGTATTTTCTACTTCTTAGATCATTGACTACTTGCAGACAGAAGCCTGTGTTTTACCTATGTGCCAAGGTACAAGAATCTTGTAGATTAGGTTAATACTACATTATTGCTGTTGAATAGCTAGCATCGGGGCATGGAGTTTTTCTCTTCTTCCTCTGTTAAACAAACTAATGTTGCACTTTCATGTCCATCGGAGGTTGGGAAAGGGGCACGTCCAGTTTAATCTTATTTAATTTCTTGATTTTTCTCTGTATTCACTTTGGTATGGCTAAGCATGTCTGAAACCAATCTTAATATTGACATCTTTTCTCTTGCTATCACTTATAGCACAACTTCTAGTTACTCATAGTGGTACATGGAGTATTTAAAAGTTTACCTTTTCTGTCTACCCTCCTGCCTCCTTCATATACACTTACAGCTTTTTTGCAAATATTAAGATTTCTTCCTGTGTAGATGTATAAAAATATTCCATTTCCCCATCATACTACTATTATACTTTGCCCCTTTGTGCATCCAGGAATTTCCTGCATTTTCTAGATTCTCGCTCTCACTCTGGGCAGGTTTTTGCTGACAATGTGACTCTCCTCTCTTGCAATGCTACACTTCTTGAATCTCTTCTGTCATACCTTCAGAGATTCTCATAGCCTTTTTCATCCTTCAGTCTTCTTCACTAATGCTTATGCTGTTTTACTAATGTTTATGCCCCTTCCTCACTCTGTGTCAGACTTCACTCCTTACTTCTATACTGCTCTGTACAACATCTGTGCTCATTCACAGCCTGGGGGAATGAGTCTTTGTATTTCCAAGGGTTTAAATGATGTGATCCCAATTACACATTTGGGGAAACTCTCCTGGTTTTATATATCAAGCACCTTTTCTCCCTTCTCTCAGAAACATGTGACCCACCCAGGCTTCCAGCATGCAGTTTCCTTCCTACTGAGCTCACTACTGGGAAGCGCAACAAGAAACAGGAAAAACTGAAAAGGCATAGAAAGCTCCTCGTGGAAACTCATTGTACACCACACTCAGGCCCTGTATAGTATGAGCTTTTTACCTGAAATGCTATTAATAGGTTCAGTAAAGAACACTAAACCTTGATTTTCTCCTGAATGTGTTTGCATGTGTTGCCTGAAATGTGTACGCTGAACCTGATACTTCAGAGGAGGAAAAATATCCCATTCGGGCACATGATCAGCTATACAGTGCTGCAAACATTAGGATATGTTCCTTGTTACACTATTATTATTACATTGCATTTCTCAGAGGTAGCAGTGTATTTCCCATTTTTAAACCAGTTAGTTAGAAAATATATGCTAATCACAGTTTAGAAAATGGAAGCCTGCAGAAATTGTTATTTTTTTTCTTTTCCTACAGAAACATCTAGTGTTTTTAGCTCTTTGATTACTAGTGACCACATGATCTTCTGAATAGTCTATTTTCTCAGCACAAAATTGATTTTCTACATGTATGCCAGCATGAAGCATGAATTCCTATCCATAAGGAGTCTAAATCAATGACTTAAGAAATAATCTGTGAGTTCAGTTTCTGAATCGTAACAGCTTTGTCAGTTTAGGGAACATTATTAGTGGAGCACAAACCCATGAACAATTAGGAATCTGTTTTTCTTAGTATTATAACTGCTTTACAGGACCACGTATTACATAATCGAAGAGCCCTAATAATTTATTTCCAGTGATATTTTTTCTTGAAAGATGGAACTGTTCCCAGGACTACCTCTAAACAACGATATTGTTATTTAATTAAAGTAGACCTTTGGCTGCTGGTATGATTTCCCCCCCAAGCTGTGAATTCATTGATTGATTGATTTTAGACATTATATTTACGAAGAAAAAGAACATGAATACAGCACTGCAGTTTCTCATAGGATCTTCAATGCCAGACTCAGCTACAAATCTTTTCATTCTTTGGTCGGAGTTCAAGCACGTGATAATAATGCAGGTGTGTCAAGGGACTGCCAGTGGCCCCAAGCAGAGACATTATTTCTGGCCTGTCCTGAGGAACTATCACTCTCAGTCCTATTACCATGGGCAAAACCCTGTGATGTCCTTTTGTTTATTGAATAGGATATCCTAGTGTTGAAGTTTACATGGATATATGTGCATATGTACACATACATGTATACATACTTTCATATACATATACGTATGCGTGTATATATTTATATATTGCTGTTGCTACTGGAGCAGTAGAAACATGAAATAGCATGTACTCCTGAAACGCTCCTTAGAAAATGGCTTTGGATGAGCAACTGGGAAGAGACAAACACCCTGAGTAATTGAAAAAGAGCAGAAGAAAGAGTACTTGGCAAAAGTGAATTAAATAGGCCCTTTTCCTTTTCCCCAGAGCACCGGCTCTCATCAGCGGGACTGTGGGAGAGAGAGAGACTGTGTTAAGTGGCTGATTTGCAGGGCAGAATTAGTCTTCAGAGATGCATGCAACTGCAGAGAAGCCAGTATCGCCTCAGCACTTTGTCCTGCTTGTTCCAGATGCTATACAATATAAGAGATTTTTTGTGGTTTGTTTTTTTTTTTTCCTTCCTTGGATCTCAAGAAATCCCTGTGGTCAGGTCTCTGTAACCTTCAACTTGACCGTGGCCACCAAATGAATGCTTTCCACTAAAGGGAAGTCTGCAGCAGAAACCAATTGCCTGGCCCTTCCGAGTTCTCACAAGAGAGAACTGATCTGTCTGTAAGTAAATGAAAAAAACATAGGAGTTATAAGTGAACTTTTGTTAAAGCATTTGATACACTAAGTCATGAGCCTTGTCTGTAAAGATTAAGTCATATTACCTTGTATAAGAAAATTATCACATGGATAACAAACCAGTGGAAACCAAAATGTGGCAAAGTTTCTGATGCTGGTACAGAACAGTTTAAAGTCTGGTTTTCATTTTCAGCTTTATTAATGGATCAGTAGAGAGGCCAAAGAGAAACCCATTAAAATGAATGCATTACAGAGAACTGTGTGAATGCTATTGAGGACAGAGATAGAAAAAAACCCATAAACGACGTTAAAAACCTTCCTTGAAAGAGAATTGATTATTGGGCTATTTAAATTGATTGCTAAAATGAAGTCAGGAAGGTTGTTTTTTTTTTTAATTATTATTCTGGATCAGATTAAGGGGAAGCTGTGGGGGTAAGCTTCTGGTTTTTCTTTTTGCTTTCCTCTGAACTGTGGGTGTGGTCCATCTGCTCCTAAGAGCTTTCTCCACCAAATTCACTGCTCTTGCAGGGGCCCTGGACAGCAGGAAACATCCTAGAAATTGTTTTTCTCGTTACAATTGGTTTTAAGTTTGTTAGAGGGCAACGAAGTTATTTTATGGCCTGTAGAGGAAGGGGAATGGGATATAGTATCAGCATTCTGTGAACTTTCCTAAATGAAACATCTTGGACTACAGAGGGCAGAATTCAGTGCCCCTTGTGAACCTCATGAGTCTTATGTTCCCCTTGCCAACCCAAGGGTTATGAGGAAGAAGGTCTATTTGCACTGGGTTAAAATGAAAGTGAGACTTCTTTACTGAAGGGACCCTTTCCAGGATTAATTAATCTAACAAACTGATTCTCAGTTTTGTCAGACTTTGAAGCCTGTCACAATCTCCTAGTTATCTAAGCCACTAGTTTCAAAATGAAATAACAGACTTTTGTTCTAATTGAATCTTATGGAAGACAGTGCATGACCAGCATGTGTCTTGTTGCAGATCTGAGAGAGCTCAGAAAACCCCAGAACCAAGCCTGTGTTACCACAGCCCTAGAACAGAAATTTGCCATGTTACCTCTGATGTCGCAGGGCAGAGCAGGGAAGGAGGCAGGAGGGAGCCGGCAGAAAGAGCATGTGGGCACCAGCCGCTCACCGCCTGGCTCTATTGCTGCTTTGGGAGCTGGAAGGGAGAAATTCTGATCTGAATCTACACTTTCTCCCTGATATATGGCACCAAGAAATCACTAACTTGAGAGAAGATGCTATCAGCTCCTACCTCCATCTCTTATTTGGCCCAGAGGGCTGCTAACAAGAGCACTCTTCTGGACTCTCTGAGCCTCGCTGGATAGCATGAAACTCAGTAGATGCTGGTACTCATTGCTGACCATCATTTGTACAACCATAGTGATCTATTACCTCAAGTATCTCATACTTTTTGATATTTTGGTTTCTAAGAGTTTATCTAATTAACGCCAGTAATTGTGCCATTACTCTGATGACAAACTTCAGTTAAATTCAGTGTGGTTGTAGTCTGTTACACCTGGGTAAATATTACAAATATCAAATAGGATGAAAATATTCTTTTTTATAATGGTATCTGAGTTCAAACTAATCTACTCTAGATATTGCTGAAATTCTCCACGCAGGTTGCACAGATTGCTACTTAATAATCTGATGCCTAGGCGCTGGATGTTGGAACAAAATGACTGCTTTTGCTGAGGTCCTGACTGTTACAGAGAGTGTAATGGGCACAGTGTCAGCCCAATTTGTGCTGAGGTACTGAATTTAAGTACTTGACATCAGAATGTTAACTTTGAGTACACTTCAGTCTTGTGTTCAAGGTTAACTAAAGTTGATTGCTTAATATAGGTCCTTTATACGTCTGTGTAAGGGAAAAGCTTTGGGATCTTATAAGATATAATTTTAAATGTCTAGAGAAATTTAAAATTATAATAAATAAACCATATTATATATATGTTAGTATTTTGGCAGGACTGATCTTCTAAAGAAACAATAAAAGGATTTGATATAGTAATTTGAAATTATTAATTCTATGTGTTGAAAAGTGCAGCCTTTGCCAAGATGCGCTGATTTATTTATCTTCTTTTTTTTCTAGATAATAGTAAAAATCTACCTAGATTTTTCTCCCAGCACAGTCTCCTAAAATTCACGCTTCAATTTTTTTCCCTCAGAAGTCCTGACAGATGTTTTAAAGCCTACGTGAAGGGCTAGATTATGATGTCCTTACTCATAATGACTGATTCACAATTTGTTACTTCCAAATTCTAGCCTGAATCTACATCCTGTAGGCGTGTGTAGAAAAGATCTATTCAGTACGAATTAGGAGTTTCCAAAGTGACTGGGTCTTTACAGTAAATATGCCGATTCAGGTTATTGAAATTCGTCAGCTTGGAACACTTATCATTCCAATTGTAGTAAAGAATACTAACAATAAATAGCAAGACACAACAGCATGCAAATTACTATTCAGTACTTCAAAGGTAGTAATCTGTGAGGCACCGTGCCAAAGATCAAGGAAGAGTGGGTTTTCTGAGTGTGAATTGTTGCACCATAATTCATACTCTGCTATAAAATGCAGAACTTGTAAGATCATTAGGCAAATGAGCTTTAAATATTGCTAAATCAAATGCTAGGTTGATAATGTAGTATGGTAGACTGGAGTTCCTCCTCCCTTTCAATTTATAGCAAAAATATAGGACAAATTACCAACAGTAGAGCATGATCCTTTTGTGTCTGGACTTGCATGGTTTAACAGAAGATGAGTTTAGGTGAAACCATTAGGCTGTAGACATTGCTGGAGGACAGAAACTTTGGAAGTTGAATCTAAATTCTGTAATTTGACATTGTTAACATACAAATCCTATAGGCTTTCAGGGTTATGTGTAAACAAAAAACTTTGACAGTGGACAGCTGTCACAGAAGCTTTATAATTTAGTCAAATGCAATGGTGTCTGGCCTATCTTTAAAGGATCCTTTTGGTCTTAGGCTCAAAAGTTCTGAAGCTTTCTTGATGCCTGAGTTTTGTGGCTTTCATGGATAGAAACACAAGCAAGTGCTACCAAACCCAGGACTGCAGTCACATCTTCTTTTTACTCTGATGAAGCAAATTCAGATTGTATTGTCCTGCATGCTTCCAACTGGAAGAGAGAAAGTCACTAATGAAGTCCCACCTAAACAAACAAAACTTCCACTTTAGTACACATTAAGTTTGCTTAGACTGTATATTTTATCTGTGTTTGGACACAAAGGCCTAGATCCTTAAAGGTGTTTATGAGCCTAATTTCCGCACAGATACCTAATTTCTCATAAAATTAGGCAGTGGTGTTTTAGAGCTTACAGTGTTCATCATCTAAGTGCTAAAAAGTGCTCCACCAGCAGCACCATAAAGCTCTGTCTTAGCGTTTTGCTTCTCTGTAACTGAGTTGGTCTTTAACTGCAGCCTTCCTATTGTGGAGATCATTTTGGAAGTATGTTAAAGAAGAACTTCCTTAGAGAGCTGGTTATGTAAAAAAGTAATTTTCAACTTTCGTCCTCTAGCTGATCATGCTGGTAAGATTTTGTCCACATTTCTTCATGGTAACTTTTTTTGTTAAAGCATCCTGCAAGGGATCTCTCTCTCTCCAATGCAACTGACAACAAATTGACTGCACTGTTTGAAAGGCAATATGCAGGACCACTGGTAAAGTTTGATTTTTCTCACGTCTCATATGTCCCTGCCCAATGGAATGGCGTGGACCGGAGTTTTGCATGGTCACAGAGCAAGGGGACAGTTCTCAAAGCTGAGGTGCCTCTGTTTGATTGAATTTAAACTTCTGCGTGTGGAGAATAAATGGGTACATGAAGTAATACTTTTTATTGTCTCATTCACCTTCCAATTATCTTCTTTCAGAGTCTGAGAGACTGGCAGAAACATTTCTCTTTCCCTTCTTTTCAAAGGGTTTGCATTTGCCAGAAAAAACAGAATTTGACATTTTACCAATGTAACTGAGGGAGAAAATGGCAAAATTAAAACAAGGCTAGGTTCACTCAGAGGCTACACTGATACTCGAGGGCAAAAAAAAAAAAAAGTTATTCAACAGAAAAATACATAAAACGATAAGCCTAAGGTCCCTAACAAAGGCTTCTGGCACTTGACAGAGTGTAAATAGTAAAGATTAATAAACGTGATTAATTAAATTGGACCCAATTTTGCTATACCACACTCTGAAGTGTTCAAAAACTTTCCACTGTCCCCTTTTACAAACTTTAATTGTAGAAACTGAAACAGCTGTATTATTTCAGTAACTGGATTATGAATATAGTCAAGAAGGATAGTCCACTAATCAAGGCATCTTTTGGGAAACCGGGAGACTGGACATTTAGACCTCATAGTCCAACTGTTAGTGAGAAGAAAGCGATAACAAAACTGTAGGAGTGATTTAGATCACTCAATCATAGTTTCTTATGAAAATTGCTGCCTAGAGAGACTGTTGCTCGCACTCCTGAGAGATCTATGTTTTCTCATCTCAACATGACATTTTTTCCTTGTACTTGGTATTATTATTCGTAAAAGGATTAAAAGTGGTATACCTACATCTTGTTTGTTGAAAACACAATTTGAAACACCTTCACGTAATGTCTCTGTTCCTTTTTTCCTCACCAATACAGAACAGGTAACTGGACAAGAAAGCAGCCACTGTAACATTACTGATTTCTTTCAGGGATACTAAGAGATAAGTGATGCCCTGGAGGAGCAGAGGAGAAAGAAACAAATATAGTGTCTGTCTTTAAGCAGAGAGAGAAAGAAGACTTGAAAAATTAAGTCCAGCTGGCCTCATATCAATACTGGGAAAGATACTGAAACAATTTACTAAGCAGTCAATTTATAAGTACTTAGGGATGATAAGAAAAAGCCAATATGGATTTATCAGGAAAAAGAATGTCAAGTCATTCTAATTACTTTCTTTGACAATGTAACTGTTCTTGTGAATAAAAGGATGCAATAGATATTAATCTTGCATTTTGACCCATCTTCATACAACTTCCTCACAAGCAAAGTAAAGAAAAGTTATGCAAATGAAAGTACGACAAAGTGACTGAAAATCAGGGTTTGGGAACAGATATGAGTAGTTCACTATTATAATGGGTACTTGGTAAATCCATTCTGGTCAGCATTTTGGATGACCGTATAAACTGTCATTACAAAATCTTATATGTCCTGAGAGTGAGGGAGACTGTAGGTGCCTTCTAAGGCATAACTGAATTTAAAAATTATTGTGAAAAATTGGAAGAATGATCTGGAACCACTGAAATGAGATTCAGTAAAGATTAGTGTGAAGTGCTGTTTCCAGGGAGGGACAATTACACACACTGATACAGAACAGGGAGTAACTGGCCAGACAGAAGTGCTGCAGAGAAGGAGTCGAGGGTGATAGTGGAGTACAGACCAAGTATGACTCAGGAACATAATGTCTTTTTTGGAACAGCAACATTATTCTGCGGTGAATTAAAAGAAATGCAGTGTGCCGGACAGAGGTAGGAATTCCATCCTACTCAGTTGGGAAACTCGACCCAACTTTGGGCACCACTGTTTCAAAAAGATGTAGACAAATTGGCGAGTGTCCAGAAGAGAGCAACAGGAATGATAAGCGGTTTAGAAAACATGACCTATGAGGAAAGATTGAAGGAATTGGGTTTGTTTAGTCTACAGCAGAAGAGCCTGAGAGGGACATGATAACAGTCTTCAAGTATGTAGAAGGTTGTTGTAAAGAGGACAGTGATCAATTATACTCCAAGTCCACTGACAAAGCACAGAAAAAATGGTTGCTTTAATTTGAAATAAAGAAGGTTTAGGTTAAATATTGAAAAAAAACCACAAAAATCAAAATCCTTTTACCACGCTGAGGAAAACTAAGGTACCTAGGAAGTTTTAAGAGTTTTTTAAAGAATTGATGAACAAAATAATTATGGGCCAGAGAAAATGCAGGTATTTTCAAAGCACAGGGATGAACTAGGTAAATTACTGGGGCTCCTTTTATGTCCTACATTCTCTTGAAATATGAAATAATCTGCTCTTCAAAAGAGCTACCTGACACTGAGTTTCAGCAATCTCTGAATTAATGAGTTTCCTAATTTATGCTGGGGTCATTTACTTTATTTACATATCTGAATTTATCTTCTGGTTTTGTTTCTGAGGAAGGGGGTGAAGTGGTTTGAAAGAATTATAAATACTTATTTAAAAAAACCCAAATACAACTGTGTGTATAGTAAGCCATTACTACCATTGTTATCAAAAGTTTTTGTAAAGTTAAGTAAATGAGATATTTAAAGTCTTAAGTTTATCTCTTAAAGCACAAAGGGCATCAGTGACCTAGTGGGTGTATTTATTTTCCAGAGAGCGTTAACTTATTTTTCTGTTTCTGGTATACTTGTAGCTATGGAATTGTCCCTGTAGAATAGCAAATATGAAAAAATCTTTATCACCATCTGATTTTCTCAGCATCTTAGCAAGGAAGATACCAGTTAAGATGAACTACACCTAGGCTGTGTGTTGTGGAGACTGATAAGCAGGCAGATATTCCCTTCTGATGATTCTGCTTTGAGAGTGCTAAATTCCAGCAAAGACATGGCAGTACAGGTGAGAAAAGATAGCACCTGAAACCACCACAGAAAGATGTGCCAGGGCTAAGCTGACCATAGCTTATAGATGAGTTCTTGCCATAGCTTCAGGCAGTATAAAAATAAGGTGTCTAACTCTCTTCTGTTGTTAGTTTTACACAATTCAGTACAGTTTTTTGTGATTTATATTACTGAGCTCAGTTTCAGCTCAGGTTAGCTAAGGGAAACGAGATACTTCATTTATTACGGGGTAATACCTATATATGGGTCTGAAAGGGACCTCCTGGGTCACAGAATCCAGCCCCCTGTTACTGCAAATTATCAGGTCTTATAGTCCGTCTGTTTAATGAGAGCTGTCTTAAAACTCGCTATGAACAACAGTGAAAAACTGGGCCAAGTGCATGTCTAGTATTTCTCAACTGGGAACGGTGGTCAAAAGCAGGGAAAGATGTGATAGACACTTAAATGAATGTTTCTCATTTCTAGGTTGTTGCATTAAACTGATGAAACTATTGGAGGGAGCCAAGTTAAAGGGGTTAGGAAAGCATCTCAATAAACAACAAATAAGGGGCATGAGAAGGAAAGTTTTGTTTATATCTAAGAGGTAGCTGACATCATTTGGTATCAGTAATCCATTTATATTTGTGATTGCATGTATGTGCATGAAATTACAATTAGAGTTGGTACAATTTTGGTTAAAAATGCTTTTCACATTTTTCACATATGTTTGCATAAATGTTCCATCTGATCTGGATAGAGTCCTCCATTATTTAACGTCTTTCATGTTTTACCTGCTTAAAATGCTGTATCACCACTTCCTCTTCCTCTGAGGATTACGAAATCCCCAGTAGATGTAGTGTCTATATAGGGTATCATTGACAGAAGAATCAGTAATAAAAAGTGGTCTCCAAGCTTGAGCTAGTATAAGACCTCCCTCCTTTCAATGCCCTGCTAAAGGTCAACTTTAGCCTACCTATGAGAAATCAGCCATTTACAAATGATTAGCTGGGCAGAGTTACAATTTATACATAGCAAAAGAGCACAATAATATTGCATCCTCAATTCAGATCCACAGCCTTAAACTTTGTCTGTTTTAACCTGCAAACTCCACAGAAACTGTCTTCTTTTACCTAGTGTATTACAAACTCTAGCAAAACTGCTAGACATGACATTGCTGGAGAAGTTGGATTTTCAGTGATACATAAATCATTGCATTTACCCACCGTGATACTGAAAGCATCCCTCAGATACAGCACTGAAGTAGGTGTCCTGGTGGACTTTCAGCTCTCACCTTTCTGACCCTGCTTGAAACCCATCACTGACTCACACATTCCAACTCCTTTCATTGTCTGTTCCTTGGTCACTATCCTAGGGCCACCTTCATCTACATGTCTTTATCCATATTTTCCCTTGATGGCCTCCTTAGATCATACTTTGTTCTCCCTCCCAGCTTAGCTGGTTATTCCTTCCCTTTACATGGACCAGAAAACACCTCTCCTTTCTCAAGAGACAGCACCATATCCCATATCCAGATCTACTAGACCTCATCAAATGACGTGGTAAAGATATAGGCATCAGTGTTATTCATTACATTTTCCTTTTACATGCTGTTTGACATAATCTCCTTCTCTCCAAGAGTCATAGAATCATAGAATCGTTTAGGTTGGAAAAGACCTTTAAGATCATCTAGTCCAACGATTGACCCTACTCTACCAGGTCTGCCACTAAACCATGTCTCTAAGCACCACATCTACACGACTTTTAAACACCTCTAGGGATGGTGACTCAACCACCTCCCTGGGCAGCCTGTTCCAATCTTTGATAACTCTTTCCGTGAAAAATTTTTTGCTAATNTCCTTTTCTGCCAGGCAGCTTTCCAGCCACTCCTCCCCAAGCCTGTAGCGTTGCCTGGGGTTGTTGTGACCCAAGTGCAGGACCAGGCACTTGGCCTTATTAAACCTCGTGCAGTCGGCTTCAGCTCATTGATCCAGTCTGTCCAGATCTCTCTGCAGAGCCTTCCTATCCTCAAGCAGATCAACACTCCCGCTTAATTTGGTGTCATCTGCAAACTTACTGAGGGTGCACTCAATCCCCTCGTCCAGATCATCAATAAGGATATTAAACAAGGCTGACCCCAAAACTGAGCCTTGAGGAACACCGCTTGAGACCTGCCACCAGCTGATTTAACGCCATTCAGCACAACTCTCTGGGCTCGGCCATCCAGCCAGTTTTTAATCCAGCGAAGAGTACACCTGTCTAAAGAAGCGTTACCCAGAAGGTCTTCAAGTATCCAAGATATTATAGCTGTGTTTATGCTGATTCATACATCATGGACAGGGACTGTTCTCTTGTCCCTGTCACACAGCATGTGGTGCTACATCTCCTCTGAGCATATGGTTTCCCAGTGGGTCTAAGATATAGCTATTACTTTAACTGTATTCTTTTCAGGTATGTTCAGTAAGGTGAGGGCTGTGGTTCTGCCAATCAGAATCAGGGCTTCATAGTGTGAAAATTGTGGGCTTGTGTTGCATGCCTTGGTGCAAAGGTGTGTAGAGATCTTTGAATGCACAAAGCCTGTGCAGATAGTGTTGGAGGACAGTACAGTAGTCTTAGCCACATTACCTGCTGGGGGTGCTCCCTGATGCATGTGCTCTCCCATTAGTCATACCTGGGCATTATTATTGAAAACTTGTAGTTGGCACAGGCCAAAACTGTGCCAGAAGAGGTATTAATAAATAAGCAAAATGAATGATCACAGTCCAGTAATCAAGTTCCCTCCCTGTCCCTGGTTTATTTAGCAGTATAGATACAGTCTGTTTTGGACACGCTGTACAAAGCACTATCATCTGTTTTATTTTTGCTGTAATGTACTAAGGCAATGTGTAACATGTCAGCCACTAACATTTTTTAAGATATTTTCAGCCACCAGAATTTTTTTATGACAATAATAACAATAATTAAGAGATGAGTGCCAAAATGTAGCTCATGTTTTGCATGTTATAGCTATTCTCCAAATCAGGCAAATGTCCCGTGCTAGGAAATAAGAACGAAAGGGTGGCAGAGTTCATGGACAGTAACTCTTGCTTTGAGCTGGAAACCTCTCTAGACATGTTTATTATAATTTTGTACTGATTCAACTGCAGGTTTAGCAGCAAAATAAAAAGCTGTCTTGTTTAAAGGAAGATGTAACTCATTTTATGAACAAGAACCGCAAACAGCTGCTTCCATATGTTGCTACTATCAGGACAAATTCTTTGTTAAATGGCATCTTTAAGATTAAACTGTGTGCTGAAAATAAACACAACAAAAGCGTGAGATGATTGAGGAGAACAGTGACCCACTCCAGGAGAAAATACACTTTGTTTCAGCTGGTGATGAATCTGCATGACCCAGACAGAGCGTTCTAACATTGACTATCGCTGCATTCTGCACTATTTTGACATATAATATAAATGTCTGTGATAAGGGGTAAAAGACACATTGGCCCATCTGTGCTAGTTTTAAACCTGTTTGTCCAACTTTACTTTGGGATGTTCTAACCTTTTTTTTTTTTTTTCTTTTTAAGTGAATTTTTAACATAGCTTGGACCTACTTCTGCTTTCTGTAGTATCTCTATTAGAAAATGTTTTAAGTGCAACCCTCTGTTAGCCAGATTGAAACACAGTTCGCAAAGGTGTCATCATGCTCTTTGAAGTTGAAGGGAGATGCATCTGCCTTGAATGAGAGCAGGAACAAATCACCTAAGCAAATGGCTGACTATTCAGATAGTCCCAAGGAACTTAAGTATGGTTTGAGACCTTCTGTAAAGGAGACAAAGCTCTGGCTTCAGTTTTAATGATGAAGTATTTTCCCTTCATATCAGCTGGCGTGTGAATCCCCTGCCATCATTCTCATGCCCCCAGATTTACCCTTAGTCTTATGGGTCTTTCTTCTCTAACAAATCCGTAGAGAAAGTGAGATTTCCAAGCCCTGATAGGGCTGTCTGGTTCTTGCAGTCTCCTCCTAGTAACCTCTGATCACCTGCTCCTTGCTAGACTTTCATACTATTGTCTCTTTACGAGTTTCTATGCCTTGCTTCAAACTGTTTTGTAACACAGCCTAGGGAATCATATATGTTTGGCATATAATGTACTATCACTTGTAGATCCTTAAATGTCTTTTATATGCACATCTTTTACACAGTGAAAATTTTGTTTCAAAAGAGCTGTTTGAAAATTAATTGAAGAAGGTGTTGGAAGGGTAGTGTATGATTATGGATGTTTGTCCAAAAATATGCACATGCCAGTTAAATAAGTGCCAGGATTTTTCTTCCAGACCTTTTCAAAAGAGAATTAATTTTGCTTTTGCATCATTGGTTTGCAATATTTTCATGATATAAAGAACTTTTTTTTACTTCGGTAGGTATATATTTACTTTTTGTTATGTATGGATGGGAAATCTTGAAAAGATGAGCCACCTACTGACAGTGCAGAGAGCCTGAAATAATAGCTCTCGTGGGTTTGAGTTCCCATTTCAGCATCACACTGGTGCCTGCTGTGGCGCCCATCTCAGCATGATGCTCTGGACGGTTTCTTCAGATCCCTCCCAACCCTGCATTTCTATGGATCCGGGATTTTGGAAATGCCTGCAGTCACAGTATGTCACTGGGTTATAGGAAACCCCTCCTCGGGTGTGTTAAAGGCACTACTTTGCAGGCATTTAGCCTTAGCCACGGTATTCAGTCATTTTTGAGATGATCACAAGCGGCATATTTATTGCTGTGTGGTAAATCATCCTGCCCTGTTCTGTTTTGCTAGATTTTTGTTCTTAATCATGTCGGTCTTTCTGCGTGTTGTGTCTGTGCAATCAAATGCATGTCATTTACAATCCTCCTATCTGAATTGAGAACATACATTTCAGGCTTGTATGTACCCAAGCAAAGTGAGCAACGGAGAAACCAAATGTTAGTAACTGCTGCTTTCTGTGTCTCATACAGAAGATTTATCTTGATATACAGTTTTGTGCTGGTTTAAACAGGGAAGTGACATTTAAAAAAATCCACTTTGGGGGATGTTATTGAAAGAACTTAAATGCATGTTATGATTAACTTGCCAAAGCTACTAGAAGTAAACACATCCTTAATGTAGACTAGAACGTCTTCACATAAAACCCTTTCCCACATCCCCCTCCCTCCCCTTCACCTCCCAAGTTTCATCCTAGCCTAAGGCAGTAAAATCCGCAGGGTGGGGGTTTCCTTAAACACATTGTATATGAGAGTATGTGACTTATCATCTCTGTGCCTCATTTACAGTGAGACTTAGCAGCTGCTTCGCAACCATGTGATACATTGAGCTTTGTATAATAGTTCACTTGAAGGTCTTTGCACAGTTCAGGCATGTCAGCTGAGTACCTTCAAGCAGTGCAGGGACTTGTAATTAGAGTGGCCCGAGGCTGCTCGCCTTTCTGAGGGGCTTTGTCTTCCCCGCGGATCCCAGTGGCATCCTGTTTCCAGAGGCTCGCCATCCGAGCGCTCCAGCGCGGGCTCGGCGGGCGGTGGGGGGATCCGAGGTATGTCAGGAACTGAAAACAGGTATGAGAGTTCAAGCCTAGACAAAGGTCTTGTTAGTCATTTGAACACAAAGCATGCAGCACCTTGCCTCTGCTGGATCCCGCAGCAGGTAAAGAACAAACCGCCCTGTGCTTTACCTCAGAGGAGTTATGCCCCAGTCCCTTTCCAAAATAAACAATCCACTGTGTTTATCTGTAATGACTTTTGTCACTTTAAGCAACTTGACTGATGCAGACATTCTTGGGAGCATGTCAAAGAAAGAAACACACTGTTTTCTAAGTCGGCCTTTTAAATGACTGCATCACTTCTGCAACTCTCTGAGCGCTTTATACCCTGCCTGCCAGTTCCCATCCATTTTTCCCTGAGCATTTTTGGAAGCAGAGATTGAGCAATTTGAAAGGGATAAGCCTGAACTTCCTATTTTTGCCTTTCCATTTCTGTCATGCCCTAAGACAGAGGGAAAAAAATAAAAAGAAAAAGAACGAACCTGAGATTTTTATATGGAAGAGTACACTTCTGGTCTCTCAAATTTGCAAAGGTGTGTTGAAGCTCAGAGGATTTTAAACAGCAAATCAACAAGATATTGCTAAAACAGCTGCTCTAGGAAACAGATAATTTGGTTTTACCTCATAAAAGGGTTACTTTTGATGGCTGGGCTAGGAGAAAATGCTCCTCACAAGCATAAGCTAGCTCACCATTTTCATCTGTTACCCTCCTGCATTGGCTCTGTAGCAAGTATAAATCAATGTATAAGAAATGACAGGCCTGCTGTGAGGAAGCATGTTTACCTACTCTTGTACCTCTCTCTCATGGCTCACTGAGGAAGAAATATTTCTGGTACCCACACTCACCACTACATGAGAAAACGGGATTTTTCCACAGAGGTGCAGGGAATCACCATCGTGTTGGACTGGCTCTCACAAGGCACAACAGCCCTCCCTTCCCACCACCTCCTACACACCCACTGCCTGCAGCGCCTGGCTGTGCCATTCCATCACCAGAGGGGTGGGAGTGTGGTGAGTGCTCACCAAAGTGACTGAAGGTGGCACACAGGTGACTCTCTTTTTAAATAAATCTGAAGAGCTGTCATTTTTTATGAATGAAGAAACAGGTCCTCTGTCAGTGCTGCCAGGAGGGACATGGCTCTCCTTCTTCTGCCTCCTTGGAAGAGCAGGGCTGAGGATATCACATGCTCACATCCACCATAGCATATAGCCCTTGTGGCTATATTTATCTCTCTAAAGGAAAAAGAGCAATGGACCACCTTCTGGCCCCAAGCCTGCTCTGCTGTCCTCAGAGCAAGAGGCCCAGGTGAGATATTGCTCTACTAGTAAATGAGATAGACAGATTAAAGAGAAGTGGATTGGCTGCCTCGTTGCATTGTGAGGCTGGTCCTTGGCCTTGAGCAGTGCCCACGAGCACTGTCAGACAATAGCCAGAGACGGTCCAGAGGTCATCATGGCCCTCAGGCTGTTCCCAGTAGGGCAGCTGAGCGCAGCCCCCTTCTTCTGATGGGAGTGTGATGGGGGTAATCTTCCTTGCCAGTTGGCCTCAAAGCCAGAGACCAGTCCTAGGCATGCTTAATTACCAGTATGCGTAGCTGGAGTTTGCACCCCTGCAACTCGGAGAGCAACTTTAGGTTTCCTCTGGCCCGTGGGGTGTCCCTGTAACCCTACGACATAATTATTATGTTACTCTTGGTTATTCAGTTCAAAGTATCTGAAATAGTTGAGGGCTATGTCGCAAGCAAAAAGCAGTGTTTTTATAGCACAGATTGAATGGATGTGCTGCATACCCAGAGGTGTGCCATGAGGGCACAGGGAGTGCTTCAGGGTGCAGTGTCTGCTGGGATAGCGTTGGAGGCATGGGGAAAGTGGAGGGAGCCAAATCTGGTCTCATCTTAGCCACACTGTTCTTAAGAAGTGGTCCCTGGGGGGGGAAATTATCCCCTTACTTCCTCAAACACAGGCACTATCATCTGCTGCTGCCTTTGCTGCACCAGCTTGCTGCTCTTGTTCCTTTTCCCAACATTGCTTCTGCCACCGCTGCCCTGGCTCTGCTGCAGCCTTCAGTGAGCCGGGCGGCAGCAGATGCATGGACACGACACAGACACACAGGGGTCCCTCCAGTTTTCCTTGCGGTGGTGTGAGCTCAGCCCAGGAGCTAGGCTTGCTGGGCAATACAAACCTGACATCAGGTTTATGTTGCTGGCACTCCAAGTAGCAGCTGGCTTTGCTTCCAGCCCTAGGCTCCTTGCAGCCGTGGGTGAATTGCTTGCTAGAATAAAGCTTGCTAATTTAGTACTAATTTTGGAGTGTCTACATTGTGTTTTTGTCATGGCAGTCTAAACAGACATGAGAAACATTCAGCAAGCTTGCTTGGGCTTTTCTTCTGCCTCTAGAAACAGCAGACTAGAACCAGCCCAAACCGCTGGGACTGTTTAGCTAGAGCTGGGGTTTGGATACTGTAATTCACTCATGCTGATATTGTTATTTCTATCCACCAACAATATTCAGTAATATCAAGTAGATTTTGGCCCAGTAGATCCCTTGTGTGTTCAAAAATAGGGAAGCCTGATGAAAAGATTTCCCTGCCTGTCCCTCTGGGTTTGTATCTAAAAGTTCTGACTTCAGGCTTTGCATTCTCTATGGTATTTTGAAATCAGTATCTCCTTTTATTAACCTGAACATTCTGGAGCTTACAAAATTACCTATGACATAAGAATATTGTCACTTGGCCAGTTTTCCTCTTAGAGATAATATTTTATGAAGTTCTAAATATGCATCGCTGAATTGCTTCATGTTTTTCAGTGCTCTTGGAAATGAGCATGATATCAAACTCATCACAGAATTAAACTTGCAGGTTCCCAGCCACAGGGCTCATCCAGCAAGCTTGCATCCAGTTCATGTTATTTTAACACTGAACATGTCTATGAGCCCCGGCTGGTGTCAGTGACAAAATCCCATTGATTTAAAGGAAAGTAGGATGGGGCCCAAAATGCTCATTCTGTTGATTTTCTTAATGGGCTTCAGTTTAACCCTACAGCACTGAACACTCTTTCGTTTCCTATGGCCCAACTTTATCTCTTCATCTCAATACTCCCAAGTTTACATGACTCTCCTTTTCATCCCATCAACAAAGAATTATGCTGAATTACGGCTTTGTTACTAAAGGGGAGTTGTGTGTTTGAGGTATATTTTTCACGAGGCATTTTGGCCAAGTGGATGAGGTATTAATATGAGAAACTATAAACAAATCTTGGTTTTCTAAACTGCGGATAGAGTGATTGGCTTAATTTGTTTCTATACACTGCCATCTTGAAAACTAAACTGAAGCATCCAAATTAAACAGGAGATGTAAATATTAGCCAGATGTTCCCTGGTGTCAGAACTCTTTTTTGTTTCTTTTTTTCTATTAAATGGGTACACTTTTTTACATCTAACATAATGACCTATGTTTTAGATTTTGGTCCTGGCCTAATGGCTTTTTATCATATGATTATGATATCATCCAATCATGTAAGCGTCATGAGATGCTGTTCAGCTTTGCTGAAGCACATGAGTGTCAAACTGCTTAGTTTAGGCTGAACCATTTGTCTGACTGTCTTAATGTGGGGAGTGAATGTGCTGTTAATTTAGGAAATGCCAGCTGAGGCTGAGGGTTTAGCGAGCCAAGCAAAACAGAGCACTGACCACAGATTGAAACATTACAGAGTTCCTTAATGGTTCTGTCAAAAAGAAATATAACACTTTTTTTTTCCCCCTACAGAAGTTGCAATAGTCTTCTGGTGCAAGTAGCAACCAGTAGGGTTTTAGCATTGATAAACATGGATGGAAAAGACAGGCACTTGACTTAGCTTTTGGTTAATGCTTTTTCGTGAAGGCATTTGTTTGAGTTTGATGATAGTGAAGCTTTTGGTTCCATTCCTCACATTTAATATTACCAGGCAAATGACTTTAGCTACCAGTAAATCAGGATTTAGCAGATACAGATGAAAGATTTTCAATATAATTAAAATTGTAACACTGACTTTATAGGTTTATATGTAAATGAGCAAAGCAAAATGANTCTGCTTAGCACCCTAAGGACTTTGGGGGGTGAAAGAGAGAAAACTTAACAAATGAAATTATTATTATTATTATTATTATTATTATTATTATTATTATTATTTATCTATCCAAAGCTTTGTTAGAGGAAAGAGGCTTGCCTGTGAACTTTCCTCTGCAGAAATTCTCATCACTTAGGCCATTTAAAAATAGACTGGACAAAGCACTAGGGAACATGCTGCGGAGAGCAAGTCTGCGCTGTTAGCGAGAGGGACTAGATGACTTTTCCATATCTATGTTTTTTATTGTAGCAGGGTAATATGCTACCACTGTGGCCTCTAAGGCAACAAAACAGAATAAATGAATCTCAAATGCGCATCTGCCCTGAGATTTCCACCACAGTCAAGCAACTACACTGAAAATCTCTTCTGGAAATGACCAACTAAGAATATTGTTATTAGTGAATTGCAAGATATCCTTCACAGTAAGGAACACCAGTGTTTGAAAGTAAAGGCTTTGAAGGTCCTTCCAACTTATGGGAAAGCATTTTCCAAATCATCCTTGTGAAAATAATGTAAATGGTCTCTTTTCCCCTTCTCTGACAAAAGGTGTGAATTGCCTCCAGTGACACTGTCTCCATCCATCTTGCTGCTATACGAAGTACCCAGCCCTGTAAGACAAAGGAGGTGGAGGCCATTTCCACTCCCAGAAGGCTCTCATCACATTGCAGTATCAGGCTTTATTTTGGTTTATTACTTTATTGTCTGGAGAATGTGAAAGAGATCAGGCTGTATTTCTCACAGAAGAAAGGATGCAACCGTTGAAACAAGTGCACCAGAAGGAATGGATTAAAATCTAGTGAAGCCTTTCATTGCAGTTACTGAAGCCAAATTATATTCTGTAAAGCATATTTTGTAGCAGTTAAAATAAGTAGAGTGAGCCTTTAAAATCTTCATGGTTTTTTGGCCTCATACATTAGGTAAAAGGCCATCAGTGGGTTTGTGTTTTGAGAGGCCCCTAGTACAGCTGAGTGAAAATACGGGACTTCACTTCATACCAANTGGGGAGTGAATGTGCTGTTAATTTAGGAAATGCCAGCTGAGGCTGAGGGTTTAGCGAGCCAAGCAAAACAGAGCACTGACCACAGATTGAAACATTACAGAGTTCCTTAATGGTTCTGTCAAAAAGAAATATAACACTTTTTTTTTCCCCCTACAGAAGTTGCAATAGTCTTATGGTGCAAGTAGCAACCAGTAGGGTTTTAGCATTGATAAACATGGATGGAAAAGACAGGCACTTGACTTAGCTTTTGGTTAATGCTTTTTCGTGAAGGCATTTGTTTGAGTTTGATGATAGTGAAGCTTTTGGTTCCATTCCTCACATTTAATATTACCAGGCAAATGACTTTAGCTACCAGTAAATCAGGATTTAGCAGATACAGATGAAAGATTTTCAATATAATTAAAATTGTATCACTGACTTTATAGGTTTATATGTAAATGAGCAAAGCAAAATGACATCTGTCTTTTTTTTTTTTTTTCTGTTAACCTCAATAGCTTTGCTCAGAAATACGGTCTTTTTAAATTTCCCTCAATGTAGGTCTGGATTTGCGAGATACTGAGAATGCTTGAAGAGCCTTGAATCTCCTGCTAAGCACTGACAATTAAACCTCCACGAATTTGGCCCTAGAGCTTGAACAGTTATGGGTTCTGCTGAGAGGGTTTGCTGCAATAATCCGTACTCTAAGACCCCTTTGTTCCTAAGCTGCACATCTGCTAGGGCCCTTGTCCTCCCCTTTTTTTTGTTTCAGTGTTGTTTTTTATTTATTGATCTCTTCGAAACATTGCTGAGCTTGGTTAGGACAAGAAATGTTTTTATGATGTCTGCTTAGCACCCTAAGGACTTTGGGGGGTGAAAGAGAGAAAACTTAACAAATGAAATTATTATTATTATTATTATTATTATTATTATTATTATTATTATTTATCTATCCAAAGCTTTGTTAGAGGAAAGAGGCTTGCCTGTGAACTTTCCTCTGCAGAAATTCTCATCACTTAGGCCATTTAAAAATAGACTGGACAAAGCACTAGGGAACATGCTGCGGAGAGCAAGTCTGCGCTGTTAGCGAGAGGGACTAGATGACTTTTCCATATCTATGTTTTTTATTGTAGCAGGGTAATATGCTACCACTGTGGCCTCTAAGGCAACAAAACAGAATAAATGAATCTCAAATGCGCATCTGCCCTGAGATTTCCACCACAGTCAAGCAACTACACTGAAAATCTCTTCTGGAAATGACCAACTAAGAATATTGTTATTAGTGAATTGCAAGATATCCTTCACAGTAAGGAACACCAGTGTTTGAAAGTAAAGGCTTTGAAGGTCCTTCCAACTTATGGGAAAGCATTTTCCAAATCATCCTTGTGAAAATAATGTAAATGGTCTCTTTTCCCCTTCTCTGACAAAAGGTGTGAATTGCCTCCAGTGACACTGTCTCCATCCATCTTGCTGCTATACGAAGTACCCAGCCCTGTAAGACAAAGGAGGTGGAGGCCATTTCCACTCCCAGAAGGCTCTCATCACATTGCAGTATCAGGCTTTATTTTGGTTTATTACTTTATTGTCTGGAGAATGTGAAAGAGATCAGGCTGTATTTCTCACAGAAGAAAGGATGCAACCGTTGAAACAAGTGCACCAGAAGGAATGGATTAAAATCTAGTGAAGCCTTTCATTGCAGTTACTGAAGCCAAATTATATTCTGTAAAGCATATTTTGTAGCAGTTAAAATAAGTAGAGTGAGCCTTTAAAATCTTCATGGTTTTTTGGCCTCATACATTAGGTAAAAGGCCATCAGTGGGTTTGTGTTTTGAGAGGCCCCTAGTACAGCTGAGTGAAAATACGGGACTTCACTTCATACCAACGAATTACCCATTCTGAACAATCCCAAACATGCAAACCACTGTAGCTGGACTGGCAAGATGTGCAGGTGCTACAGATGAGTAACTGGTCAGACTTCTCACCACCTCCCTCTCTCCTTTCTCATAATCTCTCTTTATTTCATGTCTAAAATGATGTTTCAAGATCTTAATTGCTGGGCCCACTTCTTTATATGCCTAGCAAGATTTGTACTCCATTACTGGGGACTATTAAGTAGTAGCTCCCAGTTCCTCAGTAGTCTTAAGGAAAAGCACCGTCACTCACTGGCTGACTAGAACTGTGTTTAATGCATGTTTAATCTTTGTTTATGGTAGCTACAGAATGTTTTCTGAGGTACCATGTTGCATCTTCTAGACCTGGAGTCCCCAACAACCCAAAATATAGCCTCCAGTCACAATGTGTTTTGTCCTGGTCTTGTTAAAATATTAGGGAAGGAAATGCTTTATTGCACCCTGCGTATAGAGATGGAATATTTGTTTTCCATTTCATATTTTGCAGTGTAATTCTTTTTGTTAAATATTTCACGGTTCTCTAGTCATTCAGAAATATTGTGGTTAAATTGTGGTTAAAGTGTGATGAGACTGTCCCTTTAACAGCCTCTCTATTCTACCATTATTTCTGCAATGGTAATTTTTAAAATCACAGCACTTCTATTATCCCGGGTTTGCAATCACGGCAACTGTGTATCAGTGTTTCACTTAAGTGTTATTAGTCAAGAATTGTTGCTATCACCAAAACCCTGTGATAACAGAAACTCTGTGGAAATATCACTACTTCCACATTAAAGCATTTACAAATCAAAGATAAATAACTGGGTGGAAGAAAAAAACAAAACCAAAAAAAAAGCAAACCAAAAACCAAGCACACGAGGAATGAACGTCCTGTGAGAAAATTGTGTAGATATGAGATGAACATAACACTGACCCTCATAACAATGACATAACACTTGTGCATCACCTTGGGAGGCTTCAGAACTGCCCAGAGTGGAAGATGTAAAGCAGTCTCACTTACGTATCTTGCAAGAGTGCACTGAAGTTGAACTGAGGAATGTCTGGACTATTTTCTGAAGCTATCCAAGATAGGAGTTGAAATTCATCCAGGTCCAAAAGGCCGTAACCACTTCAATAAAAGTTTTTGTGTTCCCCTGGCAACACCTTTCCCATGCACTCAGAGCAGTTCTGGGGATGAATGGTGCAAAGTAGCCAAAGGCCACGGGGAGGACTGTGAGCTCTTCACTTACCTACATCTTCTAGTTTCAACATGCCGGACAAATGGTATGAATTATCTACAGGCTTTATTCTAGCCATAAGCTGCATTGCTGCCCAATGCCACAGCCGTAGTTTGGAGACTGGATTTCAGAGCTTTCTCGGTATTTTGGGGACAGTATCCTGGAATGACCTCCCTAACAGGTGGTGAATAGGAAAGACTACAACATTGCTAAGAGAAGAGTTTTTCATGTTTAGAGAAAAGACAATTCAGAATGTAAAAGAGAAAGCTTGTAAGTAGGTGATTTATTGGTATTCCCAAGGGGATGTGTGATTTCTGTTTGTTGATCATCTGTTTTATACCATATTTATACTGGCCAGGAAGGAATTCCCACTTCCTTTTCTCCCTTGATGTATACCTTGGCCTCTAGGTTGTTTATTTGTTTGTATTCCTTTGAAGTATTTAGAGACTGGCCATGGCTAGAGACAGGTGAATGGGTGCACTAATAGCAGCTTCCGTGTGCTTGCATGGCTTGTGGCCCTCGCACAGTATTAAATCCACGTGCTGATTTGGCATAAGAATCCGTTGCCCTCTTCCTCCAGGCTGCACTACTAGGGAATTTTCAATGTTTGTATTTTGCTTTCCTCTGTAGTGGATTTAACCCCACAAATCACCTGCTGTGACAAGGACTATGGACAATGGCAATGCCTTCAGTTGACCTCCTCATTCTCTTGTCACATTAATCATCATGACTTTTAGTCCCTTTCTGTCAGTCTTAAGTTTGCTATAGAATTATAAGAACTATTCAAAGTGGATCAAAATATAGAAAGGCCTTTTGTTTGGCTGCAGTTTCTGAAACGACTTTATGTTTTATGACCATGAAATCTGTACAAGAAGTCCCTCTCATTTGACAACTTCACTCTCTTACAATCTGCATCACGGTATCCCCAAAGATAAACCTCTTCCATTTTTACTAAAGAGGACTCAAGCGTGTTTGAAAAAAAAAAATTTCTGAGAATCTGGACTAGTCAAATAAGGCAGAATTAATGTATTTGTTATTACTACTGCTTTGGCTGTCTTACAAAAATATAACAAACACCACTGACCTTAACAAAGCCAACAGGAGTTCAGTATGAGATACAGAAAATGATGAAAAATGGAAAATGCTTTGTTACATTTTACAATGTAAAATACCATTAGAAGCTTGTCCCTGCTGTATAATATTGATTGTGGTCTCCTAATATCCTCTACCTGGAACTGCAATAAACTCTGACCATCTTCGTGACTGGGGGCTGCAAATTCGTCTTTAGAAAATGTGGGGGGAGTACAAATACTGTCATCATCTCACAGGAAGAGATACATAGGCTCAGAAAGTTTACACTTGCATTTGCCAAATTCACAAAGACCCCTATAGCAAGGCCGCAAAAAGACCCTTAGAGCTTCCAGATGCCATTTGACTGCTACAGACACAAAACTACACTTCCTATGACTTAAGCTAATAATTACATCAAGGATATGTTTATAAGCAAGAGTTAGTCAAGGCTTTTGTGAGTTTATGTCTCTGTAGCTACTAACTAACATTTAGAGAATTTCTGTGGTCAGTTGCCATTAGTATTTCACTGAAAAACACAACAAAGATTTTTAAAGCATATACAAATAAGCACATGTATGCACATTAAAGTAAAACAAAAAATCCTGTTGCAAGAGAGAAGTGGGGAGTTTTAATTTATGATAACTGAAGGAATTTGAGATTATTACTGACAGGATTTCCTTCTTCAATAAGATCACAGTAGCATAAATAAAGGTGACATATTGCTTCACTGAGAACTATGAAGTCCAGGTCTGTCTTAAGCAGTCATTTGCAGAAGTTGTTTGCAGATGGGAAAATGTAGGAGTGAAATGAGGAGCTGCAGACAAATCTTAATGTCTACACAAGGTTCCAAGCCTTAAGGTTTAGGAAGTCTATTTTTAAACTTAGTTTCTTTGAAAAACTGAGACCTGCGACTAGTGCTTGTCATTATGGTATAATGATCTATCTTCTTGCCAGAGTATTTGAGGATTATATTTCGCAGAGAAGTAGAGTTATCTGCCAGAGATTATTCTTCATGTTTGTGGTCTGTTTTTCCTCTCTTCCTAGTAAAGCCTACAGCCTTCCATAGTTCCTAAGGCATTAAAACCAACTGTGCAAATGTCTTCTCTCCCGAATTTCAACAAACTTGTCTCTGTCCAAGCTGACTGCTCCTGGGGGCAGCCTGCTCAGGGAACTCAGTGTCGCAGGAGCCAGTGTCCTTCTGCTGTTGCTGCTCAAGCATCTCCTTGCTGGGCAGCTTGCTTAAAACTGGCCAAATGGTCTTGGGATCAGCAAAGCTCATTGAAAGACTGAACTAATACAACCAATGTCAAAAGAAAACTACAGGGAAAAAGGAAAAATGCCCCTTGTTCAAGGATACTTAACTAGGTACCACTCACCAAATAACGCCCCACCAAATGCCTCTGAGCAAAGGAAATTAATCTTCTCTGCTCTGGTTTCATGACCAGCTTCCAGTTTCACCCAGGGCTGGGTGGGAAGGAAATGTTATTGCATTTGTATGCATTATATTTGTATATGCAACTGTATGCTGTGCTATCAGAAGGATGTGTGCCTTCTGGGATAGGTGGCACCCTTCAAACCATCTGGAGCAGAGAGCTAAAGAAGCGCTGTTAATGACAAAAGACCTGTGTGTGTAGCATATGATCTACATATTGGGTGTACATTATGGCAAATGCATGATCTGCCTACTGGCTATGAGAATATTTGGAAAATTTTTCACATATAGGGGCTTAGGCTAATAGATTGCACCATAATATGGTAAGTTACAGATGTCTAGGCAGTGAACAATTTTGTTTGTGATACTCAGGTGGATACTAGCCCCAAGGTCTCAAATCCTTTCCATGAGGCGATGTATCCCTCAAAACCCAAAGAACCCTCCACTGTGAATCAAATGCCTCACAATGGGGTTTATTTATAAAAATGAATTCTTGTATCCCATGATTTATCTATCTGTTATACAGACTGACTGAGAAGGATGCTTCATGTATAAGACAAGGAGATCCACCAGTCAATGCTTGTCATTCCCTTACAGCAGAGATGTATGGAAATGTGCTTTATAGATGTGACTACAAACAACTTGAGAGGAGGATCTGGAACAGCCAGGAGAAATAATGTAACAAAATATAAATGAGAGAAACAGATTGGTAAAAAGCACAACTGTTATGTCCTTCCCATGTTGCTAGCATTAGGGTCCCAAATACAATTTTCTCTGTTCTTATTCTACCTCTTGCTTGACATACAAAGGTTTGCAGCAGTGAAAGAGGAGTGAGGGAGAAAGAAACTATATGTAGATAAGGAGAAGATTTGTATATGATAGAAGCATTGTAGGTTTGATCCATCCCTTATCTGCTGGGAAATAAAAAGAACAGAAGGATGCATGCTAAATTTGAAACAGGGGTCAGACTCCTTCTAGTTTACAAGAACTGTTCCAGATTAAATAGTCTGTTCAGACTGAGACATTACTTTGGATGGAAAGAACCAGATAAGCACTGTTGCTATTTCTTTAAATACTCTTACTGCATTGGTTTCAAAACTCAAAAAGAAAACCGAAAATTTGTGTAAAATATCCCTCAAAATACCTTAACAAGCTAAGCGAAGTGGATCTAGCAGTGATGTAAAGCAATCACACATAGCAACTGAAAAAAACTGCAGAGAAAGGATAGTATTCGTTTTCCTTGGCTTTTCAAGACCTTGTTTTAACAATGTACTTAATAGTCTGCCTACATTTAAGCACGTGATTTAAGTGAATTGAGTCTAATTGAAATAGCTGGCAACAAACAGCAAACTGTGTTTTCAGAAATACATCAACAGTTGTTTAAGATGGTTATTGTTAGTCACGGCAAGGTAGCACACTATACTTCTCAGTCTCGTCAATTTATTCTTTATTGTGATTTGATTCTGCAAAAGTCATGGGGCTCCTCTACCTACTTTCCTAAAAAACAGTTCTCGTACATCTTTATCTTCCAAGTTTTGCTCTTGTTCAAATGAAGGCTGAAAACTCAAAACAACTGCAGTTTCACAGTGTTAGTACAAAACTTTATGAGACTGGGACTAAATCTGCACTTCTGCAGTCAATTGTGGCCACATTAGGGCCATTATCAGCTCAGGCAGTTACTGAAAACACTAAAATAAAGTTTCACACTACTTGTCCTGCTGATGTGTTTACCAGGCCATATTATCTCCTCTGCATGAATCCAGATATTGGGGGTGCTGTTATCTGGTCATAAAGAAGGAAAACCAAAAGAACAAGAACTACCTCCTGCCCCTCTACCCCACCCTTCCCCTAGCTCTCCCCCTCTGATCTTTAGTGAGCTTCTTTTGGATGGGGTTGGAAAGCCAAATTCGGTTCTCAGTTACACTGGTGTGTGCTTGAATAAACCCATAGCCATCATGGGAGATATTCTGGTTTTACACTGTTACAGGAGATAGTAAGTTTTGGCAACGACCTTTATATAGCCACGTCCCATAGTGTAAACAGCTTGCTTGTATGCAAACAAATTACAAAATTGTGTATAGAGTAAGAGAATCCCTGCTTTTAAGCTGTCTTGCTCAGGAAAAGGAATTAAGTCATCCAACTTGGATATGTGCAATCCTCTTGAATTCTTTAAATTTATAACTTTCTATTGCTGTGTAAACTTGAGTTTCCTTGTAGAGATGCCATTCTCTCTAATTGTTTACTTCTTGAGGATATAATTTTAAAAGATCATATTGTATCTAGTCATCTACACCATCTGATGCGATTTAAGGGAAAAAAAAAAAAAAAAAAGACTACTAAATATAGTTAACACAGCTTGGTTCTGTCTTCTTGTAACTCCCCTACAGGCAATGGAAAAGGAGCCCAGAAAACAATTTGTTTATTATAAGCAGGTCAGTCCTCCGGGGTATTCATGGAATCACGCAGTGGGAGAGGACAATCACGGCACTGAAATGGTGGGTAATTTTATTTGTTCCACTTGATGGTCACAGTGGCATCATGCTGGCCAATTACTCTTGAGTCAGCAGGTTTCAGAGGTTAAGACCCCCTTGTGGGTTGCAGCACTGCAGGCGAAGTATTCAGGCCAGATTGAAACCGTTTCAAGAGCAGAGACGCCAGCCTTCTTCTCCCTTGGAGATCTCCTTTTTCAACAGTGTATGAGACATACATGTGATAAAATAAGCATGTCTCTAGCATCGAGACAGCTTAATTATTGAGAGTGGAAAAAATGCCAGCTTCAGATAAAGAAAGGAAGAAAATCAGCCAGAGACAGGCTACGCCGAGGAGGCATGAAGCGAACAAATACTGCAAACTTCGACTGCAGGTTCCAAAGGAAAGATCATGTCTGGGAATAATCCTCCTGCCAATAGCCTACTAGTGTTTCAAGGCTGCTGAACCTTTAACAATTTCATCACATTTTTCTCCAGTGGAAATGTTTTAAGCTACTTCTTCAGTGATCTATAATTCTAAGGGGAAAAGCAGCAGCAAAGCATTTGCTTTACCACTAGAGCCTGCCACAAGCGATTGGGCAGAGGCGGATATGAAATCCAAGCTAGCAGAAATAACGTGTGTGAGTGTGTGTGTGAGGGAATTGGGCAGGAGGGCTGTCCGGGACGGGCTGAAATTGTTCCATTAGGCTTTGCCATAGATGAAATTCATGAAGTGACTCACATTTCATTTGGAGAGGGGTATGGGAAGCAAGGAAGTGGCATTTTATCCTCTTAATTATAATACTAGTGTTATGATCTCGGAAACAGGGGAGGCTATTCTCAGGCTTAAGCTCCGTTGTGTATGTGACATTTCAGGCTTAAAACATCTCAAGTGTATATTTCCTGTCAGAAATACTACGCTGTGAGAGCTATTCAGTTTCTGAAGGATTCACTGGAGAGTTAAGATCTATGCTTTAATGTTTTTTTGGCTAGTATCATGCCAGTTTGCAGTTTCTGGAAAACGTCTCAAGAATCTCAGAACCAAGACATAGATGTATTATTATGATTAATAGTGGTGCTAATTCATCCAGAGCCTGTTCTTGAGAGACAGAAATGATCAGTGGGACTCTAAACTCTGATGTCTTGCTCTGCAGAACTGGATCCAATGACCTCTTAAGTTTAATATAAATGTCAGGCTATTTGAATTTGCAAAACACATTGGGATGAATTGGAATGAAAGAAAATGTATGTATCAGGGTTTTTTTAATAATTTTATTATTAGAAGTAATTTTTCTTTCTTTGAATATGACAAATCCTGCAACTGACTTTTTCAGATCAAAAAGCATTTTGATTTGAAAAATACTGGAGCATCGCTTTTTTGGAAGTGATATCCCAGGGAAAGGAGGAATCCAATGGGAGAAGTTTTTCTTATCCTCCTTATTCCTCTAGCACCACTTTATATGACATGAACACTGGAAAAGTCTCGCACAAGGAAGTCCTCACTGTGGTCGGCATTGACTGTTGACATTATGGCCGTATCTAGCCCTATGCCTGGGCATCAAAAGTGGAGTAAAGCCCAACTCACAGCCTATTTAAAATCAGGTACATTTTATATTGCACTGATTTGAACGCCGGCAGAAAGTTAAGCACATACTTACTTAACCAGCTTTGCTAAGCTGTGGCTGCTGTGAATGTGCACTCATTGTTACAGATGTCTAATGAATAAAGGACACGCAAGACTTCATTTAAAAAAAAAAAATTAAAAAATAATTTTAAGAGCTTAGTAATGATCTTTTTAAGAGCCTGGAAATCTTTTTATTTGGAAGTTCAGAATATGAATCAGAGCTTAGGAGAAAGATGAGAACCAGTCTTTGTCAGCTAGGTTTAACTGCTTGATTCCCCTGCACAAACAGTTGACAATTAACCCTTGGATGACTTATGCAGAGGCAGTATGTATGGACTGTCCAGAGGTAGCCCCACACTGAGCTGCATCTAAAACACTACTTCATCTTCCAGATTCTGCTGCAGCCTATGTGACAGCTTTGGAGTTCATACCAGGAAAAATGGTAGACAAAGAACAAACTGGGCTGTGGAAATTGCACCAGGAGGAAGGAAAGCTATGAGGAAATATATCGTTTCTCTTCCCACTGCCATCAATAAAATACCAAGTAGGAATATGTACTTTTCATCTGCAGACTAGTGGAATAAGTGATGTTGATAAGAAAAATGTAATTTTATTGGTTTAATTGAATACGCTGTTTAATTAAGTATGTATGGTTGACATCTTGTGTTTTAGAAATAATGGGCAATGACAGTACAGAGCTTGCTGTGCTTTGGATGCCCTGGGGAAAAAAAGGTATAAATAATTGTAAATATTCAAATTCATTTTGATGGCAAAAAATATCTGCTTTGGTTGATGAAGTTGTCTTTATGAGAGAAAAGACCTGATACAACAAATGCAGCAAATTTGTAAATCAATAAATGAAGGAACTGGGTTTTCTTTATGCTTGGAAACATACATGCTGCTCCACTACAATGGGTTTAAATAGACTGTGTACCAAATTAAAAGAGAAAATGAATGGTTAATTTGCCCAATTTATCCAAACCAAGATAAGAAACTTCATTCAGCTCTTTTAAAGGTTTTTGCCATAAATAAATCATAATCCTAAATAAATAAGACATGTGAATGTATTTTTAATGATAGAAGTCTGTATTTAAACATCCAACTTGCTTTCTATTCCTCATGCTTATTTAGAAATTTTTTCTAATATTATGATTTTTCCAAGATCTAGAGGATCTGGCATTAAGAAACATGGCAAGGATCAATAGAAAGAAGAAAATGCAATAGTTTGTGGGATTTCCAATTTCTTATGGATACTTCTCATGAAAGATTCTCTAAGATTTTATCATTTGCTTCGCCAAAATAAAATAGCATCAGTTGTAATTAAATACACCACGAACACTTCAGGGAACCATGAAAGTATATTTCAGAAATGTCTGTCCGAATGTTGTTACTTTCTTTGAATGATATATTGTACAAATTATTAGGGCAAAATCTGTCATGCAGAAAAGATTTTCAGCCCTTAGGTGTACTCATGACTATGCAGAAACAACCTCAGATGTGGAGAGTCTCAGCGATTTGTTGTAAACATGTGTCCTTGCATTTGGATCTTCATGTATGTACAGGTATAGATTGATAAAGATCTACTGAACTAAATGCTTCAAGGGAAAACAATTCAGGACTTTAAGAAACTTCAATAAATCTCAGTTGGAAGACTTTTATTTCTGAGATTTCTTGAAACCAGTTTGATAATACAAGGAACTAGCCCATCTCCTGCACATCTCAGACAAATCTGCACCTAGTTCCCTCAGTAAATGTCACTTATTAGGGACTTCACCATGATGACAATAAAAAGAAAAAAAAATCGTGCCTTGCAAATGAAAACTTCTGTGAATAGCTGCCAAAGGAGAAAATACATGATTAATCATTGCTGAAATGCCTCTTCATGTGAGGGGAAAGCACATGATTTCACATCCCAGTCACACTGGTGCCACACACATCCATCAATGCTGTTGTACCTCAACAGAGTGAAAACAAGACCAGAGTTTTAGGAGGGTTCAGTAATGGGAATTAAGACGATAACTGAATTTGCAGTTCCATGGCTAAAACAATAAATACATTTCACCAATCTGATCAAAAATAATTTCATTTTTCTCTGGGGATTTTTGCTCATGTGAAAATATAAAAAAACTTACTCTCCTTTTTTTTCCCCTTTTTTCTTTTTTTACCATAGAATTGTAGAATTCTTGTGGTTGGAAGGCATATCTGGAGATTACCTCATTCAACCCCCCTGCTCAAGCATGGTCAGCTAGAGTAGGTTGCTAGGACTGTATCCAGTCTCTGAGCAACCTGTTCCAGTGCCAGTGTTTGACCACCCTCACAGGTTTATTTAAAGTGTATGTTTGGAGCTGTCTGCAATAAAAGTAAGAAGGTATAAGACAATATTTGTAAGACTTTACAAAAAGGTCATCCTCTTGTACTGAGTCATGCACTGCTGTGAGCCTATGTGTCTGGTTAGCCCCGGGAACTTCCTGGTTTAGGCATCACCCCACCTGGTAGGATTTGAACCAGTTTTCCACCTCCAAGTGGTCTAACCACCAGTCTGCGAGGTATCCAGGTGTAAAAAGAAAAGAGAGGAGGGTGGACTATGACTCATGGCACAGCAGTCCAGGTGCAGTCCAGGGAGACGGATTTAAGCCTGCATTCTACTGAATAGGGGTTTAAACCTGAATTTATAGCATGACCTCCTTGATGACACTTCCCAAACTTGCTACTCAAGTCAGCATGCACAAGGCCAGATTTTAAATAGGGCAGCACCTAGGTGTGCTTTTTTCCTGAAAGCTTCTGAAACCCTGTCCCTTTTTAAAATAGCTGTGCAGGGGTGGAAAGCTTTTGCCATTGAGCCACCGGCTGTGATTCTGTTCAGCTCTGCTGTCCTGTGAGTTTCCCATGTAAGCTTTGCAGCGTGACAGCTTCCTGTGGAACAGAGCAGCCTGAAGGGCAAGCCAAGGACACACGCAGATCTCCTGTGGTCTTTTCCTTTCTCTGACACACATCAACTTGTTGCAAACCACGCCGTTTCCACGCTACCTTTGGAAAGCACTTTCTTGACAGAAATGTTTTTGAGCTTTGGCCTGTGGAAAGGATATATAATGTTAACAAAATTTGGCATATAATGGCTCCGACTAGATTGTGGAGCAAATTCACACGCTACAGTGTTTGTTGTCCCCTACTGTAGGACAGGAGACCTACTGAAATGTACCTTGCCTGTATGCCCAAGCTTCCCTCCATAGGAAAGGGAGATTGCTCATCGATGTTTTGCCCTGATGTGCAGTGAGAATGTGACCAGATGTGCACGAAAAGACCAGGACTGTGGGACACACTGGGAAATGCATCCACTCTATCCTGTGGATAGAGCCATGAGAACCAGCTTTCCTGTTAGCCATTGCCCCCTGACCTTTCCAGCATTTGTCTGACATATTTTGCAGGCATTACTTAGTGGGGAGCCAAAAGAGAGAAGACTGTGTCTATTCACTGGAACCAGGCACTTTGAAAACTCCAGCATAAAACTAGCACTGTACTTGGGAGCTGAACACTGATTGTGTGCAGTACAGGGTGGAAGGTTGTAATCCACAGCTCCTGGGCTGAGGTGTGGATGAAGGAGGATTGGATTTGTGCTGTATAGCCTTTGCATATGTAGGCAGAGTCTTATCTTTCACCCTCGCCTCTCTTAAAAGGTGAAATTCTCTGCTGCGTTGCTGCGTGGATACAGATTTCCCTTTTTCAGAGCATCTCTGTAGGAGCAGGATTGTTATATTCTGCTTGATATTCCAGAAGGTTTCTGAATGTATAGAAAATGTGCAACTTTGGAGATGCATGTGACTTCTCACTTAGGCGCAGATCAAGAGTTTGCATTTATGCAACAGGTCTGATGTGATGCTGTGAGTGCTCTGCACAGCTGTATTGCTCACACCTGGTAAGACCAGTGTTTCCGGAATGCATCGGATTTCCTGAACAAACATAAGTGATGTATTCATGTGCACGGGAAGATACCCGGCTCTTTATTTTCGCTCTGATGAGACTGCTGAATATAAAAGAGAAATCCAAACCCAAAACCTCAGTTGTGTCCCAACTTAATTTCTGCTAGAGAAAAAGAACAACACAGGTGTAAGTTAAACGTACACAAGAACATTATACTCCAGGGCTGCCATTAAAGAGTCAGGGAAAAGCCCAAGTAAAGAACACAAACTGCCTGTATTCCATAAGCATAAAGAAGATTTCTTGACTAGTTTGGCAACTATGTGGTTGAGTCTCCTTTACAGATGTTGAAAACTGAAGGAAAACATGTTGTGTGAGTAAATTAATACAGCGCGTTCCCTTTAGGTCTGTTAGCCAGCCTGCAACGTATTGGCTACCTGGCTCCAGAAGCCAGTCCATGGAGTGGTTTATTGTGCCATGCATTTTATGTGGCTCAAAAGCAGGAACTGAATGGAAAGGAAAGGTGGAAACAGTATTATGTTTCTAGTGTTGAGAATCTCAGAAATCTTCCTAGGAGACGCTACTCCCCGTGGAACTTTTCTGTATTTTTACAAATGTAATCCAATAAGATCCAAGAGGCTCCATGTATTCTTGGGTTTCAGATGTACATATCAGCTTTGAAAGGCCCCTGGGCTGCAGTGGAACTCCTGCACTCTATTTTTACCTGTTAAGCAGTTTGTTTTGTCTTCTTTTTGCTTTGATTCCTGCTGCTTGCAGCACCAAAGTAAAATGCCACTCAATAAATGGTGAAGATCTTCACTATGGTGTTCTCCCACGCTTTCTTTCCATGCTTTGGTCAGCCAGAGAACTGGTTCGTCTGCTAACATTTATCATCTCCTTGAGGACTGTCCCCATTGAAACCTTTCTGAGTGAAGCTGTGCCAATATACTGCCTTGAGCTGCATATCTCCTTGAGACTTGTCTGCCTTTGCAGTATGCTTGGCTGCTTGAAGGTGACTACAAGTGTACCGGTTTCACTTGATTACTGTCAAAACTCTATTTTTCCTGGGTAACTGTAGGAACAAGAGACTCCCTGTAGTTTTTTTAATGAAAATGGACATTTTGGAATAGAAAGGAGGGCAGAAATGTGCCACATATTAAAAGTACTGCTCAAAAAGATAGAATATCATTTAGGGTGTCATTTGCTCTAATTCTATCTCTGCCTAAGTGCAGAAAATGTTTCCATTATATACATTTGCATATACATACTCACGTTTGTATGTATACGTACATATATATGTTTAGAAGGACTTGTTTTAGTTAAGAAAAAATGGGAACATCTAACATAGCTGGAACAGATTAAAACAGAAGAGTTTTAGTGGACCAGAAAACATATTGCACTGATAAGGAATTTTTGTTTTAAATTCAATCCTACCATAAAGTCATTTATTACCCATTGTTTGTTTTTCTAGAAAGGCCAGTGCAGCACCATTTGCTGGCTGATTGACAATGCAACTCTCTTTTTACAACTTGGAATTTAAAACAGGAAGGCTGCCATTCACATCAGTTAAGGAGTCTTCATTTTAGATCACCTGGAAAGGTTCGTCTTTGGCATAAGCACATGGGAGGTTCAAATGGCTAAAACCAAAATGCAACACTCCCAGCTCAGCATAGTCCATGCATGTGTAGCCGTTTGCAAAAACTACATCAGAAGGAGTAATTCACTTCAATTCTCCATTCCTACCGACTTCTTAGTTTCCCCCTCAAAGAGCAACAGAAATGACCATTTTACATTCCTCAACAGAAACTGCAACAGTACAGACTCTGCAAGCCTGGCTTGTCAGCTGAGTTTCATACATCGAAATCTGCAGCTAATCAGTCCCGGTCCTACCAGGAAAGGTCACAGCAATCCTGCTGAACTATTACCAAGGTGTTACAAGACATGGACATTATTCATCCTCACTAAAACCAGGCAAGGAGAAAATAAAATGAAAGCAAACAGATGAACTCTAGCTGCAGTCCCACCGTGAGGACTGTTCCTGGCTCTTCTTCTGCCACCAAGCATATACTTTCCCAGCCCTAACTCCCATCACAAGTCACCTCAAAATCCTATTATTTAAGCATTAATGTCTGGGCTATACTTTAGGGACAATCCTGGGAACAAGAAGTCGTGTAAGCTGCACAGCCCTGAGACTCAAGATCTCTTGCCAAGAGTGTAATGCTGGGTTTTTTGGGGTTTTTGTTTGTTTGTTTGTTTTGTTCCCCCCCCCCCTCCCCCCCTTTTTCTTTTCCTTGCAGCACTTCTGTACTGACAAAAACTCAAGTCTAGTTGTAGTTATATTGGCTTGCAAGTTGCTCTTGTGCTTGGGCAACCAGTCAAAGCACATTTTGTCAATGTGAATTGCATTTATGCCAGGAGAGTTTGCTACACAGTTACATCAGCAAAATCTCCTGGAGGGAGGGCTCATCCTGGATACCTAAGTGAAATACTTACCTCCTTTCTTCACAGCTGCACCAGGCTGGAGCCTGGTGGGTCCTGGAAACGTTAGGCCCTGCTACCATTGAAGAACATGAGAATAAGGCTAAAGAACCACCTCATCCAACATAGTGAACATTAACATTCACAGGAGTGGCTCTGTGTCAGGGGAGAAGACAGTCCTACTCCCAGACAGTTTGACTTGGTTCGTAACCTACCTGTGAAGGAGCAATACAAATGCATGGTTTGACTTTACATGGCACCTCTTTAAAATATTACTTCCTCCTTTCAAAATGAGGGATTGCATGGATACTGAGCTAGTGTTCCTCTGTGTTGGTAATATGTATTGTAATTTTCGTTATGGGCCCCTAAAAAAAAGTACTATGCCAGATTCTAAGATCTTTTTCAGAAAGCAACTTCCTTTATGTTTAGGATGAAAGTAATGGGAGCAAGAGAAGATTATCTGGACTAAAAGACCTAAAAGCTATTTCCTGTTTAAAGTGGGGAACCAAAATCACACACGTGATGGCAACATATTTTTGTTTTTGCGAATGCCATAGAACAGATCCTTCCTCTCCATTAGTGACCTAATATGCAAACACGCTTTTGTTTTCTTTAAGATCTGTGATACTTCTTACAGTGTCAACATGCAGCAGCAAGCATTGTACATGCAGCGTTTCCCCTCTTGAGTGCATCATCTAAAAGTGCAAAGAGAAGATCCATAATTTCAGGTTGTGCCAAAGAGACCTCTTGTGAAATTTTTACTTCGTGTTTTGAAGAGGAGGATATAAACAGGATGGAAAGGTGTTTACTGAAGATGAATGGAAAAAGCTCCTGAAATATATGGGAGCTGAGATTTAATATCATGTCTGCAGTTATCAGAAAATCTGTGGAGAATTATTTTTTCAAAAATCACTTGAACCTGACCTAAATGATAAGTAAATAAGGCATATTATTCTTTCCATGAGGACATAACAAAAAGCGTGGAGAGAGGTGTTAAAAAAACTCTAGACATACCACAGAAACTCAGAATTGCAACCTCATCGTTGTTAGCACAGCAACCTGACCTACAAACTGTAGCAATGCAGGAAAAGGAAAGAGTTTATTACAGATTATTCTGGTTCCTCTCCAGCCTGCTTGACTATACAGCAAGAAAAAAATGTTTACTAGAAGAAAGGATCCATAGAGCTCCAAACAGGTCAGTGTTTTAGAAAGAACAAAATGCCTAAGCCTACAGACTTCTGGCTCTACTTCCTTCTTAATACTACAAACCTAAGCAAATAATACTTAGGATGTTGTACATGGGATCGTACTGTGGCAAAGCATTGTTGACAATTGCCATTTCTGTTAGCAAATGTCCATATAGATTTGATATACTGCTTTTGACAGTGGCAAATGCAAAGTTCACCGGGAGGAAAATCACTGCATGGGACAGTCCCAGGTTACCCTGTACATAGGAGAATTTTCACCACCAGAATGCCAGATGTAGGCATAAGAACAGTAAGAACATATTATAATGATTTTCAAAATAATTTGGTTCCCTTCAGTGCCTTCTGGGATCTAAGTAAGTCTGGTAGAAAGGAATAATACTCTTTTTTTTTTTTTTTTTCCAAAATTAAAAAAGAATGCTTTATCTGAGACAAAACATGAACATTCCTGTTTTAAAAAGCTGACAAACAATGGAAATATATTTTTAGTTAAGTTTTAGATTTTTTTAAAAGATTAACCAGAATTGTAGCAGAACTGTTTCTTAAAATACTTTCCCAATATCAATTCTGCACATTTAATTTTATATGCTATATATATATAGTTTATCATGGTTTTGGATGTTCCTGTTATTCATAGTTTATATTTGTGTAATTAAAAAAAAATAGTTTGTCCCTAGTTCCTGCTATATTTTGGGGCAATAAGAACAGTAATCAGACATACTTGATTTATCAGCTGCAGTTTTAGCTTGAGTCAAAATTTCGTCTCAAAGTTAAACAGCGCTGAACTTCTGAGTTTCTCCTGTTACAGAAGCTTGACCTGGAAGGTAATTTGTAATTGATGTTTACTGCTTGTAAATACATATTAAATAGAATGCTCTCCTATGAAGGCTGACATTTAAACAGTCCTTAAGACCTCTCCTTTTCTTCTCTTTGTTCCTAGAACCCGTGTTGTCCCACCAGTGTGACATACTGGCATACTCTCTGGACAGACAGAACATTTGAGTTCAAATATTCGAAAGCAGTCCTCAGTCATGGCTCTCTGCTTTGACCACCAAACCAGAACCTACAGTGGTGATTTTGTAACCTGTGAGGAGAGGTCACTGGAAAAAAAAAAAAAAAAATCGGTAAGAGCAACTATTTTTCTGCCCATAGTGTGAAAAGTGGGGACAGAGAAAAGGAGTGGAGCAACTTCTTGAAGCCACCTAGAACCTAAAAGCCATTTTCAAAAAAAAAAAAGCTATTTTCTGTCAGTAAGTGAGGGCTGTCAAAAAATCCTGACTGTTTCTTAGTGTGGGCCTTGTCCAGTCAGAACTAGTTAGGATCTGGACTGAGATGCCAAGCTGTTTCACAAACACCACCAAAATGTCCATCACGAGTCACAAGATTCTTTTTTTAATTTCCCCGGGACATAACAGCCTGGCCCGGTTTCATGTATTACAGATGAATAGTGAATGCTTTGCTATAAATCTCAGTGAACTGTCTTCCAAAATATCTTTTTATAAAATTTAAAGATGCAAAAAATTAATGACGTAATGCCGAATATGATGTATCTTTTATGGAGGGGTGGATTTTATATTAGTCTTTTATGCATAAAATTATTACTTTAAGTTGTTGATTGTTATTAATTCAATTTTTGTCGGAGTTACTTAATAACTGTCAGTTTTCATTCTTCTAACTCTCTATTCATCGTCAGCTGTGGATGATCTGCCAGCCCACATGAGAGGGCAGGTTGCGTTCAAAGGAATTTACTTTGGTTCAGGGACATGTGCAAAATCTGAGCTAATTGCAGTGCAACTTTATACTTTAACTGCTTCTTATTAGCGACTTAGCAGATGTCTGTGACTTCGTACTCTGATGTTCAGTGCTTGTACTGGGAACCCACAGGACTCAGTGAGATGCAGGCACCTCTCTGTGAGGGATTTGTTAGACCAAGCTCCTGCGTTCCCAGGCCATGCCTTTGAAGAAGATATGACAAGGTGATGGTTGGGAGCTGCTGCCCAGCATGTGATGGATGGAAGATGGCCCAGCATGTAACATGGATTTGTTGTTCAGACATATGTCTAGGGCTGGTTAGAGGACGTGGCAATGCCCACATCTATCAATTATTAAAAGATCCATGATCCCCTGACTCTGATCACCTGTCAGCCACATCTGGGAAGGAGATGATTCCTATGTAAGGCAGAGACAACAGTAACAGAAGGGGCTAAAACATGAGAAGTAAGCAAAATGTAGAGGCTTAGCAAGGTGAGGAATGGCTTTCTATAGTCTTCTTCGGCCAGGCAAAAAGCTCTGTTTTATAGTATAAGTAATATAAAGCATTGAAATAGGTTGCCCAGAGAGGCTGCGGAATCTCCATTCTTGGAGATGTTCAAAACCCAGCTGGACACAGTCTGGGGTAGACTGCTTTGCTGACCCTGCTTTGAGCAGAGGGGTTGGACTAAGCAATCTCCAGAGGTGCCTTCCTGCCTCAGCTGTTCTGTGACTCTGGGATTTCACTGGTGCTGAGTCTCTTCTTATTTCTTGCGGCCATCATTTGATATTGCAACATACACAGGCTGGCATGTGCTTCTCACATTCCACTCTTTATATTTCTGTGAACCAGAATTGTAATTTATATGTTTTACCTGTTAAAACACCTACTTTAAAGAGACAAAACAAAGCACCTGGGACAGCTAGTTAACTCCATTATTTCTAAAGAAGTAATGTTCATCACTGAAAATGTCTTATTCAAAAATAAAAACATATTTTAAGATGAAATATTGATTTGGTTTTGTGGCAGGGGAAATCAGCTGTAGTACAAGACATCAGAATTAAATTACCAGGTTTCCCATTGCCCTTCTTTTTTAAATTGAAATTACGGGATCTTTAGGGTGCTTCTTTTTTATATGATTTTATGGAGCTTAGAGTAATAGGCCTTGAGCTTGCTTAATTATAACAGGAACTATAATAATCCAAATAACAGATTAAAATACAAAAGACAAATTTCATGGTACCTTAATCTGAGAGGCACTTATTTTAACCCTTTGGTGAGTGTGTAAGATGTTTTTCTGAACTCCACATTAGTTGGTAGGATAATTGCAGTGCTTTGAGCATAAATGTGTACTTTGTTCTGTCTTCATTTCATGCACACTTCACTTCATTCTGCAGCCTCTGAGGTGAAAAGCACGCCCAAATGGAAGCAAAGGAAGAGAAAAGAGGAAACCAAAGTGAATCAATTATTGCTTTCAGCCTTGAGAAACTCATACATTCGACTTGTAATTGCACATGTGCTGTGGTGGTTCAGCTCTTCTCCGCACACTGAAAGTACGCTCGGGAGGTGAAAGTAAATTGCCAGAACATACTAAAGGAAGGATCTAGCTCTTGTTCCCTATAATGGACAATCATAAAACCGAACAGGTATATACTTAGAGTATTTGAATTAACCTCTGGGAAAAAGTCCCTTCCCCACATCTACTGATTTTAAGCAACTCGTTTGTGAATAGTTAAAAAAAGCTATGAAACATGTTGTATATAGGTTGCTGTCATGCAGGTGCCTTTAGAAGAGATACTGGCTTTTTGATAGCTTAACTTTTCACTTAAAAGAATTACATTTAGCACTGGTGTCTAAAAGTAAAGTAGTGATTGATTTCAGAAAAGAGCAATGAAGATATTTGGAGTGTGGAGAGCATATTTTCCTAAGCAAGATTTGAAAAGTTCATTATTTGGATATAGAATCAGACATGTCTTGTAAGAAATGTCGCAATGGCTGAAGAGATTCAGTGGGTAGATTCACCATGGAGGGAGCTTTTCCCTCACATGTTGAGAAAGTCAAAGGAGCCATCGACCAGCAGCTCGGAACAGAATCCAATTTACATGGGTAAATAGCTTGTGCAGATACAGAAGGGCATTTCTAGAGTAATGAGGTAAAACTATTAACGCAAAATGTTTTGCAGAAATGTCCTGACAGCAAATAGAAAGCAGTCTCACAGGAAAAGCAAGAGAAATTCAGCTGCCTGGGAAGTTTATGCTGCAACTGGACAGAGAGCTAGGGATCTGTGACACAGCACTCTGTTTCAATTAAAGAGACGAGCCAGAAGAGCTTCTAGCCTTTCCCATCTTTGTGTTTTATGAGTACAGGTGTTACAGGCATGCAAAGTAGCATATCTTAATTGTCATCTCCAAATCAGACCAGTTCCACTTGTGTTTGGTTTAGCATACTGTATTTTGATGAAGTTTTCATCTGATTTCCCTTAAGGACAGCAGTAGCATTTCCACTCATTCAAGAAGGCAAGCCCTTATGCTGTTTCATTTACTATGGGTGTAGAGAATTTAAAGTGTGAATTAAAACAATGGAAAAGCCTTTGTGACATGACACAGGAGACCAAACGTAGAACTTTGACAGTACAAATAGCTGTTGACTGCCAGAGCTTTACTCATACACCGGTAAACTATGCTCTGGGAAGAGAAAGCTGCACAAAGAGCTGCTGGAGCCTCAGGACTTCAAAGTGAATGACATGGAAGTGCAAATCAATAGAGTAACCACATGAAACTTTTCAAGGGTATTTGATGCCTTCATGTGTTCATTTCGAAATGTTACCTCACGAATTCCCACTAACCCTATCTTTCTTGAAGTCTCTAGCCATTTCCTGAAAACACATCTAACAGGTCCTAGGGAATCGTTGTTATAACCTTGAGATTTTTGTCAGAAGATGCTTGGAGAATATGAAAAGCTTCATTTGAGCTGATCTTTTTTCAGTACAGTGCTTCTCGTAGGGAAAAGGTACAAAACTTCTGTCATGTGCCTGTTGCCTACGTTACTCCAATGCAGTCCTGCTGAAGCACTCCTCTGCAGGACTCAGCTGGAGGAGACAAATGGCACGCATGGTTTGTTGCATTATTTTGCTAAAATGTACTCTTTTTCTGGATATTTGCAGCTTGTGTTTATCCAGCCGCAATCTTCTTTTTAAACTGTTGGAATTTTGATTTTGCTATTACTTGCTCCTGCTGGTAACCTAATATAGACATAGTCCTCTTTAGATTGGACACCACCTATTACTTATCTGGTTTTGAGCTTTGTGCTTTGTTAAAAGTTGAAAACAGTGTTGTTTTGCACTAGTCAGTAATAAGGAGACATGATTAGTTGATGTTGTAATGCTTTTATGTAATTCAGATCTTGGAGTCCTTATTCAAACCATCTGAAGAAAAATAATTCTACTTTTTATTACTGGATAATTCTTTCCTGGGATATATTATCTGATATACAGTCATAATACATTCACTTGACAGTCCTGATGTGTAAAGATACTTTAATAAAAATATCTTCAATCTTTCTGAAATGGCCATATAAAGTACATCATACTGTGACTTGACTACTACTTTAAAAGAACATCATGCAAACATTACTGAAGTCCTGTAAGGCTCCGCTGACTTTAATGAACTTTGGATCAGGCCCACATTTCCTAATGTCAGAGTCTCAGTAAAAGTACTTTAATAAGGCTGGTCGAGTAGCATCCTTTCAACTGTTCAAATGCAAGAAAGAAGTTTCTTTTAAATGTTTTTGATAAAATATATTTCACAATGTTGTCATACTATTGTAAGTAGCAAAAAAGCAACAGTGTTTTAAAGCCGTGACTCTAGAAAAATGCTCTGTACAGTTTTAAATGTTTTAAAATGCAATGGATATGTTTCTTTCTAATGTCCAGTAGTTGTGAAGTAAGGATGCGCATCTGAAACTCATTTTTATCTTCATTTGGTCAAGTAGAAGCACTTGCATTTTCCTATGTGCCGAAGCCTTGATAAACCAGACACGATTGTTTTCTTTAATTAGAATACACAACAGAGATCTTACTTAAAAATGTTTATTGTAAAAAAGTGGCTAGAAAACAACATAAATTTCACTTCACACTTTCTTCAAGTTATCTATAGATGCTGCTATAGGCAACAATTCACTTTCATTCATGACACATTCAATCATATAAAAATAAAAATATTTACATTATGTCCACATACTTTACAAAATCATCAATAAAAAAGGCACTTGGAGGGGTAATGCTGAAAATATTGCATTTCCTTTGTGCATTTAAAAAATAATAATTGTCAAACTCCCGTGAAACCCCTCTCTTGCACTTATTCCCGTTTTTTAAAAAAGATTAAAGTTTAGAGGAACTATTCCATATTAGAAGATGGTCAAGCATGCACCAGGAATGTTTGAAGCTACAGTATTTTTTTGTTTGTTTTTTTATGAGAAGGCACATGCGGTTAATTTGTGGCTTTTAATTTTTCGTACATTCTCTTATATGTTTTTTTTCCTCTCAATTATGCAGTTTTAAAGCATTTCAGATCATTAATGAAGGCCTTGGCTTCTAATAAAATAAAATAAAAAACACAGCAATGAATAATATTAAACATTTACTAAGGTAAACTTGGAATACTTTTTAAGGCACCTGAGATAAATGGTGTCTAGCAAAATTCACTTGGGTAGTATTTTTATTAAAAGTTCCACTTAAAATACTGTTTCTTTGGTTGAAATGGCTTGGCAGGAATGTATTGTTAACTTTGCAGCCTTTTCTAAGCAAGAAAAGACGACATACATTTGGCTTCATCTATAAAGCAAGCTGATAATGCTGCTTCCTTTAGATCTATTTGAAATGTCATGCATGGTGTCTTTCCCCATATTTCAGAATTCACACTTAAGAACGCAAATGTGTGACTGAACAGCAACAACTTAAAGCTCATTTCTACTGACATTCTAAGTTCTTCCACTATTTTGTTTGTTTGCTTGTTTGGTGGTGTTTTGGGTTTTTTGGCTGAAAAGTAGACGAGAAAACGCCTTTGGATTTCCACTTATCATTTGGAACAGGAGTGGAGAAACGCATCGAGTCCAGGTAAACATTGACTGCATGACTCAGTGTGCTACACAGCAGCCAGATTCCTCATGTTTGTGCAGAAGAGACATTCTGGAGAAAGTTTTGGAGCAATTTTTGCACTGGTATTTCTTCACATCCGAGTGGGTCTGCAGATGAGCCCTCAGATTGGATCTGTCTGCAAAAGCCCTGTTGCAGTGAGGACAGGAAAACGGCTTCTCTCCTAAAAAGGAAACATCAAGGAAAAACAGGATAAAACTTTAAAAAAGAAGTACATGTTTAAGACAGGTAAAACCTGTTTTTATGCTAAGAAACAAACAAACAGAAAGGATTTGTTATAATAAAGAATGTGGAAGAAAAAGTTAATTGAGCCACAGATACAACAGCTTTCAGCACTGCTGGCTGTACTTGCAGAACTCGGTCTTTTCAGAATATGCTGCTAAGTGCAGGCGCCGAAGACAAGCTGCTGACTCCTTCTGCATCTACAGGTGCAGGCAGTACTTTTAGGCTGGGCTCCTCCCAACACTTTCAAATTTTTTCATGGAACTTTTTCTGCTTAGCGCTCTGTGAATTACTGAGGACAAGGGCTTTGACTGAAAAGCAGCAGGCAGCTGTGCAGACATTACATTGTACCCAGTGCTATACTCAAAATCAAGTTTTTGCCTCAACAGAAAAAAACCCAAACAATCCGCTTGGAGATGATATGTTCCTAATTGTTAAAGACTTGAGATAGCACATGCAAAAGTTGCCAATTGCTTAAGGAGTCAGAAAGCAGCCCCTCATGCACTGTCTTTCTGTTTTGCTGCTTGCTTTCAGAGTCAGCTGGAGCCTTCTCAAAGTTAGCAATTTCCAAAGCCTGAAAATTAATATCAAATCCTTAAAGCAAAACCTTCAGCTAGTGGAAACAGACTAAACCATCCTAAAATTATCAAGGGAGCAATGCTGATTTATGGCAATGTCTGGCCCACAGTTATGAGACCATACTACACTCCCTTTCCACCCACCCTCCAAGAGGGAGAATTTAGCCTTTTGATGATACATTTGAAATTCTGTGGATACATTTCAAAGTTAGTAAAGAAACACTGCTTTTTTTCCCCGCCTGTGGAGACAAATAGCAAAAGGGCATCCTGATGTTACAGCAACAAGAAACTGCAACCGTAATGGTTGTTCTTACCAGTGTGAGTTCTAATGTGTCCTTGGAGTAGCCAGGGTCTAGAGAAAGCCTTGCCGCAGATCTTGCAGACACAAGGTAGTGTGTGGGTCCTGATGTGCATCTTAAGCGCTCCCAGGCTGACGTACTCCTTGTCACAGTACTTGCAGCTGAACGATTTCCTAGACTGGGCATCACAGTGCAGCTGCTTATGTTTGGCCAACCCAGAGAAAGTTGAATAGGTCTTGTTGCATAAACTACACTGAAACTTTTCGGCTTCGATTGCATGGGGATCTGAAAGCTTGGACTGGATTCTCTCTTCTTCATCGCTAATGGGACTTTCTGAACCGCTGTGATCTTTGGAGGAGGTGTCAGAAGGTGGAGGTGGGCTGACTCTTCCCAAAGATGAGGGGTATCCGGAAAGCGGAGAGAGGTCGTTGGGTAATGGAGACGGTAGCAGCCCGGTTGTAGTCCACACGGTAATGGGATTGTAAGCTACTGAGCTCAGGATCTCTGGCTGTGGTATGATAGGGACTGGATAGCTTTCATACAGGTATGGGGATATAATCACTGGAGAAAGAAGAAAAGTTCAAGGTAAGAGAACCAAAAAGTATTTCAAAAGGCAGCAAAATTAACATTCGGGGTATTAAAAGGTGCATAAATTAAACAACTCAGTGTGGGCATCTGAATATAAAGAGGATTAAGGAAATGCTATTTCATACATATATTCTGATGGCTAGAGTCAGTGCCCTTGAACAGACAAATTAGAGTTGAAGAGTCTCTTCAAGGCAGCATGCTGTTTCTAAATCTATGCAGCCTGTTACAATGAAGCAGTGAAGCTTCCTGAAGGATTTATATAAAAGTTTCAATTCCACTACCAGCAGATGCAGAAAAGGAAAACCCCAAATCCTCTCTAAGTAACTAATTCAAGCGGATGAGCAAACTTTATGATTCATTCTGGGCAGCATTGACATATTTCTCAAAACTCCCTCCTTGTAAGCAAAAGAAAAAAGAGCTAGCAATGAACTAACCCGTTCCCTCACGCCTGAAAAGCAATCCCACCCCTCCTCATTACTGCCACGCAATGACCGCGACCTCAGAAGCAACGCGGTGGCGCTTGATTTCGTTTTGTTACCTGTATGAGTGTCCAGTTCGCTGTAATTCGGCTTCTTGGTTGAGTTGAAATGTTTCTTGACCAGGAAGGAGCGTGGCATTTTGGATGCAGGGTTTCTCCTTCTTCCAGGCTCTCCTCGTGGGTGGGTGTAAGGGTCCCCGGCTGGTGTGCAGCACACACGCACACGCAATCACTGCGAGCGCATCGGTCCCTATCGCGTCGCCTGCCCGGCGCGGTCCATCCACTCTGGTCGTGTAGTGGCAATGCAGAGGCGCCTTGAAAAGTGCTGTAAATACCCACTAGTCAGGTGCAGGGGGGAAGGGTTTTCCGCTCCTCCAATCACTTCGGGATGTTCTCAAGCACTTTTCCAAACAGGCTGTTTTTCTGGGAGGGCTCTCTGGCTGCTGGCAGGAGGGATCCAATCCTTGCTCGGAGGGTTTGGTTCAGGTTTCAGCTCCTCCCGCTGGAGACAGCTGTGAACGGAGGAGCAAGCTGTGGTCAGAGCGCGTTATCCTGCTACAAAGTGGGTGTATGTTGCTCTGTAGAACTTCTGTCTAGAAAAATGTGTTGGTCAAAGTGCTTTTTAAAAAAAAAAAGTCAGGTTACTGATTCAGCTGAATTCTTTTTGTCTTTCTGACAGAGACCTGGATAAGTCATAGGCACTGAAACTTCTCTCTCTCTTTTTTTTTTTTTTTTTTTTTTTTTTTTTTAAACGAGTCTGGTTTCCAGATGTTTGATATAAGAATTACAATGGAACAAACTGTTCATTAAGGGCAGAAGGGAGGGGACACTACAAGATAACAAGTTAGCCGGCAGAGCTAATGGAAGCCTTTGAACTGAGCGTGTGCCTGCTCCGTTTGGGAACTGCCTTTGAATAGTTGTGTTTAGGAAAGGCTGGAGCCAAGCAGCCTGCCTCCCTAACCTGCGCCCTTCCAGGCAGAAGGGCCAGTGAGATACTGCAAGTGAGTTCAAGGAGAGGGAAAAGCCCTGGAAAAGATGACATTTCAAAGCAGGATGATAGGTTTTATATAATATGCATACTGCTGCAGACTGTTTTTATGAAGAATACTTTCTTTTCTACTTTAAAAATCTGCAGAATGCAAAACCTCGACCTTTCCTTCCTTGAGAATAGTTATGTCACTCTTTTGCCTATCCTCTTAGAGCACTGCCAAGGAAATTTTCCTAATTATCCAAAGCAGTTAAAAGATGAACAGATAAGCAACCCCCCCAGATTATAGACTGGGTAATTTAAATGTCTCTTAAATGTCCTTCTCCATTAGTATATTTAGGACCTCTTGATTTCCTATGAAGGTATAATCTGTATTATGTATTTCGTTTAGGATGAAAGTCTCTTAAATGTGCCACAGAATTTTCTGGTTATCTAGATTGATTTAGAGGAGATGTTTAGTCACAGAGAGTTTTTTTTAATTTTAAAATATTTGCATTTTGAAAACATGGACAGCTGAATGATAGTAGATTTCTAACACAAATTACACTCTGATTGACTCTTGGTCTGCCCTTCCCACCCTTTCCCCCTCCTCCTTGTGTATTAACTACACCTGCCTGGGCACATACCGGTATGCCGTGCTGGTGTGCGGCTAGGGCTCTGTCCTGTCGGGAGGAGGCGCGGAGGGGTGTTTTAGAGAGACCACCCCAGCCTTTTTTTGCAGCAGGTGTTGGAATAGATGTGGGGGAAAAAAAAAAATATCAAAAAAAATCCCTCTGGTTCTGTTAAGACACGCAAGAGCAAAGTGCTTTGTCAAGCTGCGTGACTTAATCTCGGGGATGCCAAAACAAGTGCAGAGAAAGTTAGCCATTTTCAAGGACTGATGAAAAAGATTCAGCTGTTCAGCATCTGACTCTGGTGCCTGTCAGTGAAAAGTGTCACTGGATTTCCAAGCTGCAGGGAACACACCCAGGCTATGGGAAGAAGGAAAGTGGCAAGGAAAGGGACTTCCCAGGTACCTGCTTCACAGCTTCAGTAGAAGAGTAGAGGCAGCTCTTCCCAGAAGGGAGAGCAGTGCTTGCAGAGACACAAGCCGTTGCTTTCCTCAACTCCACAGAAACGAAGAAATCCACAAAGTGTTTTTAAAAGATTGCATTTGTGGTCCTGCTCCCTTCTCAGCTCTGTTCCATCTGAGAAGTCCCTGTCCCCTGCCAACTCTGGGAAAGCATTGCATTTCAGGATGTGAAGCATTAGTCTGTATCTAAATAGTCTGTTACATGAGCTGTGATTCAGACCTTGAGCTGGTTTAAGTTTGTGTGTTGAAATGAATGGAGCCATGCAGATTTTCACTGGCTCGGGATCTGTTCTTTTGTATGTTTGTTAAAAGCAAAGGGTCTGATTCACCAGTGAGGTACTCCCTCTCGGGGCATTTTCACCAGCGTAACACCGGAGTGATGCAGTTTAAATTAATTGCACTTATATAAATCACAGAAGCGTAAGCAGTTAGCCCACTGGCTGAGCTGATTGAAGGATGTTAGGAATTGGATAGAAGGCATGTTATTACATGGTCCTGAAAGGATATTAGCAGCACATACTACCTGAGTGAGGTCTGCTGTCAAAAAAAGGGAGAGTCTGCGTGAGGAGTGGGTGAGTCAGAGTAAACAGGTGTTCTGGGTGTTTACGGCAAATGTGGATGAGAGGGCACTCGGAGACATGCAGCATCCATCCCCGTGCAAGAAAGGAAACACAAAGGTCGAGTGCAGAAGGCGGGAGGTTTCCCCTCCTTGGGGGAGCCAGGGAGGCGCGGGGATTGCGGAGGGTGGCAGATGGCTCTGACGGTCACGCCGCCTGCGGTCAAAGCCTCTGAAAAATCAGGCCTAGAGCTTCCCTCTCGCATTTTACAAGTGGTTGGTCTTTTAGAGATTCTTTATGTTTTCACTTTGAAAGCTCATGTAAAGCTGTTTTGTTAATGCCACTGTGCTGCTAATTGCTGCTCTGTGAAGCAGGTAGGAAAAGATCCGAGCAATTCTGTTGCTGAAACCTTGGCGTGTGCTTTGCACCAACAAAATTATTAGGCCCAAAGTTTCCAAAATTTCAACCCTGCAGCAGGGCTTTTTTTTGTTTGTTTTTGTTTGTTTGTTTGGTTGGTTGGTTGGTTTTTTTACATCAGGCCACTTGTTCATGTGCGTAAATAACAAACTGTGAGCCTCGCTGTAGTCTCCCCATTTCTGACAGCTCCACCAGATCCCTTTCCTTGTCAGGCTTTCTGAGAAGGGCAGCAGCTTTTGTAACTCAGCTTTCTGGAAATGGAAGGGTGCCAGAGCTATGTTTGTTATCAAAGAGGGAAGAAGGGCCCAAGCAAAGCCATTGCCAGCTTAGTTCTTCTCTTGACAGCTTTTATGTCATAAGCATCAATTACTAGCAAGATAGTGAATCAGAAAATGTTAAATATCTGGATAAATCAAAGCAGAATCAAGAAAAATAGTTTCAGAATATTAAATGAGTTGTGCTGGATCTCTGTTCCCAGAGCACAATATATTTCTCTGGCAGGACTGTTAAGTGCATTTTGCCTGGACCTGCCATGGAGCCCACAGAAGGCAGCACAGCTAGGTTCAGAGGAACCCTCAGGAGGCACCGAGCCCAGTGGAGCATACCAAAAATAGCTCTGGAGGTTTACTGATGCAGGTGACGACTTCATCCTGGAAGGGGTAAAAGCACAAGTAACTCACATGTACAGTGTAGCTCTTGCAATTCACAAGCCTCCTACACTTCAAAGGAAAGTGTGTAAATGGTTAATATGAGGGAAAAAAAATTGACCAGCTTCCAATAGTCAGTTGAATGTAGAACATATCAACTAAGCTTCAGCCTTACCCTTTGCTTTTGTATTTCCCCCTTAGTCCCATCTGATATATCCTGGGAAAATAAAGAAGAGGTGTAATTTTTGGAAGCAGAAAAGGCTTAGTAAAGCTAGAAGGTGAGGAGTACCTCAACTGTCATTAGGTTGGATGTCATAGAGGAATAAACCCAAAATTAACAGAGTAGAGAGAAACAGTTAGGGAATGGTATTCCTTCCCATTGCCCCAACACATATGCCTTAAGAATTTTTTTGAAACACATTTTTAGGATACCTTTTTTTTCATGTTTTGCTCATCCTTCCAAATGTTCACCTGAACTATCAGCAGAAATGGCAGCAAATTTAAAGACGGATGATTATGATATCATGTCAAGCTCCAGTCTTGTAGACTTAAAGTTCAATGTGTCAGAATAAATCTTTGCATGTTGGAAAGTTTTTCCAATTCAAGTAAAAATTCTCCACATTTTGAACATTTTTCACCAATAAATAGAGCTTTTCTAAAATCAGTAACTTTAAGACAGAATTATCAAGTACAGTTCTGTAATAGGATCTAAACTTGTGAGATTCAAAGAGATTAAAAAGCAGGCTTGCTTTTAGGACACATTATAGAACTGTGTTCCTCCATGTTTTGATTAATTCAGGTTTGTAATTCCAGTTTAAGCCTATTAAAGAGATGATGATTGAACCACAATAGGCTGATTCAGTCTGAACTTTCCAATAAGTCAAGGAGCTTTGAAGCGGGTGTCTTAGAGGTCTAAGCTCATCTCTAATTTTGAGATATATATATATATATATATAAAATAATGTTCATGGCAAACAAACTTGCATTTATTAATAAGATGCAAAATGGTTCCTTTTGAATCAAGCACTTCAAACAAGGCTGGCTTCCGCGTGCTCTGTTCTTCACACCTGTGTAACTTCACTGACTTAAGAGGGTTCAATTTAGAGTCAATTTAGCCCATAATGAAGGAACTTGGTCATAGTTCAACTTTCCTACATTGTTTCTACATGAAGATATTTTAACAATGGGCCAAATTCCCCTGTCGTTCCCATCTGTAGTATCTCCATTGGCTACAGCTGAGCTGTTTCAGATTTACTCAAGCAGAACTGAGATGTGATTCTAGTCCAATAAATATAACTCTGTTTATGTGTGTAGTGCTGTGACAAGTATTCATTAAACAGAAGTGTGTTACATCCCAGCTAAAGCTATTACACTCTGCAAAGCAACGCCTTCTGCATCGTATTACGTTTTCCTGATCTTCCCGTACGCCGCTGGCATTATTCATAACAGGAACAAAAGATTTGAAAACGCTGACCTTGGGATCCAGGGAGCGAAGCGTTACGCGGTTGGAAAGAGCCATCTACTGGGCAGAGCCACGGCCGGGAGGCGGCTGCTCTCCGGAGCCAGACCTGGACCAGCCGCCCCACCGTGTGGCCGGCCAGAGAACTGGAGATGCTGGAGTGGTCTGGGATGCACCCCGGGCGGGCAGCTACCGCCACCGTGCTGATGGGGGGGACACCGGAGAAAAGAAGTAGTGGGGTGACGGAAAAGGTCAAGAAATGGCTAAATCACTTCTCGATTTTTTAATATGGCTGAAATCTATGACTTTGGGGGATTTTTTTGTCATTGTTGTTTGTTGCCTACAGCAAAGTGAGACATGAAGGCATCATTCGAGATTTCCTGCTCTGGGGAATGCATGTCTCCGTGTGTGTTTATCTGACAGAAATATACACTTATCTGTCATGTATTGTACATATATATATTTAAAATTTATTTATGTATCTATAGATATTTTTATATATATATACTTACATGTTTGTATATATTCTGACATATGTTTGTGACTGTATTTCAAACACTGACAATTCAATCACAGGACAAATATTTATGGGAGAGAAAGTGTCATTACCTCTATTTTATAAATTAGCAACTGAACCATGAAGAGATTAAGCCTGAAATTTTCAAAACCTTAATTTTTAAGTGTATTTTTAATTAAGCTTTGTGGTGCCCTGCTCTCCACAGCCTGTATTCCTGTCTCCAAATACTGCACAAGTTGCTGCATCATTTCCAAATGCAGCAATTATTGTATGTATTTACAGAGTTTTCTGACAGTAAAGGATTATACAGAGTATAATTTATATTATTAAATTATCATTGATACTGACGTGATCTTTATCCACAGCCTGCTGTAGCTTCAAAGATTTTCAACTTTCATAGATTTTCAACTTTTGTAGATTTTTTTTTAAAATACAATGAAAACTAGTTTGACACCATTTTTAAATTACCTGCTGCTTGGCCTTTTACTCTAGTTGGTGGATTAAAGTATTTGGAATTGGCCATCTATGTTTTGCCTAGGTTTTACTTCTGATGTTGTTACACCAAGTACTTCACACAATGGTTGAAGTGTTTTTTCCACTCTGCAGAAGCCCATGGTCTGCTCTCGAGCATGCCCTACCCTGCCAAATGTACCTTAAGGTTGCTCACCACCTTGTTTTTTGACTGAGTGTCCTTGAGGTAGTGTCTACCTGACAGAAACTGCAAATGTAAAACCCATCATCATACATTCCTTGATATCAGATTGAACTGATTGATATCGACAACTTCCTACCTTTGGACTAGGTTTATAGAATCATAGAATCGTTTAGGTTGGAAAAGACCTTTAAGATCATCTAGTCCAGCCATTGACCCTACTCTACCAGGTCTGCCACTAAACCATGTTTCTAAGCACCACATCTACACAACTTTTAAACACATCTAGGGATGGTGACTCAACCACTTCCCTGGGCAGCCTATTCCAATCTTTGATAACTCTTTCCATGAAAAATTTTTTCCTAATGTCCAGCCTAAACCTCCCCTGGTGCAACTTGAACCCATTTCCTCTTGTCCTATAGCTAGCTACTTGGGAGAAAAGACCAGCTCCCATCTCTCTACAACCTCCTTTCAGGTAGTTGCAGAGAGCAATAAGGTCTCCCCTCAACCTTCTCTTCTCCAGNCTCCTGCTTAATTTGGTGTCATCTGCAAACTTACTGAGGGTGCACTCAATCCCCTCGTCCAGATCATCAATAAAGATATTAAACAAGGCTGACCCCAAAACAGCCCTGAGGAACACCGCTTGAGACCTGCCGCCAGCTGGATTCAACACCATTGACTACAACTCTCTGGGCTCAGCCATCCAGCCAGTTTTCAATCCAGCAAAGAGTACACCTGTGTAAGCCACGGGCTGCCAGTTTCTCTAGCAGAATGCTGTGGGAGACTGTGTCGAAGGCCTTACTAAAGTCCAAGTAGACAACATCCACAGCCTTTCCTTCATCCACCAGGCGGGTCACCTGGTCGTAAAAGGAGATCAGGTGGGTCAAACATGCCTTTCATGAACCCATGCTGGCTGGGCCTCATCTCCTGGTTGTCCTTCACAAGCCGCGTGAGTGCACCCAGGATGAACTGTTCCATGATCTTTCCTGGTACTGAGGTCAGGCTGACAGGCCTATAGTTGCCTGGATCCTCCTTCCGGCCCTTCTTGTAGGCCCTTCTATATGACACCTCCTCTTCTTAGCCACTTTTCCTACACTCCTACAGAACCAGCTACGTTACACTTTTTTCTGATTTCTTCCTTTAAAAGTGCAGATGGTTGTTTGTTGCCCAGTAGGCACAACTTGCTCCTCTCTCCCCTTGCCTTCAGGTGTGTCGGGTGCAGGAAGCGACTGTAGCCTGTGGCATTCAGCTTTCTCCTTGTGGCCAGCCCTGTAGTACAATGTCGCTGCCTGGCAGCCACAGCTGTGCTGAGGGATCTATCGAGTAGCAATAAGTGTGTAGGGCAGCGTGGTGCAGCCCGGGGGACCTTCCCCTCTGCTGCTGAACTCAGTACTCAGAAATATATGTGGTATACCTGCCACAAAATTTAACTCTCTTGGGTCGTTGTATTAGTGGATCAGTGAGTGTCTCTTTTTGTTCATTTATCAATTACATATGTGTTTGTTCGAAGGATTCAAACTCACAAGTTCTTTTCTACATCTATCCAACTCTTGGCATCTCAGTGGTGTGCACTGTAGTTGCACTGCTAACAGCTGGGACACTTATCTTTATGCTCCAAAATGAACAGATGATGTCACTGCATAGAGTTAGTATCTCTATTTCAGTGTAAATTCATCATTGTGCTGTGGCAACAGAAAGTTAAAGCTGCTGGGTTTGCTTCAGTGTTACTCTTCCGTTTCATCCTGAGGTCTAAGGACCTTCTGTAACCCCTGCTGTTCAAAATGATAGTAGTGCTACAAGGCTGGTTCACCACCTCTGTTGCCTATTCTTCATTCCCTGATTTAACATTATGTGTTGCTTGCACACTGGATCCCAGGCAAACGCTGTACTTGGCTGTTCTTATAATTTCTTGCATTGACTTCAAGAACTTGGTCTTTCCATTTTTTGAGGTCTGTTTGGAAGTTCCCAGGACCCCAGAGATTTCTGATAGTGAAGATCTCTCTGCTCCTGAGCTCCAGCTCCTTTGCATTCAGACTAGTACTCTGCTTCTGGCTCTGTTAAGCTTGATAAAGACATCCTGCGCTATCTTCTGCTATCGCCTTAGACAATAACGGTTGCCAGCTGCAGGCCTGATGTCTGAAAGTCCTAGTTTGTCTTTATCTGTTATCGCTGGAATAGCTTTGAGGGCAAGCTGATGTCTGGTGCCTTTTTTTTTTTCCTTCAATGGTACCTGGGAAAAGGAGTAGCACAGATTGTCAGGGTCTGGGTGATTCAGCATGCCGGAACCTATTTTCAACATTGCAACCAGAGACCTTTTTAGTCCCAGACAAGTCAAACAGTATATCTTCAGGATTACCGCATAGTGACTGCTTTGCAGGGCTCTGTTCCCTGACAGGAGGTTTCCCAAACACTGAAGACATTCTTGAGGGCTTTTCACCACCTTAAAAATGCTAAAGGCTGCAAAAATGAAAAGGCACAGCTGCCAGCTCTGGTTTCCATGAGTGTGAGGGTATCTGGGCTTTCTGATCTCCCCAGCTCCTTCCTCAGCAGCTCCACCAGGCCTGAGGGATGTCTGCACTTCGGGTTTCTTACTAGCTCTCGTGAGAGCCTTGAGCTGACTTACAGCATGTGCTGGAGGAGTTGATCTCCTTACAGGATGTCTCTGTTAGGCTGCTAGAGATGGCAAGAGTGACTATTATCTTTTCCTTTCATGGTGGGGACAGTCAGACATCGTATTTCAACCAAACTGGTGGCTTGCTTTAGTAACGTTCCCTTGCAATGGTACCACCTCTGCATCAACTACTGTGCATTACAAGTGACAGTAGCTTTGATTGTTTGGGTTTTTTTTTTTCAAATTTCTGGGTTAACAGCCCATGTCTGCCCACTGGCTTCAAAACAGTTTTATTGTGTATTGCCAGCACTTGGCCACACTTCTTCAACCTCAGGTTATGCTGCTTCTTGGTACTGGTGGGAGTGAGCTGCAGCTGTCTCTGCACATTGGCTAGAACTGGATCCATCATTGATCCCAAAGTCCAATTATAGCTATGGTGGTATGGTTGATTTTTGAATCAGCTGAATTTTTGCTGATCTGTCTCTCTAGCTTTCTTTTCCATGGTCCTAAATGCATGGTTCTGCAATAGTGGCTGTCGTTGCTCAGGTACTTTTCCTGTTCTTCCTGTTTAGAGACGTTTATGCAGGATTAGTGTTTCCTTCAGTAATCATCTCTGCAAGGTGGTATGAAGTGCACCATGAATGACTGTCTCTAGGGAGGTAATTTTTATGCCNCCATTCCTTGGCACCAACTGTAAACATGGGTCTTATCACTGAGAGTGAACAGTTTTCTGCACAACATGCCGTTAATTTCAGCAGTTAGAAGAGGCCTAGCTAAAAAGTAAAGTTACTGAACAAAATTGGTCCTGTTTTACCTCAAACCAGGACAGCCTCCAATGCTATATGAAAATGCCAGTGATCTCAGTTTTGTGGTACAAGTATCTCATTTTTCTGCCTTTTGGGGGATATAAAAGCAGTGTTTCTCTATAGTCTTGCTTTTTTTAATACTGGCCATTCTGCCACAGAGATGCAACCTGCTAGTGGGGTCTCACCAGCGTCTCACCAGCCTTCCCCATGGAGGCTGTTGGGATTTACCCTTATTCCCTCACGTCTGCTCAGATTGCATGTCTGTGCTTGTGGGTAGAGCGTATCAAGAAGCCTGGTTTCATGCTGTACTGCCTTTTCCTCTAGTTCTTGTTCATGCTTTAGATCTTAGTGAATTATGCCTTTTAGCTTCACTGCTATAAGAGACAGAGAGACCTTTCCTGGATTGACCACTGCCACCAGAGTGGATAATTTGCTGGATAATAACCCTGAGAAGAATGTGTTGCTACAGATACATTGTAGATGTATAGATAGAGATATGTATGTTACTCCATGGAAGAGATTAGAGACTGCCTTGAGGCTCAGCATCACAGCTGACTCATGTCTTCATGTGTAAACTGATCTTTTTCCCCTAAAACCAGGTGGCTACAGCTAAACTGCCTATTAGAAATAGTCTTATAAAATTCTGAGTGATGCCTAGGCCTTAGCTGGGAGGATGCTAAAGCTTACAGTCCAAAGTCATGCTAGAAAAACACTAAAAATGAAGCAGTGTAGACATTTGTAATCCTGTATTTTGGCTCTGTTTCATCTGCTAATCCAGGCATAGCTCGTATTTCTGAAATCAGGCAATTCTTCATGGAAGGAAATATTTGCCAAGATGTTGAATGCTGGTATTAAAACAGGACAAATCTCTCTAGTGTCTCATCTACACCCTTTTTTATACAGTTCTTTTCCTCCTAACAAGTTATATGCATTGTACCGTGTATTATGTCCTGATATGTATCTGTCTAGGGGGAAAAAAGATAAAAATTTGGTGTATTTTACTCAAATTAAGCTGTAATTTTGCTATGTGTAATTTCAAAACTTCTAAATCAGTCACTGAATTTCTAAAATTGAGGTCACAGATTTTTTCCCTGCTACCCCTGCTCTTTAAAACTTCATGTCAGCTTCATTTACTCATTATGAAGCATCTGTCTCAATTTATTTTGCATCAGTTAAGTCCTAGCTTCTTATCCATTGCTATCCTCCTACCCTCTTATCCACACAGCTATTGAAAAAGATCTAGGTACTTAGTAAATGACACCAAGAAGATTTAGATATTCATGACATCTGGAAAATAACTACTGTCGATCCCAAGTATCTCACTGTTTCTCATTACAGATGTGATAGAGGCAGGTGATAAGATGAAAATGCTGAGTCCCATATTATAAATACCACCAGGAAGAAGAATGAGTAACCAGTATGACCAGCTGATGTATTTTGAAGTGGAAGCAATAAAGACTTGCAATAGGAGGTGACCTGTTGCAAAATCACAACTAACAAGCATTCTGTGGCTGGTCCTGTTTCGGGAAAGAAAATTAAAATTTTGTGGGGACACTATATACGTGATAACCTATATTGCAAGTGGAAAGATGTTTGAACCTTGGAAGAGACCCATCCTTAAAACTCTGAAGATTACCTTACATCCTTTTCACTCAAGATAGAGAAGGAGTCCAAACAGCAGGATTTCAAGATGAAAGATAACTCTATGGTTAATGCTTGATTCACTTCTTCCCAAGAAACAGGTTTCATGATTCTTCATCCTGAGAAACAAGTCCCAGTTCTGCAGCAGATTACTACTGTTTGTGTTTCAGCTGCTGTTTTTCATTTCTAAAATGGGGCTTACGGCACTTCCCTATCTTCTAAGAAGGTCCCAGGACTACTGCTTTAAAGCACAGGCAATATTAATGAGGAGCTTGGTAGTGCCTTGGAGTAGGTTGAAGTCTAGAAGAAAATTCAGAGCCGTAAGAGGCCGATGACAAGGGAACGGGGGGAGGAGGAGGAGGCAGATGAAGCTGAAACGTGTGGCCTGAAATTCCTTCAAGGCTGCATCATTTCTCACCCCAGAAGCAAAAGGTGGTGCCACGTTACTGTGTGCTTGTCCGTCCTCCTCAGTTGAGCCATTCTGCTCCTGTACCTTTTATGCGTGTGTCCTTATCATTTTGTGGATTAAATCTCTGAGGTGCCATTTGGAGAGCTTGTGTGCTGGACAAAAAAAAATCTCAAGCTGGAGTTGAGGCTTTTCGTTTCTCTGCCTCCTGGTGAAGCACAGATAGGAATGAATTGCTCCTGTCATGTGTTATTGCATAATTCATGAGCTGCAATAACTATGAAATGCTTTGCTGAAATTTTAAAGATAGCAGAGAAAAAGTGCATTGCAAAATCCAGTTTAGAGCATTGACAAACACACAATATAGAAAAAAGAGGCCTTCAGGGCCCTTAAGGGCTCTTCACTTTTTTTCCCTTTATTGCAGTTTTGTTTCCTCATTAATTACTCTTAATAAATGGGTCAATATTTATGTGGATGATAACAGTGGCTATAGTGGCTGCTAGAAATGGCACATTTCAGGCAATTACCTATTTTGAAATCACCTAATCCCCAGTTTATTTATCCCCATGCAGACTAGATTGCTTTGATGTGAAGTTCAACCTTTTTCAGTGACTTGAGCAGGCTGCAGAGGCTGCTCCTCGAGGAGGTGAAAGGTAACTTTGCCTTGAGTTTAACTTGATCTGTGCTCCCATCAGCTGTGACTGCCAAATTACTTATATTCCACGCAATGATTTTTCTCACTCAATCACTTTTTCCTTATGGAATGAAGTGAGGTACTCAAAAATAACCTTGAGGCCTAAGGCATTAAAAAAAAACCAACCTAATAAAATGAGCTAATACTGAAAGAGCTTTAAAGCCTACTGAAAGTCAGACTGAATGGTATAGCATGTAAAAGCAAATGTCTGCTGTTCTATGCAGCTCCCAGCTACCACATGGGTTTGATGTATAGGTCAGATACTGCTTTACAGTTTATTGTTTGTGGACTGCCTAGTTGCTCATGCAGCCTTTTTGCTGGGGATTCTTTGTGAAATGTATAATGATAAGAAAGTTTCATGTAAGAGAGTCAGATAAAAAGAGAGAAGCATACCCGTGAGAAGAAGGATTGAGCAAACCAAGTAAATGTCAGGTATTGATCTCCCAGATCACGCAAAGCCTTTGAAAAATATGGAGTCTTTTCAGATGGCAGAGAAGTCCTTTCAATTCTACTTTAATGACCTCTAAGTGCCAGCATAGTGCTGTCGTAGCTTACAGGACTATTTGCCTCTTGAATTGCTTTAGGAGCAGGGTTTCAATTCCTTCAGATTCTCCCTGAACATCACACTTCTTCAAAAATTCCTTTTATTCAAGCGTCTTTGCTAAGAATTTTCCATAGCTTCGTCATCCTAAACTGTCACACACTTTTTTTTTTTTTTTAATGCTTTTCCTTGGTTCTTTTTTTTTTTTTTTTTTTT
>VYXH01011703.1:0-42990 GCA_013397275.1 Burhinus bistriatus | reverse complement strand
TTCCTAGGTTTGCTATCCTCAAATGTTACACACTTTTTTTTTTTTTTTAATGCATTTCCTTGGGTCTTTATGTTTTTTTTTTTTTTCTTCCAGGAGTGTTTATAAGTTCTCACATATGAAAAAGCTGACAAATGAATGTGCAGCACTGTGCAAGTTACTAAAACCTGTCTTAACAACTTAGGTGACCTTCCTTTGCCAGAGTAGCCAGGTGTATCTGCAATGTGATGGGAGAAGGATGCAGCAGGACAGCTTAGGGCTATTTTGCATATGCCTGGCAATAATGTCAAACACGTGCAGTAAATGACTAAATCTGTCATTTCTGAAAAGTATGGTGCATGACTGTGCCAGCAGAGCCCAGCTGATCTGCACATGCAGTGCAGAAATATCCAGGACTGGCAGATGTATTGTGCAATTTGTCCTTCACCAGCCTGGAGGTCACTGATAAATGTAGAGTCCTCACATTTCATCCCGACAGAGCTTCCTTTTGAGAAAAGAGGCTGTATCTGAGAAGAACCCGCGACATCTGGTAGGCAAGGCTGGGAAGTCAGTTACCTCCATTTTAGTGATGGAGTACTGAGGCACAAGGGAGCTAAAAAACCACACTCAAAGCCATCAAAAAAACCTGTGTAGGAGTGGAGCAGGTCTACTGAGACCAAGACTAATTACAGAATAATCTTTGCTTTTCTCAACATTATTTTCAGCCATTGCTGAAAGAAGGCGATTCCATCAGCAGGCCTTTGGTCTGTGAGCAAGGGGAAAGTCTTCAAGTACAAAGACAGTTGAGATGAGCTCTGACTGAATAGCACATTTTGCTGTGAACCACATAATCAAGTTATTTCTTCAGTTACATGAAGTGTCAACTGACGTTATACCTCATGTCTCATTAAAATCTAGAGAAGTAAGCTGCCTGGAGAATTTGAGTAACATTTGAGAAGACGTAATAATGGAAAAGATCAAGGGGATTCACTGTTAAGTACTGTCAGGGATGTTAACAAAATTACCAGTGAAGAAGAAAAAATGAATCAATAATGAATAATCATGTACTATATCAGGTAAGTCAAGCCATTGTCTCTGCAGTAATTAACTGTTCCAATGATATGGGCTGGCAATGTAATGAGGAAGCAGCAGTGAACACGCACTAATTACATTTGCTTTCAAATTCAACAGAAGCTGAACAGCTGTTTGGTGCAGTAGGTAAATTAAGTGCACTAGTCAGATCCAATCTTGAAGTGAATCCTTGATGATTAATGCGTAGGCTGAACGTTTAAGGGCATGATTCAGCTAAAAATACTGTCACTCGCTGTCTTACTACCTCTTGCTCATACCTTCCCTCTACAAAAACCCATTTTGGGGTGTGTGTGTGGAGGGGGTAAGGAAGAAGCAGCTGAGGAAAGCAGCTTCTGTTGTTATCCTTGCAGAATTTTCTTGTCAGATACTCATTTGTGGGGAGCAGAAGGAGAGAACAGGATTTGTCCTCTCCTCCTGAGAAGACAGCTGCGGGGACAGTCTCTAAGGCTTGCAGTTACAGCCTGTACCTGGAGCCTACTGGATTGGAGGTAAACTAGGACACTTGTCAGAGGAAAGAGCTGTTCCAGTTCATTGGATCACCTTAAAAGGCATTTTAAGCAGGAAAGGAAAATTTTAACTGTATTATGTTAACACATGAACTCCTCAGGGACTGACTGAGTGACTCCATGGCCTACACCACTGCATCTTTCTAGCTTTTCTATTACAGAACCAAGGACTGGGACCCCGGGCTGGGGTAATAAATTGTAATAACATATTCTTCTTGCTGTGTTCCTGCCAGGTCAGACAAATACATTCCAAATTCTGGTATTGCACACTCTTTCTCCCCAGCTTGTAAAGAGACACTGAAGGTGTTTCATTTCTACTTATTTATTCCGTGCTCCACAAAAAAATCCCGATCTCAGGGCATGATGAAGAAGGGATTGGCACTGGTCAGTAAGAACTGAAGAGTCACCGCAGCTACTGCTTCTCCATATAAAGATTGACAAAACAGACAGAATTCAAGAGAAAACACATTTAGTCTCAGCAAAGCTCCTTGTTAGAGAGAAACAATGAGGGTTTACTTATTTAAGGCCTTTACTTATTTACATTCAGCTTCTCATAATGTATGAGGGCTGTTTTGCTTCTTCTATATTTGAAACCCAAAGAAAACCCGTAGAAAAAGACAAGTGTAATGAATGGGATAATCTGTTATCATTGTATTATCAAAGGGACTTTCCTGGTGAATGACATGCGACAAGTCATTGCCTTTTGTAATTTAAGACCTAGGTCTTGGTCTTTCTCCGTGTCCTGAGTAGCAAGTGCATTTCCTTTAGCAATTTACTCCAGTCAGTGCCCTGTTCTGTCCGGCACAGTGAAAGAATCCCTTTGATTACCTAAAATATTATTTTCAAAAGGAAAGAAGGATCTGTCTTTTTGGTCAATGCTGTTTTTGAAAATGAATTAGTCATGTATAGAGACTCTTGTCTCAGGCCAGCACAGGGAATATATAAGGAGTTACATTCAACATTCTTGTCTGGATGCTCCTTCCCTCAGAGCTCATCAGCAGTCCTGCACTGAAGCATGACTTTGATTTAGGTGCATTTGTTAGCTGCATATAGATGAGAATTAGTTTTAGGATTCTTAATGAGTCTACACAGACAGAATCATGGCAGTGAAAGACAGAAAATGGCCTGTCATCCTCCTTCCAATGAAAGATTGTATGGTTTCCAGAAATGAAGTAACTTGAGTGAGTCATATAATCAGTATTCAGAGGGTCAGATGCAAATTTATGGTACTTAAGTCCTCTTTAAATGCAAATACTGGGTCTAGAATCAGCACATTGCTAGCGAATCAGGCATTGACAATTTCAGCATGGACTGAAGTAGGCTTAGTTACAATGCTATTAGTGGAACCAAGCTACATCTTTAAAACTGATCTCCTTGTCATAAAATTATAGTTTCTCTGTCTAATGTCATAGATGCACAGAAAGCCAGGAATAAAGAAGTTGTTACACTCAAAACTTCCTAGATCCCCGTTTTCTGGAAGCACAACATGAGTACAGAAAAAAGGTTATACAGACTTGCTCAATAAACCCCATGTTGTAGATAGGAAAACATGGTCTGCTAGGCAGCACCGAACCACATCTCATCCACCTCAGAAAATAACTTACAGCTGCTTTGCAGAGCTCCTTGAAAGTTAAACTGAAGGTCTACAGAATTGATCAGCAAGCATAATCACAGCAAAAGCCAGCAACCACACCCTCTGTGCTAAAATACAAATATGCTGTGGTGAACTGTGGTGCTAATGTGTAGATATGTGTTTCGGCGGTCAGAGAGAACAGACCTTGAATTAAGAAGGCTCTCTCAACCTATGGGTTATGATCCTCAGGTTGGAATCTCCACCTGAAAACCAGTCCTTCACTGAAGAAGAACAAGAAAGTACCTCCACCCACATCTGGCCCTGCCAAAGTACACTACTTCTGTCTTTCTCATCTGTGACATAGACATGCCGGGAGCAATATTGGCAAGACGGACAGCTAAAGCCAAGAAGAGACTGTGTGGAGGGGGGGAGGGAGGCCAGAAGGGAGAAGCACCTTCTTTTGCTTCGTTTACAGTTAGATAATTCACTCCATCATTTTTTATTGAATGATCTTTGGATCAGTTACCTTTCAAGTCTGCCTTTAAAATATTTGTGTTATATGGTTTCTCATTCCTCATCTTTTATTGTGTCTCAGGGTCATGAGGAAGGCACTCACCTGAATTGGTGTAAAGTATATGTATTGTATCATACATATTATATCATTCAATAGTGAGAAAGAATAACATCTCTATGCCAAAAGAGAAGGCTTTACTGACATGTCAAAAATCCTTCCTTTAATCTTGCCATGTCAACATTATTCATTAAGAAGAAAAAATTTCATAGAGATCAGGATATAACACCTACAGCTTCGCACTGATGTGCACAGAAAAGATGGAGACCAAGGGAAAACAAATGGAACTCAAGGAGAAGTACGTAGCATCTCTAAGACAGCAGAAATCCCTATGCTTAACTTCCTTCTCAAGGGCTGGTCTCTTCTTAAGGAAGCTAATACACAGTTTGTGAGGGGAAGTGGCTATATCATATTGTCAAAAGAACAGCTATGCAACAAGCTCTGTTTGTATATATGTATACTATCCTACTCTCTTCTATTAAAAACTAGTGACCTATTTTCAGCTATTTGTATAATGTCAACCTTTTGAAATCTATTATTAAAATGACTGCTACATCCAGCAATTTCTAAATTAGAGTGTAGTTTCTCAATAGGTTTGAAATTTACATGAAAGTCTTGATATTTTCTCTTAAAATCCAAGGGAAAGATTAGCTTAATGGCAAAAATTCCTTTTTGAAATAGTTAAAATATTCACACATGTAAATGTAACCCCTTCTTCCTCCCCACCAAAAAAATGCTTTGAGAATGAAACTGAAAAAATGAGAATCTGAAAGGAACTGAAAATAGACACGGGAAAATATTGGGTGACACAGAATATAACAATACAAATGAATGAGGTGGGTGAAATCACTTCAGAGAGAATGCAAATGAAATTAAAGGAAAATAGAATTTAACAAGATAGGGGACATGATGTCAAATGAAAAATACAGACAAAAACATAAAGGAGACAGAGTGGAATAATAAGATAATGATTTAAAATGGAGCAATGTAGAAGGGTGTAAAAGGGAGCATTGACAAAATATAAATGAAAGGGAAGAAGTAGGCAACGAAATTTAAAGAGGTTGATGTATCATGGCACTAAAATGCATAATTTCAATCATAATGTTAAAAAAAGCCATATGTGTACACTACTGGAGAAAAGTATGAAATGGACATTGCACTAAAATAACTGTGTTCAGAAGGGTGACCTTCTAATTTGTGTCTTCAGAAAGAGACAGAAAGACAAATGTAAAGAAATTAAACAGATCTGTAAGTTTCCCTTCCATGAGTGTAGTTAATCGTAGACTCATAAAATCATAGAATGGTTTAGGTTGGAAGGGATCTTAAAGATCATCTAGCTCCAACCACTCTGCCATGGGCAAGGACACCTCCCACTAGACCAGATTGCTCAAAGCCTCACCCACCCTGTCCTTGAACGCTTCCAGGGATGGGGCCTCCACAGCTTCCATGGGCAACCTCTTCCAGTGCCTCACCACCCTCACAGTGAAAAATTTCTTCCTGAGATCTAATCTAAATCTACCCTCTTCTAGCTGGAAGCCATTGCCCCTCATCCTATCACTACATGCCCTTGTAAAAAGTCTGTCTCCAGCTTTCTTGTAGGCTCCCTTTAAGTACTAGAAGGCTGCTATAAGGTCTCCCTGGAGCCGCCTTTTCTCCAGGCTGAACAGCCCCAACTCTCTCAGCCTGTCCTCATAGCAGAGGTGCTCCAGCCCTCTGATCATCTTTGTGGCCCTTCTCTGGACTTATTCCAACAGGTCTATGTCCTTCTTATGTTGGGGGCTCCAGATCTGGACACAGTACTCCAGGTGGGGACTCATGAGAGCAGAGTAGAGGGACAGAATCACCTCCCTTGACCTGCTGGCCATGTTTCTTTTGATGCAGCCCAGGATACAGTTGGCCTTCTGGGCTGCAAGCACACATTGCCAGGTCATGTTGAGCTTCTCATCCACCAATACCCCCAAGTCCTTCTCCTCAGAGCTGCTCTCAATCCACTCTCCACCCAGCCTGTATTTGTGCATGGGATTGCCCCGACCCATGTGCAGGACCTTGTACTTGGCCTTGTTGAACTTCATGAGGTTGGAATGGCCCAGCTTTCAAGCCTGTCCAGGTCCCCCTGGATGGCATCGCTTCCCTCCAGCATGTCAACAGCTTCACACAGTTTGGTGTCATCAGCAAACTTGCTGAGGGTGCACTCAGTCCCTACATCCATGTTGCCAACAAAGACGTTAAATAGTACCGGTCCCAGGACTGACCCCTGAGGAACACTACGTGTCACTGCTTGTTACTTGGACATCAACCTGTTGACTGCAACTCTTTGAGTACAACCATCCAGCCAATTTCTTATCCACTGAGTGGTCCATCCATCGAATCTGTGTCTCTCCAATTTACAGACCAGGATATCATACGGGATAGTCTCAAATGTCTTGCACAAGTCCAGGTAGATGATGTCACTTGCTCTCCCCTTATCCACCAATGCTGTAACCTCATCATAGAAGGCCACCAAGTTTCTCAGGCATGATTTGCCCTCAGTGAAGCCATGTTGGCTGCCACCAATCACCTTCTTATTTTCCATGTGCCTTAGCAGAGTTTCTAGGAGGATCTGCTCCATGATCGTGCTGGGCACAGAGGTGAGACTGAGTGGCCTGTAGTTCCTCAGGTCACTTTTTTTACCCTTTTTGAAAATGGGGGTTTTATTCCCCCTTTTCCAGTCAGTGGGAATTTCACCAGACCGCCACGGCTTCTCAAATATGATGGATGGTGTCTTGGCAACTACATCCGCCAATTCTCTCAGGACCCGTGGATGAATCTCATCAGGTCCCATGGACTTGTACACATTCAGGTTCCTCAGCTGGTCTCAGACCTGGTCTTCTCCTACAGTGGGTGGTTCCTCATTCTCCCAGTCCCTGCCTTTACCTTCTGCAACTTGGTGTGGTCAGAGCCTTTACCAGTGAAGACTGAGGCAAAAGGGGCTGTTGAGTACCTAAGCCTTCTCCATGTCCCAGGTGACCAGGTCTCCCTTTTCCTTCCTGAGTGGGCCCACACCTTCCCTAGTCTTCCTTTTGTCCTCGATACACCTATAAAAGGCTTTTGTGTTGCCCCTGACGTGCCTGGCCAGATTTAACTCTATCTGGGCTTTAGCTTTCCTAACCTGACCCCTGGCTGTCCGGACAATTTCTCTGTATTCCTCCCAGGCTACCTGTCCTTCCTTCCACTCTCTGTAGACTTCTGTAGTTAAGATGTGATAAACTTATGTTTGTATATGATTTAGGAAATAAGACTTTTGTTAGTAGCCGTTATATGTGAAATTTTAAAAGAAAAAAGAAAGTATAGCATATCACATTGTTAATAGTTTGACTGCATATAAATTGTGCCTCTCAGCTTTTGCATTACATGAAATGAAGTTTGCGGTCCCAGGGTACTCAGGCATGGGTGAATTCCAAATCATGTAATGTCTGTGTAACTGTGAAAACTCGTCACACTTGGGAAATCCAGCCTTTATCAGACCTGAGAGTGCAATAAAAGAAGGGAAAGAGACTAGATCTAAGCTGCTGTAGCAGAGTGGTGTATTGGACAAATGTCATAAAGTACAGGCAAACTGTGTCTGCGACCGGCAGTTCTTTTGTGACTTGTTTATTCTGAACTCTGAGAATCACCAAAATTACTCCTGGAAAATTCCAACAGAGACCCACATGTGTCTATCTTGTATGACTAGAAGAAAAAAAAAGGAAAAGATTTTTTGCTGAAAATGGGGTCTCATTACCAAGAAGACCATGAAATAAAGAGTACACTGTTGCAACTGATCTTTTTCCTGTTAAAGGGTTGGAGTCTTGCATATAGTGTTATAAAAGTGAGATATGACTGTAGCTTCCAGCATATGACTCTCTTGTGATTCTCATATCCAACCACTTCTGCCTAAACTTTGGAAAATCACTTAATCTTTAGTATGGTTTTATATGTCCAAAGAGACTTATGACTCATAAAATAGTTCATCCGTTACCATTGAAATACAGAAGTGATGCGTTTTGCTTTTTTCATTTGCATTGTCATACTTTCCATGTATTCACAATAGAAAAGTAACTTTCTGTCTGGAAGTCTTTCATACTCGCGCAGTGCATTGAAGAGATCCAAAACAAATGTGCAATTTTTAAGAGAGAGTGTAGTATTTACATATCTGTCTGTAAAATTGACCACCTTGAATTCCTTATACTTTCGCTTTTCAAGAGACAGTGAGGTAAATTCTTTACATTTTAAGCTGCCTTCAAAAAAGAGACAAATCAGTCATGTAGACCAGTCATGTATTTATATATAAAACTGAAGACATATGTTCTGCTATAAAACTAGTAAAAGAATAATGAAAAAATAAAGCTTTCTAAGCTACTCAACAATATTTATATGATCAGAATCTATAATGTGTCAAATTAACTCATAAAGTTTTGCCATGGTTTACAATGTAGAGAAGTGATTAAAACTTACATTTGCTCACTATCTGCCTGTATGAGTTTCTGCTTTAAGAAAAAACAAGTGTATCTTCTGCTAATATAAAAACCAACAGAAATAAGATAGAAGTATGCATCAGTTTATATTGTCACTGCAAAATTATCCCAAATTTTGAAGGAAAAAAGTTGTATAATATGCATAGATATGCTGTGACTATAGTGTAGTGTAGTGTAGTATAACTGTAACTTGTCATACTTTAAGTTGCCAGAAACAGTAATTTAGAGCTCAATATCTTTGCTTAACTATTATTTTGTACTCTTCCAAAATTTTTTCTAAGCTTCCATTGTGATACACTGAAATTTAGGTTTGCCGCCAATCTTTTGTGAGCTCTATGAGTATACCTCTGGATAAGATTGAGGAAATGCAATATTAACACTCAAATGCTTTTTCTGGTTTAAGAGTAATTCTCTTATTTCATATGAGAGAAGGATGTAGGACTTACAGGAGGGGGCCTTGCCAATTTGTGCCTTTGAGCACAGATGCAATTTATTTTTGAGACTCCAATTTCATTGGTAATTGTGGGAAGTAAAGTGGCACTTGCTGTCTGTTCCCACTCATGGTTGCTGCCAGGGGCTCTATCAAAGGGCCAGTTAGACTGGGTTAAAGTATATATTATGGTCACATATTGTGGAGCCTAAGACTTTCCTTCCATGTTCATAAGAGTATTCTATGAATTTTGTAATATTTTACAGAGCTTTTTCAATTAAGTCTTCAGGTTGCGTGTAGTGGCATCAGAGCCGTACGCTCCTTTGTCAGCACAGCAGTGTACTCACTTAACTCAGAAGGCTGCACTGGCCCTTGGGCTTTGATTCTTCAGGTTTACTTGCACTGCAATTTAATGTATTTCCTTCTGGTTGTCTCGTCTTTCCAACAAACTCTATGTTTTATTGGGCTTCTGGCCCAGAGATGCGAACTACATATTTCTGAAATTTTCTTGTTTGGAATGCTAATGAGCTTCTTACAGCTGTTTCATATTGATACCAATGTTGAGATGTTCCTGCCTTTCATAAAGTTCTCTTTGAAAGCTATCCCATTAATTTTGGCTTTAACAATGAACTAAAGGAACACCAAAGAATAAAACCGAGAGGAACTGCAACAAGTGCAGAAATGTGGTTGCATTTTTTAAGCCAACTAGATTAAAAAGATACTTAAACAGGCTCTCTGCAAGGCTACTGGCAAAAGGATGATTCACTGCATTAAAGATCACAGCTGTTTCAGCATGTGACAGGAGCAGCTGCTGACCCACACCAAAATGCTATGCAACACAACACTCTATTAAAAGACTATAGTCTTTTCTGTGGCTTGACTAATGTAATACTGACATTTCAACATGCTTACACAGTAAAATCAAAGGTTTTGTAAGGATTCTCTCAAAAATCAGTCATACTGATTTCTCTGGAGAAGAGAAGGCTGAGGGGAGACCTTATTGCTCTCTACAACTACCTGAAAGGGGGTTGTAGTGAGATGGGAGCTGATCTCTTCTCCCAAGTAACTAGCAATAGGACAAGAGGAAATGGGTTCAAGTTGCGCAAGGGGAGGTTTAGGCTGGACATTAGGAAAAAATTTTTCATGGAAAGAGTTATCAAAGATTGGAACAGGCTGCCCAGGGAAGTGGTTGAGTCACCATCCCTAGAGGTGTTTAAAAGTCGTGTAGATGTGGTGCTTAGAGAGATGGTTTAGTGGCAGACCTGGTAGAGTAGGGTCAATGGTTGGCCTAGATGATCTTAAAGGTCTTTTCCAACCTAAATGATTCTATGATTCTATGATTCTACTCTGAATTAATTCACTGCTCTGTTCCAAAAAAGTGGTGTGTGAATGGTCACAGGTATGGCAGAACCAAACACATATGTATGCAAATTAAAGATATGTAATGACAGTTATATGCCAAAATAAAAAGAAGATTGACATTTGACACTTGAAAAGCATTTTCCATCCTGAAGTTTACATGTGAAGCTTAAATGCTTACTGACACCGGAATGCTGCTAGTATATATCAAATGACCACGTATTTTTTGTTTGTTTTTCAACAGTTTTTCTGTTTGGAGATGGTAGAATAATAGACACTCATTTTAATTTCATGTATAATTTAAAATGCATTTAAAATTTAAACAAAATCAAACTAAAGGTAACTGTAAGCTAACAGAGGTGTTTCAATGTCATCAGCAGTTTACGACTATAATGTCTTCATGGAAAAACAAGCAGCACCATGGAAAGCAGAAGTGGGGAAGGCTGGTTTTTAGACTTGCTTCCTCTGCTTCATTTGCTGGTGTCAAATAAGCAGTGAGTTCCAGCTACAACATTTCCATGGCCGGAAATTTCACAACATCCCTCTTGGCAATGGATTGCTGGACCTTTTTTGAGAGCTGAGATCAGACTACATTCTCTCAGTGAAAGTACTAAGAAAGCCGTCCTCCTCCACGCGGCTGCCTTTTTTTCCTCTTTAAATTTTAGAAACTCAGCACATTAGGACTTGTTCTATGTGTCAAATTAAATGCTATATACTATAAGCAAAAATTACAGGACATGTGCAAACTCACATATGTTATGCATACATAAATGATGATTGCATAAACCTTGTTTCTTAGGGATAAAAAGGAATTATGGCTTGCCAGAAGCTTGAAGAATAATTTAAGGGGATTAAGAGAAAAAAATAAATAAATTAAATTACTTCATCCATCCACTTGCTGGTGTTTATGTGTGTAGTTCCATATACAGAGCTAAGGATTAGGTCTTCAAATTTCAGCAAATTCAAAGATTTATAAAGTGAACTAGTACATGTGAGCATATTTAGCATGTAACATAACAGGAAATATTTTAATGATGCTGTAAAATAGTGACCAATAAATCATTAAAGAAGTATTTGTATGTTCTTCAACTTAACACTCTGTAGCATCTTTTTTACTTATGCAAGCTGATAGAAGGTTGCAGTGCGTTTGAAATAAGTATATTTGCTTTTTAAAAGTAGAAGTTTGGTACTCCAAAGAGATAATGATCTCCAGGAATAATTTGAAGGAAGTCTCTTTCTCTGGTTTACATTTAGTAATTTGACTAGTGTCTGTAAAAATGAAAATCTTCTTACAGGTTAATTTTCTGTTTCTTTATTTTCCAAGGCAATTATTCACCAACTGTCCAACAGTGATGCTAAAATTACCTATGTAGTAAGACAGAGAAAGAATGTCAAGGTTATTTACAAACTCTGAAATATTTGAAGGGCAATCCAAATTTAGCAGGAAGAGAATAACAACAGGAAGAGTAAAAGGGTTCTTATCCTGAATTTTTCTCTTTGAAAACTGTATATGAAGCAGGCTTAAATATTACACTTGATATATTACATCTTGCATTTCATTTGAGCAGCTATTTTTACACTACTAGTAAAATCAGTGAAATAAAATTGGATCTTCTTTGTAAGGCAAAATGCCCAAATCAGTGAGAGATATTAATTAATAATAACCAGGTTTTCAGTTCAGTTTTTTCTGCCTCTTGATCTGGGTTTCCTTCATTCCTTCCTTCCTTGCTTATATTTTTTCTAGCTACTTATGGATGAAGTTGAATCTGGTAAATATAAATATTTTCTAGCCTAATTGAGAGATTCTTCTTAAGTCATGCCTTTGCAGTTAGATGTTTTTACTGGTCAAAAGCATAACTGAAAATCACCAACCATATTTTGTTTCTTCCCATGGATGCCTGTGAATCAATGAATTTAGAAGACTGTGAGAACCTGAGGCATCTTTGCTAAGATTATATAAATGTGGGAGATTTTACGGTATATGTTTAATTAGGCAGAAGTGAAGACTTCGGGTGAGATACCACGCTCCTGCAGACTTAGGCATTTTCTTCCTGAATCTACTACCCCAACACAGAGGAACGGAGAAGGTATTTCCCACCAATTTATTTGATGTTGGTGTATTCTTGAGCTTATTGGCAGTCTTTTGCCCACCTTTCTCTTCATCTGAGATTAATTAGACACTTAATCGGGTAGCTCCCACTCGGTAGAGTGGAAGAAAGGGGAGCACTGTGAAGGGCTGGATGGAGCTGTGAAGGGGACGAGGGCAGGCTCTGCTACAGGATGGACCCCAACCCTGCTGTGCCCCGTCACGAGGACACGAGTGTCGCCAGAGTGTGGCTCTGTGATACCAGCCTGCCTACAGCCCTGCCGTGGCTGCCTCATGTGCACTCCTGTATCCCACCTTACGGTACAAGGAAATGCAGGTCTATAAACCTTGCTCAGTGCCCATTTGAAATGGAGGAGCACAGAGGAGGATCTGGGCTGAGCACACACTGGCAGGATGAAGCATTTTCTTCAATTCTAGGTGGCTTTTTTTTTTTTTTTTTTTTTTTAACATTGAGCCTGCGGTTCTCAAGGAGACTTGGCGATATATCTGAAAACTTATGAATGATAGACTTAAAAAATCCATGCTAAAATTAAAATTGATTAAATAAAAAGGTCATATTAAATTATTCTTCCAGTGACAGGGGCAAACTTTTTTCCCCCACATGGTTTTCAAATAGTTAAGTATTTGGAGGCTGCTTTTGATAAAAGGACAACTTAGGCAACTTGCCTAGTGAAAAAAAAAAAAAGAGAATACATGTCTCTAAAACATCTGTTTTGTCAGATTTTGATGTCTGTAGCATTTTTTTGGCATTTGGAGAATGACCATAGCAGCCAAAAAGACTAAGGTTGTTCTTAGGGTAGCAGAATATTATTGTATTGTAGATGCCTGATCTGGCCACAAGAGAGCATTGTAAATCCAAAGAATGCCAGTTTCAGCAAATGAGGTTCATGAGACCTAAATGTGTTGCTTTTTCCCCACTGCTGTCAGAAAGCTCAAGAAATGATGACTATGTTTATTGACATTAATATCAGACAGATAATTAATTATTTAGGGTTTTTGCTGAGAAGTGAAAAGGTCACCATCATTACACATAACTTTGAAAAATACCATGAGTGATATTGCAGATCATGAAACATTAAAATGCAAGCAGTGATTGAGAATTTCAGTGCTCATATATTTGTTTGACTTGTCCTTTCAAGTTTGAAATGCTTGCATTTCTACATTACTGAATGGTGCGTTTTTAAGAAAAATATCATTAACAAACCCTACCTTGAAAAAGCAAAGGCTGAGGTCTTTTCTATTGTGACTGCAAGGAAAATGAGAAATGCTGAAAAGAAAGTCTGAGAAAGATTACACAGTATTTTTTCCAACATCAAAAAAGAATAGAAACCTAGTAAACAAAGGGTCAAGACCAGAGAAATGGGAAAAATGGAAATTAGGAAGGAAAAAGGAGAAATTAAGCTCTAGGCAAGAAATATTAAAAGGGTAGTCTAGAAGGAAACATAAGCAATCTGATTTCCAATTGTGCACCTTGCCAGCCTCTGGGCATGCACACGACTGCCCACCACACGTCTCTTTCTTTCCAAGCTTCTCCAGCAAGGCTGTATTACACCCCTGCCAGATCGGCTCTAACAGCTCTCCCCTGGTTCAGCCTTGGGAAATCCCACACCCTGCTTCGCACGTTCTGCTGATGCTGCACAGTGAGGTTGCTGAGAAAGTCTCACCTTATTTTCTCCCCTTCCTTTGGTGTCATTTCCAGATAGAGCGTTATTTCTTGTGCAGGCCTGAAAAAGAGCAACACCCTCTCTCCACATTGCCTTACAATCCCCTTCTCTAGTTCCGTGACATTGCACTGCCATAGAGACCTGTCACCATCTGCAGGATGGGGATGTTCTCTGGGAGACACAGTGTCCTGCCTGGCCTCACTGCTGAGAAGCAGGCATGCAGCTGGGGAAATGGAAGCAGAACGCAGTGGGACAAGTGCCTCTGATCAGAGTTTGTGTCAGAGACGCATCAGCTGTTTGGGGTGGGATGAGATGGCATAGCAAGTGGGTTGAAATAATAATGGAATGGCTTTAAAAAAGATGGGATCTTATGTATTATGTCTGCCAGGTTAAGGAATTCTATTTAGGAGGGTTAACAGAGAGAAATTTCAGTAAGCGCCTGCCAAACATGCCAGCTACAGGATCTTCCAGCAGTGAATCTAGTAACGTTTGAGTGTGCAAGCAGCTTTATACTTTTATCCAGGTACACACAACACAAACTTCTGAAACTCACTGAAAATAAACAAAGAAATGTCAGTGTGAATAAAGGGATGGTTTGATGACATCAAACAATGATGTCAGTTCTGTAGGGATTATATTTTAGCCATCAGAGAGACCAGACTAAAATAGCCTGTAATTTGCTTCATACCTTATGTCTGTTCCCTGCTGGCTGGCTCTAGGCCTTTGAAAGTACCTTGAAAAAGAGAAATATAAAGTATTAGGATGGGAGCTGAGGCTGAGAGAAACAACTGTAACGATACGGCAAAGACAAGGTAATGCATTGTATTTCTTGATAATCTTTGTACCTGAACTATAATGAATACAGAATGAGACTAGTAATGAACTTAAACTTGCCTTTCAGAGTTGTTTACAATGAAGCTGAAGGATGTGCCGTGGGTGCTGAAAAGAGAATTTCTGCTAATAAAGCCACAACATTCCTGCTTGGGTCAGTGGCTGACCCACTCTGCATGCAAAGCCACGTTTTCATGACCACAATTGCAAGATTTGGTGGTGTGATCCTGGCCCCAGTGGCAGGTTGGAAGAGATCCTCAGTAGCATGTGTGGTCACTTTGAAAGATTTTCCCCTTCCAGCCAGGTGACTGGATGCATTGAGTATTATGTTAATCAACTTCAATAAAAAGAAAGTATAGACAGTTTCCATGTTATGGTTGCATGTAAAAACTGGCTGTTTGTTTGAAAAGGTACATTTTGCAGCTAAAGATTGAGCAGTAGGGCACATGTAGTAGTTAAGATTGCTGGCACTTCTGTTTTAGAGCTGGAATTTTTTCACTTTTACATTAGGTTAGAAGCTGGCTGGAATGAAGTGGCTTTGGGAAGGAGCTTCATAATGGAAGATGGAAGTACCATCATTCGTGTCTCAAGAAGGTAAGAGAATGTTTTCAGTATTTACAGAAAAGAAGAAAATCAAATACGATGTGCATTTAAAAGTGATGGGAGGAAGACTTGCCTATTTTGTCTTCTGGTGGAATGAATGCTTTGAGGTATTCTGATACCGTGTTGAAAAGCAGGTTCAGTTGCCAAGGTCATTTGTCCAGAGCATAGAGAAGCCTGTAGATTTGCAGAGCAGGATATGAAAGTAAAATTGTATTTATACCTCCTTTATATCTCCTGTTTTAGATGCTTTCAAAATCTCACTTGATAACCTATTGGTTATAAACTGGACAAAATACAGACCAGCTATTCTACTTCCTTTGCTCTTGTTCCTAATATATCATCAGGAATGTTATTTACAAATCCTTTATGAAATAGTGGGGGTTTTTTTCAGTGAACTGTCTCAAATATTACTTACTATCTTTTGTGAGGGAGAATAAAAAATTCAGTAGCTCTGTAGGCAAAGTGAAGAAGGCAGTGGGGGAAAGAAGAGACCTTGAGGAGAATCCCTAGGACAGCTGTGAATCTTTGGCTCTGGTTTTTTGTGATTGTTCCTGAGTTGCCAAGAAAGTCAAGCCCCAAGGAAGGGTGTAAGACAATCTGTGTGCCCTGCTGAGGACACGGTGGGGACTTGCTGTTCAGACATGGGTTTTGGCTTAGGCAGTGAGAACCTGGCACAGATCACCGGCACCGGCACTTCGATGACGGAAGCCTTAGGGTAGATCTCAGTGTGCAAAACCAGGCCAAGGGATATGTCAAAATCCGCTTTTGCAACAATAAAAAATACTAAACTCCTGTCTAATTCTCTGATTGTAGCTATGGTGAAACTGTTAGAGAGTGCTAGCTGCAACATTTTCTTGGGTGAAAAAGGGGAGCACATTTGACTTCTTGCAGTTAATTCAGGACAGAAACTCAGATTATTTGGCTTCCATCTTTTTGCTATTAGATCCCAAATCTCAAAGAGTGATTCACTCACAGAACACTACACTAATTTGATACTAATCCATGAAAGGTCATTGCTAGCATAACAATATCCTGTAGTAGTAGAACAAGAATATTCAGCGGCATTTTACATGTGCTTGGTGCTGTTAAGCTAGCATTTAGTGTCACTATAGATCCTATGCAGCGGTGAACATTAAAACTATGTCTTTTCTTTCCTTAATTCTACCTCCTNATCCCTGGAAGCATTCAAGGACAGGGTGGGTGAGGCTTTGAGCAATCAGGTCTAGTGGGAGGTGTCCTTGCCCATGGCAGAGTGGTTGGAGCTAGAGGATCTCTAAGGTCCCTTCCAACCCAAACTATTCTATGATTCCATGAAATACAAATACGGTCTAAGACAAATAGAAATTGAAAACACTGAGAGGGTGATAGCTGCACTGTGAATGTAATGCTAGTCTAAATTTGATCTTTGACGAGATGCTATCTGATGAGGCAAAACTGAAGCTCTGGGTCTTGATAACTGAGCCAGGAGGGTCTGTCACAGATAAGAAAGTATGAAAGCTGGGATGTCCCCAGAACCCTAAGAATCTGGAAAAGCTACTCCAAATAGAACTGACAGGGTCGTTGATTTCACTGAGGCATTGATTTTGCTACAGGCCCAAGAAGCTCCAGTTTTATGAGAAATGTCAAAAAACGTTAGGTTCGGCCTGATTCAGACCTAGCACTTCTGGATTTTCATCTTCAGCTTTTCATTAGATGACCGTGTGCTCCCTGACCAGCACATTTTCCAATAGACAGCCAGCAGAAATTGCAGGCAGGACTGAAAACTATTGCTATTCTCAAGTTCATTACATGCCCAGCGTGAAATACTTTACACGAGACTTATTTTCATAATGCTTGGACTCTTATTTGAATAAAGGAGTAAAGCTTTTCTTGTATTCATGTTGAGAGAATGACAGTCATTAAAATGAACAAGCGTCTGTTACCTATGAAGTAAGCCTTGGAGCAAGTCTCTGATCTAAGCATCCAAGTGAAGGAGGAGACAAGAAGGGAAATGGTAATGAGAAACTGCATGGAATTTAAAAAGCAGTTGCCTTTGGCATGTTTTTATTAATTTTTTGGTTGATATCGGGAAAAAGGTTGGTGTCTTTAGTGAACTTTCAGCACTTCACAAAGTTATGATGAAAATAGAAGTTACAGTAAATAAGTGTTGAAGTAAAAATTGCTCAGGCAATATTTATATGAAGAATGAAAACTTGGGCAGCAAATATTTTTCAAATGTTTCTGCTTTATGTAGTCATCCCATTCATAGTAACAGTTAAAATCCAAGTATTACAGAGCAGCACTTTGTGCTGTTGTGTGTGAAAAATGTGTTTTCTGTCTGTTCAGTAAAGCCATTAAGAGAAAGAGAAAGCCAGTCACTTCGGCTGTTGTTCCTTTCCTAACTGTGCTTTTGAATGTGAGGAAAAGCCAGCCTTGCTCTTTGCAACTCTCCTTGCCCCAGGCTGTGACTATATTTGTTTTAAACTTTCTTCCAATATATTTTAAACCAAAAGAAAACATTTTGATCTTGCAAATGTAGGGAAGGGGTTTTTTTAACAGTAAACTTAGTGCGTCTGAGCCTTCTTTCACTTTCGCCACTCATATTCACAGGTTACAGGTCTCTGTAGTAGGCTTCTGTTGTTGCGTGGCAGGGAATCCATTTGTTCTTTTTGTGCTAGGGATGTCCTTGGAAATATTCGTTGAAAGTTTGATTTTGTACTTACTGTTGCAATACCACAAGACTGGAGCTTCTTCAATTCGTTCAGTTTCTAAAACTCTTGCTAAGAATTTGAACAGCAGTGACCTGGTAGTCTGTTTGAGCACAAACATACCTCTGCAGCTGGTCACTGAAGACCTTTCCACAGCATTTTTTTCTTGGTCAGATAACACATTCCTTTGAGCCAGAGCTCCTCTTTCTATCCTTTTCGTGTAACTTGTATGTCTTTTGCTGGTGCTTGGAAACCCTTGTAAATGGGAGTTACCAGTTGCAATTCTGGCAACCTTTTTTTTTCCAAATACCAGGCATTGCCTCGGTCTGTGTAGTTGCATACTCTGACTCTGTCAATGACTTTGTGGCTAAGGTATCCTTTCAGTAGTGTTGTACATTCTCTGCTGTGTTCACATTCACTGTTGGAGAAGAATGATATGGAAAAAAACACAAAACAAGAACAAAAAACCTCAACTGCATACTCAATAAACCTACAGATCATCCAATATAATGAGTCACTTCTCTCAGGACTGTGGGATTTCATTATAGCCATAACGTCTTTTATATTTTTTGTGCTTATCTGAAGTTTGGATTTGTAATCTATATAAATCACATGTGTTGCAGAGATGAGATGGGCATGAATTGCAGCAAGAAACTTTTCTTGCATTACAGGAGAAAAAGGAGCATACAAACTCCCTTCTAATTTAAATATGCACTGACACTGGATGTGTCTGAATAAACTTGGTTCACATTTTGAAGATTTTACAAAGGTAAATTTTACAAAGGAAAGGACCTCACAAAGAAAAGTATGTTAGGGACTTCAAAATGAACAGCAATCTTTTCAGCTGAAAAATAATGAGCAGAACAAGGAAATCATATATTAAATATCACTTTCCTCATAGAAACTGTCTGGTGATGTTTTCCTTGCCCTCAATTTTTTTCGTGTAGATTTGGGTGTCTGAAGCTTAGAACATGTGTGAACATTTGTGTAATGAGTAGCTGGGCTGAATCTACTAGATACATTAGGCTTCAGCTGAGCATCTTTGTAGCATGAGAGTTCAGTATGGACATTATTGGCTAGTTGGATCTTTTGTGTAATTTCGCAATTACACACCAAAGATTCATCAACCTGTTCTCATATTTAATTTGTCTTAATTTAACTTTAGTATTGTAGGGAGAGTTACCTGAGATTAGTATGTTGAAATCACTATAAATTTCCTAATCAAATAATTATTGAATTTGGGTTTGAATAACTTCAAATTCCTCAGGACAGGAGCTATTACATTTCTGTACCTCAAAAATTTTGAATACTCTCAAGAAGTAGTCAATGAAATACATGAATAATTATGATAAAATTATTATTTATTTTCTTTAAGATTCCCAGGAACATTTGGCATCATTTATGTTAATGAGGCGTTCAAAACCGTTCAGTCAAATGCATGAATATAGAATCACAGAGTCATTTAGGTTGGAAAGGACCTTTAAGATCATTGAGTCCAACCATCAAGCTAACACTGCCAAGTCCACCACTAAACTATGTCCCTAAGCACCACATCTACATGGCTTTTAAATACTTCCAGGAATGGTGACAGCACCACTTCCCTGGGCAGCCTGTTCCAATGCTTGATAACACTTTTGGTGAAGAAATTTTTCCTAATACTGAAACTAAACCTCCCCTGGAGCAACTTGAGGCCATTTCCTTTTGTCCTATCGCTTGTTACTTGGGAGAAGAGATCGACCCCCACCTTTCTACAACCTCCTTTCCCGTAGTTGTAGAGAGCCATAAGGTCTCCCCTGAGCCTTCTTTTCTCCAGGCTAAACAACCCCAGTTTCCTCAGCTGCTCCTCATAAGACTTGTTCTCTATGTTTCAAATTCATCACAAAATAGCTGATTCTGAAATAAATGTATTTATATGTATGTGAGATGAATGTGGAGTCATAGGACATCAAGTATATTGCATTCAGTGAAGGCACAATAAAATTAATGAATGAACAGCTTCAAGCACGTTGAATATTGCTGTGATTAAAAATATACATTTTAAAAATTCACTAAACAAGTTACTATTCACTGTTTTAAAGGTAGATTTTGAATCTGTAACCATGACAGATATGAGTAAAGACTGAATAGTATTTTACAAATTGATCTACTAAGGTTTAAAGCAAGAAAGGACAGACTTTGAAAATTTGATTTGTTCCATTTTGGGATAAGTCCACAAAAATTTAGATGCTAATTTCATAAAAAGTTTACCGGAACGTACTGCTGTCCTTTGTGATTCCTTTGACACTCTTCTCTCTCACCTTCTCAAATTTCTCTCTTTTGTCAGTTCTAACATTTACTACAGCTTGATAATTTGCTTTATCTAAAATTTTTGCTGTACTTATAATTTATACAACATCATTCTTATGACTAAGTATATAGCTTCTGCCAGCACACAGTGAAGCCCTTGAAGACTACAAGGGCTGTGTCTACACTGGCAAGCAGAACAGACCTATAGAACTTGATCTGTAGGGCAAAATAAAGAACCACAGGATTATTTAGATTTGACGTGGCCTCAGAGGCCACCTAGCCCAGCATCCTGCTCAAAACAGGTTCATATAGATCAGGTTGCTAAGTAACTTGTATGGTTGTTTTAAGTATCTCTAAGCATGGAGATTCCCCACCACCACTTCTAGTATGATAAATAAATAAATAAATAATCTAGTAGGATAAAATACTATACATGTTTCATATTTTGTAGTGTTCCTAGTCTCATCCTATAGACTGAATACCCATAAGTAGAAGGAAATTTTAGGTTTGCTTGTAGAGCATCTCTTCTGGCTTAGCTTTATCTAAAGAAATTGAGTTCACACAGTTCAAAGCTAGTTTGCCATGTGAACCAAGCGGAGATAATCACTTCACAAGAGCTCTCCTGAGCTCAGTGAAAATGCTCATGTTGTCACACAAGGCTTTCTTTCAGGAAAGACAATCCAGTCATGATCTCCTGATAGTTCATTTATGTTTCTTCATCTTCTCTGTTGACAGCTTTAATGGGAAACACAGATGATTTTCTGTGTTATAATCTAGTAACAGGGATGGCTTCTCTGATTTTCATGGGCATTTCTTGCAGAGATGCAGAGGCCTTGGAGCTCCCCACAAAGCTATAAGAAATTTGGCATCTGCTAGAGATGAGGAAATGAGACAAATTTCTTGTTTGATAAGGGTATCTGCAGGAAAGGGATATCAGTATCTGATTCTCTTTCTCTCTGAAACAGCAGATTAGGGAGAAAATTCTGGGATAGGATAAAATGACAAGTATAGGCTTACACCAAACAGATCAACATTTTAAATTTAGACAAAAAGAGCTTTTTTTTTTTTTTTTCTCCAACAAAAAGAATTTTGTTAACAGTGGAATTTTGACAATATATTCTTTTTTCCCCCAGACACATCAGTGAGAGAGGCCAGCTTTCATTATCATAATGTGGACCATGCTAGGGATCAGCGGAGTCTATGCAGTGTTTTTCAGGAAATCAAGTTTGTCTGTGTCTCACTTTGATTTGAAGAAAGTCCTTATCACTTAATGCTTTAAGAAGGTGAGATCTTGCCAGAGTCCTAACTGAAGTTTAGCATTTTGGCTGTTAATTGAAATCTGTAAATTATAGCCAGTGAACAAACTATGCTCTTGGGTATGCTGGTTATAGCCAGGCAGTAACTCAGGTGCTGGTTTATTTCTTACAGCTGGACAACACAGTAGTTTTCAATCTAAACTCAATTTAAGGGAAAAAACCAAAACTGAGAACAAATCTGAAACTTCTATGGCAATATAACATGAATTTTCTGTAACATAATATAAAATTCTGCTTCACAAATGGCCTTTGCCCCTGCACAAATGGATTTGTGAGGATTTATAGGTATGGTACCAAAGCAATGATTACAAATATGTAGCTACATACACTGTGGTTACACTGTGGTAATGTAAACCTCACAGGCATGTTTGTACATTGTTCTTTTTTCCTTCCATCTTGTAAGAAGGTTCAAAAGTTTTGGTGGCTTGGCAGTATGTTACTTTGGTGCTGAGCTCTCTTTCCTCCCATTTAAATACACATCCCATGAATAGTCAGGTCTGGTGGCATGAGGCCAATCCTCTTAATAGATAAAACTATACTACCCTGAAAATAATACAAAACCCTCTCAACATTTTGCTGGGTTTTTTGTTGTTGTTTTGGCGGGTTTTGTTTGTTTGTTTGTTTGTTTTTCCACAGTCTTTATTCCATGTCAAACATGTCCCAGGCCTCGTGATAATTAGAATACAAAATACAGTGAATATCATGGTAGTGCATTAGCTCCATTATCCTTTCTTATCTGAAAAAAAACCACCTCTAAATTATCTGTAGATGATGAAGAAAGTGCTACTGATGCTTCCTCCTAGCATAGATGGTTTCCTAACATACTCCATGTGTCTGTGACTGCTTGTGGCATCTCAGGAGAAACAGCAAGAGATGAACAGAATCAAACACAACGGGGTAGATACACATGAGCAGGAATGGGAAGAAACATTTGAACACTAATTTTCCCACATTATCTAGTACTGCCTGTGGCTCTGTTCCATATTTACATTAGTAGCTTCTCTCAATGTCCAAGCAGCCTACAGGCCCCTCCATAGAGAGATGCTTTGTTACCTGTCGTATAAACAAATATATCTAACACCAAAGTATACAATTTAAGAAGACAAGCAATGTACAAAATACGAGGAAGGAAAAATATAATTAATTAAAATAAAAGTGGTACAATAGGACTGATATTAGCTTCACTTTTTAAAAATAAGATGAGCTTTACAAAGGTATAGGATGGTGATACTCTACCCTATTTTATCTGCTGACATCAGTGGAACAGCATGAGGGATAAATCTAGTTGTAATCCTCAAGCAGCAAGCAACCTCTCTTCATTAAAAATAAAACATCCCGTTTAATAGGAGACATCAACTATCCTATGTTTTATGTTAAGGGTAAATCAGAGGTAACTTAATGGAATCAACAGAGTGGTACTGAAGTTAAATTATTTCGAGATTAGATTTTGCCAGATTGGATTCTTTCCAAAATTTCTAATAATCAGCATATTTTTAAGATCCTTCAGTTCAAATTAAACTGGCAGAGAAACTGAGTAGGGTATATCATGTCCTTTATTCTCTATGTAAACAAAAAAAGGGTATATGGCATTCCCTACACTTCAACCCTCTTGGTTTTTAACTGAGGATATTATAATTTCCTTTCTACCTTCATTGCAATAGAGGCTTTTTTTTGTGTTTGTGTGACGTTTTTCCGATTAAAAGAAACATTCTGAATTCTTGGAAAAAACATAAATACTGCACATAGTTACAATCATTAAAGTATTGGCTGATCTGGAGACAAGGTGCAAAATGTTGCCGTCTCAACAAGATATCTTATTCCAGGACAAAGTTTAAGGATGTAGACTTGACCAGACAAATGCTCTTGATGTCAAAGGCTATGACTCAACACTAATACATAGGGTTATTTTTGCCTTTACTGGTATCTAATGGATAGCACGAGTAATAGTTCAGGACTTGAAAGAAATTCTACATTTTCTCAAAACTAAAGTACTATTCAAAGGCCTCAAGTTGTTCCTCTCAAGGGCCAATGGGCAATAAATCTGACAGAAAATAGAAGTCACAGAAAAGGATACGCAGGTGAAGACCTTACCTAGTTTGTACTTATGAGGGAAGATTTTCATACACAAATTATTTGATTTAGTGCAGATATAATCTGGCAAATTTTTAGGATCTTGTTATACAAGAAACCAGACCACAAAGTATAATGTACCTTACATTCCTCTAACCTTATACTCAGCGATTCATTTTCTCTTTCAGTTTGATATGATACTGCTTTCAGGCTTCATCTCTGGTCCCCTGATCACTCATCCTATGTTAATGCTATTTTGACCTGTGGGTGATTGGAAGAACTAGCTGTGTTTCAGGAGTATGGATACATAGTATGTGAAGTGGAAATCTGCTAGCATTTTCTCACCGTGTCTTTTGCCCTGGGAAGCCCCAAACATGCCTTGTGTGAACCACCCACCACAGGAATCCCAAGTCTCACTTTTCCCAAAGCAGCTGTTTTAGCACTTGTTCATTCTCTTTATTTTGTGTTTGGCTAGTTCCCCTCAGTGACACAAAAGACTTTTGTCCAAGTGACCCCAAAAGGCAATCAGAAGAAACCAGCAGAGGGTTTCCTAAAAGTGTTAGTGGAGCTGGCTGAGCATCTTGCTGCTTCTCGGCATGACAGGTACATAGGGCAGTGCAGGTTCAGCAATAAGAGAAGGCAGGTCATCTGTATGAAAAATACGTGACAAGAGGAAGCAGTTATTTCCTTAGCATGACAAGTTTTGACCACAATGACACCTTCGTACCACTCACTGTCCTTGGCTTTCTGGGCATGAGGCCAAACATAGTCAGGTAAGGATGTCTTTATGCCCTACATCCGTCATACTCATTTGTTTCGATGTTGTTTAATTATGGTGTTATAAACTTTTGTACTTTGCTCATATAAGAGGAGTTGATTAGGTTTCCTAGATGATAATGAGTACAATAAATATATGCCCATGCTATCGCTGTGTGTATTTGAAAGCAGTAAATTGCTCATCATTATTCTATTGCAGGAATGAAATTAGAAGACTCTGCCATTAGCCAAATGATGATGGCTATCATTTTTTAATCAAAACATATAATTTTATGGCCTATGAGTTAACTAGTGGCTATGGAGCTTGATTTGAAGTTGATACATCGATCATAATGCAGGTATCAGAGAGGATCCTGGTTGGTACGATAAAAAATGCAGTTCAAAGGTATGGGTAGTCCCTTGTTTTGCATCAAAAGTAGTCACCTTTCACTATTCCTAGAGGCAGAATTGAAGACAAATATATCTAGATTTGTACTGCGATGGTGATTCTCCTTAATATAACCTCCTCTATTTGTAGCCCTCTCTGTAGCAAACTGAAGGGAGAGCTTCAGCTGTCGATGTTTCAAGCATCCACGGTACACCTCTGACACAACCTGACTGCCCAGCCTTGGCTCAGGCTGCTGAGAAAGTTGTTGAGACAAAGCTGTGACAAGGTCTGTCAAGTCTTTAAAGTAAGAATTTTTGAGACATGGATCATAAGGAGCTCAATAGTTCAAGAAGAAAAATATTGGCCCGTCAGGGCATAAAATCCTAAAGGGAAGAGGAAGGTCATGAGGATTTGTCCAGCTTTCAGTGCCATCCGTGTGTCGGTATTGATGGAAATGGTGGACAATGGCAGCTCAGCAGCAGTCAGCAGCAATCTTCTAGGGAGCCGTGGAGGCCACACCTTCCCCTCCTGACTGGTCCTCTTCTTACTAGCAAAGTCTTTTTGATTATCTTATTGGGATGGAGAACACACTAACGAATGCCTAGCGTAGCAGCTTGTGAAATCCTAGCCAGCTTCTGCATGCATTGGCCAATAAATCACTGCTTTGTACTTTTAAGTATATTGCTTACATATCATCTTTGCACAGCCTAAGGTACCTAAACAAACTGACCCCAAAACAGAGCAGTAGCAATATGAACATTTAGAATCATAGAATCATTTAGGTTGGAAAGGACCTTTAAGATCATTGAGTCCAACCACTAACCTAATACTGCCAAGTCCATCACTAAACTATGTCCCTAAGCACCACATCTACGTGCCTTTTACTTACCTCCAGGGATGGTGACTCCACCAGTTCCCTGGGCAGCCTGTTCCAATACTGGACCATACTTTTGGTGAAGAAATTTTTTCTAATACCGAAACTAAACCTCCCCTGGTGCAACTTGAGGCCCTTTCCTCTTGTTCTATTGCTTGTTACTTGTGAGAAGAGATCGACCCCCACCTTTCTACAACCTTCTTTCCCGTAGTTGTAAAGAGCCATAAGGTCTCCCCTGAGCCTTCTTTTCTCCAGGCTAAACAACCCCAGTTTCCTCAGCTGCTCCTCAGAAGACTTGTTCTCTAGACCCTTCACCATCTTTGTTGCCCTTCTCTGGACTTAACTTCAGCACCTCAATGTCTTTATTACAGTGAGGGGCCCAAAACCGAACACAGTATTCGAGGTGGAACCTTACTAGTGCCGAGTACAGAAGGAAAAATTTATGCCTGTATTTTTTTTAGGAGTGTAACATTTATCTGTGCACCTCTAATCAAGAACAAAACACACTGCATTTGCCTAGAAGAACATTTGAGAAAGCATACTGTTTTGGGAACAATTTATAAAACCACAGACTTTTCTAGAGGTACGGAAAAAGACAAAGGATTGGGGTAAGCAAGCACTGCAGCTTGTGAACAGAAGTAACATAAGAGCAAGATTGCCTGTGTACACACCAGTAACCCCATATTCATCCCTGGAGCTGGTACTGAATGAGATAAGGAATGACTTTCTAAGCCTTGGTTAAAAGAAAGGTGCCTGTGTACTTCCTTGCTGTATTGCAAAATCCTTTGCTTTTGCAGCACTTCTTTCTTTCTCCTGACATTAAATCATACTTTGTTTCAAAATGCTGCTGCTTGCCAAAGGAAAGCTAGAAGATTTCAAAGCCCATCAGACTTACTGAAGGGTCCTGCTTGGTGCAGCGTGCTCTAAGGTCCAAACCACAATGAGGGAGCTGAAAAACTCCAGCTGCAGTGGTGATGGGATAGCACAGGTCCTCTTGTCCAAGGCTACGCACTCAGGGAAACTATAGCAGCACTCAGAGAAACTAAAGATCCTGAACCTTGACATTCTTAAATATAACAGCATATAGATTCTTCAGGGACCCATCACAACCTTCAACAGTGCTTGTTTTTATTTTACTTCTGTGGTTGTTGAGGAGTGTGTGTGTGAACTCCTTACATTTATTATTATTTAATGTTCCAGGAGCTAAGAACTCAAAATGCCATTTTATCTAAGATACTTTCACCAGGAGACAACTGCTAACTTTTGCTAAATACGCCGTATCGACATGTAAACGGAACTAGAGTCTAAGGTTATCAGCACATCTTAGGTACCCAGAAAAGCATGAAAATCCATTATCTAGCTTGGAGGTCCAGCTATTATTTAAATAGAGACTAGACAATGTTTCATTTCCTTCACTTGAAAATCAGAGAGAGAACTAAAAGCTGAGAAAATGGAAGGTTGTCCTCAGGATTCACAGCTGGAAGCGGGAGTCAATAGGTTGATCTGTGCCTTTAAATCGATCTTCTGTTTGTTTGTTCCCAAACTTGGATTACATTTTCTGATTTGGAACAATTTTTAACTTGTTTGCAAGTTGAGTAGCATTGTAAAAAGGATGAATTGCCTATAATACAGAATCAATACAGATATTGAATTGAAATAAGGGAAAAGATTTTACGCTTTGGCAAATGTCAGATGAGTTCAAGGAGAGCTTGCCCATAAATACCCAGGACAGGATTTTACCTTGTTTATAGAATTGCATGTAGCATAAGCAGCTCAACTGTTCTATGTAATAAGTGGAAGACATAGTTTCTGCTTTTTTCTACTATCTTTAATCTTTCTTTTCATAACTTAAAAAGTTTTGACTCTGTATGTGCATTTCCAAGCAAGCTGCACTGTTGTGGTGGTGTACAGTCTCTTCTATTAAAATCTGTATTTAAAATAGTGTTGTAGTAGTGTTAGCTAATGAGACTGCTGCTTGTCTCTCTCAACACTTCTTGCTGGAGGGTGGGGGCTCCAGGGCACTTGTGCTCCAGAGGACATTGAGTCGCTGCCAATCTGGCTGGAAATCCAAATTTTACCCTGTGGAAAATTCTGACATTCTGTAATGTTTTCATTCTAAACAATAAAACTTTACATTTCTCTCAGGAGAGAAATTTTCCAGAGAATTTTGATTTGAAAACATCAAAATGATCATGTAAAATGCTTTCTTCTCCCTAGTTATGTCCAAATGCTTAGTTCGGGTAATGCCTGCTGTGACAACACTAACTTGGAATTTCCATCTATGACATGGAATTTAAGATTTCAGATGGAACTGTAGAGAGAAATCAATACTAAATACTGTGTTTTGAGTTTGAATAAGTCTAATAATTTCCCACTAGAAACATACTCAAAATGAACATTTTGTTTTTTGACCAAACAACATTTTGCAATAGACAGCTGTGCTATAAAAATAAACATTTAAACAGTTCTGTTTGTTATTTTTTAATTTCAGTCTCATATTGCACAAGTCAGCCCTATGAAAAGCTGTACTATTTCAGCACGCAGGGGTCAGTACTAGCTTCCGTCTTTGTTTGTTTATTTTCAATTTTAATAAAAAAAGAAATTCAAAACCTAAATATAATCAAAACTCAAACTATCTCTAAAATATCAGAACGATTGCAAACTAATACAGCATATAAGTGACACATGCAAACAGAATCACTCTAGGACAGAGTTCACTGTAGCTGGCATCTACCATCAAGCTTAATATCTGTATCATGGTGCTTTTCTGGTCCCAAGGCTCACTCTTATCACAACTTTTTTTTATGTTGAGGCTGGTTCATCATAAAAAGAAAAACTGCTCTTTGTCACTCTTATTCTTTTCAAGGTGATTTAGAGTGTTGTTTGGGTTTGTTTTGAAAGAGTACAAGGGACATAGAACTGCCCCATATACCCAGGGACCTGGGATTTTTTTCTGTCCCTTCTGTTCCTGACTGGATTTACTCCACGCAACCCCAGCGAGGAATCTCTGCCCTTTCAGAACTGAGCAGGCAAATCAGCCAATTTCCAAAGCTCTGTTGGCATTTATAACATGTATTGTGACTACAGGGAAATAAAAACACAAAAGCACACAAAAGCATAAGGTATGCAGCTTGAAGAAAAGGGAGTTGGTGATGAGCATTTCATTAATGTCAATAAGAGGAGTGCAACTGCATTGCCACATGTTGTGCTGAATATGTATGCTTTGGAGGCTAATAACCCTAATCTCAAAACTGATGAGTACAGTACAAGTCTCACATTGAAATAACAAAAATTATTCCATTGCTTAAATTATTTTTTTACTCCAATTATTTTGGTTTTGTCAAAGAGTCTGATAGAAATTGAAAGGGAAAAACACTTTGGAGAGCCAAAGTGATTAAATGAGAGGGGAAAGCAGTTCAGGTTTTTTTTCGTAAATGCCGAAGTGTAGGAAATATTAACATTACTGGCAGTATGTAAATAATAACAAACGCAAACTCTTGGCAAATTTCAGCTGCAATTTCTCATGAGAAAGGAGCATAAGAACAGAACCCACGGTACAATGCAGATTGCACAGACTATTATTATTTTTATTAATTATACTAAGCAGTACAAGTACAGAGAGCAAGCTGTGAAGTATTACAGAGTGACCTTGTGATGACTGATGATGGCAGAGAAGAAGACCTCTGGAGCTGGCAAAGTTTACTGGCATGTGTCTGCTGGTGATGGCCCTGCCACCATGGAGGTGCGCTGCTATGCTGCCTCTGCCTGAAAGGGAGACTGGCAGTGTTTCTTAAAATTCCGGGCGGCACACAGTGGGGACAAGAAAGGGAAGAACTGTGCCATGTAGGAAAGCCTTTATATGGCATTCAGTTTTAAAATATGTGTGCTTCAGAGAGCAGCAACTTGCCTTTTATAAGACCCACAGCCTCAGATTCCCCACATAGGTGCATTAGGGAATCAAAGCCTTTACCTGTTAAGCAGATATACAAAGTAGATAATGTAAAGCCATTCATTCATCTGTTAATGAAACATATTGATTTCCTATTTTAAACTAGTAAATAAATTACAAATCTTTATTAACTGGTTTATTATCCAAGAGCCCTTATAGTAATATTTCAGCAATATTTCATTTTCTTAAAATATCATAAAAGAAAGCAGAAAGTATCTGTTGAAATTCAGGTATCATACACTCTGGACAATGTCCAGTTGAGAAAATGAACTGTGGTACCTGCCTGAAGATCAGACGCTCATTCACAGCAACTTTTAAGTAAATTGCCTGGTTGTAAATTGTTGGGTCCTTGGAGCTTGCCTATGTCTTCCTTTGTGTTTGTACAAGGACAAGTAAATGGAGAGATATAGCTCATAGCAGATGTTGCAGATTGAAAAAGTTTGTGGGTTTTTTTTTTTTTTTTTTTATGCTGTTGATTTGAAATTCCTGTACGCCTGTAAATCCTGTTAGGCTTGGTTCTTTCCCTTAGGTATACATCCTACCATGGTGTTGATATGGATCCAGAGAGAGCACTTCCCATGAGGGAAAATGGTAGCAGCAGGGTTGCTGCTGTTACTATGGCTGAGGGATATAGTCCCTTCTTTACATGCTGTCAACACAAAACTTTTTGTCCCTTCTAGCAATTGTGTCTTATGCAGAAACTGAGTCTACAGCTACTCAAGTTAATGACACAGGGCAAGGAAACTAGCTCACGAATTGTCACATACTTATAGCTGGCTGTTGAATTAAATAAAAAACTTGATTTAATTGTTAGCATGCTTCCTGGCATGGTTTGAATTCAGGGCAACTAGTCTCTCCCACGCAATTCCTGGGTGTGGTTTTGGGGCTGGCATAGACCAGGGCTTCTGTCCACAGGCAATGTGCTCTGGAAAGAAGATAGTATATCCATATGGTTATAATATCTGCCATGCCCCTTCCCAGAAAACAGACCCTGTTCTATTTTATTTATAAGTATAAATGCAGCCTGTGATCACACTATAGCTCTATTTGCAGGTGCCAGCTGACCTTAAATGACATGCCCTCTTTAATGGATCATGCATATGAAATAGGCTCTCTCTTTTCTCCCACTTGACATCAAGTGTTATGAGCCTTTGAGAACAGGAACTAAGGACCTGATACAAACTTAGGCAGGAGAAAGAGCAAGAACAAGCACTAATAAACATGCCCTTGCTCTAATTTTCTTTGGTCCACAGCGAGAGAAAGGTGGTAGAGGAAGATTGTTCCCAACCTGAGCAGCTCCCCTGTATTTCAAGGACCAGAAAATGTTTGGTCCATAATGAAAATATCTCATTCCAATCAGATGAGACCATGAGGAAAAAGGTAAAGCAATAGTATTTCAGTATGGAGTGACGTTAATAACTCAGCTAGTGCTGAGTCATTACACACCAATCAGTGCAACTCTTCCCCCTGTTCTGTGTTTTCAAGATGAAAATGATGATACAAGACTTTCCTAAATTCTAAGCATACATATGCACATGCATATACACCTACTTTAATTTTAACATAAATATTATGGAGATCAACACTAGATATTTTGTAAATAGTTAGTCTTAATGGGTCATAGTTACTCTTAACATAATATTCCTAACACTGTTGTTCTATAAATAGCTCACGTATCATCTGCATGCTTTAAAATAAGAGTTGGGTCTGGCTTATGGTGAAGGACAGCTTACTTGGTTATGTCTCTTAAGAGAAAGTATAGAAAGATAATTTATGTGCATGGCAGTGACAAGAGATTTTGCGCAGAAAACACTCTGTTATAGTGTAGTCAATTAATTTGTCAACACGTTAGAACTATTTCAATGTCACACAAGAATCTGCCAGGATATCCTGTTTATAAAACAACACCTGAATAGCATGCAAAATCTGATTCTAACTGGTTTTGTTTGCATGAGATGTTCTGAAAGTGAAGTGCATAACATAAAAGAGAGTGTATTAAATGTCTAACACAAGCTAAGTTGTGAACAACAGAGAAAACCTGAGACAGGATTATTAAACAGTCAATAGAAACTGGTAATTGCCATTAAAAAAACCCTGACCATCTTTGAAGATGGTAAGACTCAGAGATTAGGTAATGGACTGAGGATGTTGCCTATGGCATTACGTATTAATACAGAATTTATTTTTGCTTTCAAGACATCTTTGGCAACATTAGAAATTACTGGCTTGAAACAGTCTGCCTTTGCCTATCTCATTGTGCAGTGGGACAAATGATTTAAGATGACCTGCTGAATCACCGCTGAATTAGTCCTACATAGTTGTGGACAAGAAAACGAGGGTCGTTTTTCCCTATTGCCAAAGATGCTGCACTTCGTGACGTAGCAGTGCATTGTCCAGTCATCACAGAAAACATCTTGGGGATTGCTTTTTTCCCATTTGGCTGTGCCACAGCTTTTTCTTATGTTTCAGCTTAGGTTTCATTTCCAACTTAACTAACAACACGAGAACAATCCTATCTGTTAGATGGAAAGTGAAGGGTGACTATGTTCCAGTACTGCAAAGTTACAGATGAATGAGAATACTGTATATACAGGATGAAGAAATGTGCATTAAATTGTCATTACACTTAATGAAATGGAATTGGTTTCAGGAAAAAGATAAATTATAAGAGTTAAGGGTTGTGCCCCTGGAATACAAAGGAAATACAGTATGTAAAAGCATACTTCACATCTATAGAAGCATCTTAGCATGGGGAATCACAGAAAACAGGTCTGGAAGGGATCCGAGAAGGTCAGCTAGTCTATCCCCTGCTCCAAGGCAGGATAAGCTATATATAAATCATCCCTGACAGACAGCTGTATTATGTCCTGCTAAAAAAAAAAAATCCCAGTGAGGGAGACACTATAGGTCCCCGGGCAGTCTACTCCATTACTCAACAATCTCGCCATTAGAGAGTTTATCTCTTGCCGCAGTGTAAGCCCCTGCTGCTTTTCCTGGCATTGCTTGATAGAGGAAAAAAAGTTTATTCCCTTTTTCTTTGCAGCAGGCGTGTATTACGGAAGAGCAGAACACTCTCAGGAGGGTGATCTACATATGGAGACTGTGATATGGGCCATACTCTTTTCCCAATTTTAGCAAAGTCGGAGGGCCTATTCAGTAATTAAACCCATGTAATGAGTTACCTATCTATACAAGTTACTGAACAGAAAGCTAAAGTCTTAATTTAAATCTTGCTAGCGACTCCCCACCACCTTTCCCTGTGGGTGCTTTTAGCTATGTCTACACGATGTGCACACAGGTACTCTGTACTTGCTCTGCCCCAGCCTCAGACCAGAAGTTTGTGAGCTGTGTGAGATGGACCACGTTAGCAGGACAGAGTTATTAAGCCTGCTAGTTTTTGGGCCAGCTCAGAAAGCAGTCAAAGCAAACTCACACCCCTCTAAAGCTGTCTTTTTTAGTACTAAAGGACTGCCTGTCTAGGGAGATTACTGTATGTCAAGCCAGGACACAGACACGGCAGGACATGAGCTGCTCCATAAGAAATGCTCGCGTAGGAGGTATGCACTGAACATTAGGTATGGAGGAGTGGCAGGTTGACTAATTAAAAGAACTCTCCCTATTTTCCTGACACAATTATGAAGCTCTGTGTGTTGGGTAACACAATGGGAGCCAGGCCACTATGTGCCTTGGGTGATGTGGCAAGAGCCCAGCTACAAGGTGACATGAAAGAGACATAGCACCAGGCTGCACATGGAGACGATCTGGTGCCTAGAGGGGACTGGTAGTTGCAGAGCCTTGCACAGAGGTAAGTCTACTGGCCTTGGTTCCTGAGGAGAAGTAAGGGATTTTTACAGCTCTGGATCTTTTATATGAGGTGCCACTGATTGGTGAGTCAATGCATGAGTGGCCTCATGGCAGACAGGAGAGGGACGTGTGAGAATCTCAGTGCAGGGAAGATAATGTGCTCTAATTTCACAGCCCACCTTAATGCTCCAGTTCTCCAAAATTCACTCCCATATGTTAGCCCTAAAAGTATTTTTGTGTGATGTAGCTTACTTGGCATTCAGCATGGGGCAAAGTATCTCAGTCTCAATATATAGGATGGAGGAACTGGAACATGACATACCCTAGCACACTGATTTCCCCATGTAGATGTGCCCACATAGGTAAAAGTAGAATTGAATTTCGTTCAAACATATTTGTCTTTCAGCTGCCATTTTCTCTTTTCTGCTTTTTTCATCGTATTTCTAACTGACCCTGGTTTCCTCAAAGTAGAGTAAGAATTCAATAGATTTCACATGTTATTGAAATTAGATAGAGTTCACCCTTCCTTAATATTGAAGGTAAACTAGAAAATTACAAAAGTACACAAATTTAGGCTTAATACCTTCTCTAAGCTTAGTTCATTCTTTATATTATATATGATTCATAGATCTATGGACTGATACAAGGTAATTTTAAGAACAAGAAGCACTGCTGAGTAGTTGAGTCAGGAGTTTTGGTCCCAGCAATGAATTTTCTAGCTTTTACGATTATGTCCATGTTAAAACAGTGAACACATTATTCTGCCAAAGAATCCCCATTCTCACTAACTGAACAAAAGAAAAACCATGTAACGAGCTAGACAGAACTGTACACATGTACACACTGTGCACACGTACACACTTATTTCTTTCAGAACCCTCACAGTATTTCCTTTATCTCTATGCATACATTAATATAGTGAATACATGACATGATAATGAAAATAAGACTAATGGTTTGCAGTAGGATTCTAAAGCTTCTTAATGAAATTGAAGAAATTGGAGATAATGCTTAATTGCATAGTGTGTTTGGACTATGGATTCTGTACTTCTGTTCTTGAACAAGTCTGAAAATAATTCTGTATTGATAGACATATAACAGATCACAGAACATACCTCCTGTCTGCAGAAGCAGTCCACCTCAACGCTTTAAACATAACCATTAGAACCTTTGCAAATTATATTCTTCTATCAGTCAAAGAGTGGATATTTTTTCCCTCAAACCATGTATATTTTATGACTGTAGAAGACTGGCGTGTCTATACCTAAGAAAAACATTCCTGATGAAAGCTTGTCTGAAATCCATCTTTCTTTTCTTTGACATCCGGGCATAAGGCTGAGGAAGAAGGGTGGGGGGTTTTCAATTTCTGCAGAGTATTTTGCTTTCTTCTGGCAACTTGCTTCTTTCAGTCTTACGGTGAATTTTTAAAATGTCATTTTTATTTATGAATAATTAAGCTATATATATACATGTGTCACTTTTAACATTTAGTTTTAAGGTGGAATGTATGCGTAAGTATACCTAAATACGTAGAGAGTGCATTAAGAGAAAAAGTTGTTTCTACAATATTGTATTTTTAAACGACTTACACATGCACATAGGGATAATGGAAATGGGAGAGTTTCTGTACAATAGAAAATAAGTTAAGGACAGGAGTCTCCCGGTGGTTCTGGCAGCAGAGATGTGTTCTTTCTTGGGTTTAAATCCAATACCAACAGACTTGGTTAAGACATTAAAATCCACAGAGGTTTGGGATTCTTTGTGTTGCTAGGTATCCCAGAACATACACATCCTTAAAATGATACGTTTTTGAGACATATCCCATCTTGTTTTTCTGTGAAAAATAGATTAAAAAGCCTAAAATAGAGAAAAAAAACTAAAATAGAGAAAAAAGCCTAAAATATTGCTTTCAGCCACCAAGACAAAGAGCCTTGCATGAGGCATAGCGTAATTAGGAATTTGCAATACATAGATGCTCAGCGCCTTCCCAATCTGCAGGCTAATCAGGATGGTGCAGATCATTTATTCTGCGTTTTTTTTTTTATTCTGCGGCTGTTATTGTTACCTTTGGGCAATCTTGTCCAGTCTGCAATGGCTCCTTTTCTTTCCAGTCTTTTGGGACATGGCAGTTGAATAAGGGAATAGTCCTGAATTCTGAAACTGTGACTGTGACCTTGACTGTCTGTTTGAAGGTAAATACTCCTTTTAGTTAAGTCTACAATGACTTATCACATGCTGGGTTTTAATATTTATAAAAGCCTTAGACAAAAGGTGCTGCATATTGCAAATTACAGTCACAGGGCTATGCCCTGAAGTCTTTTTTTCAGTTTGCCTGATCAGTGGGATTTTAGTTGAATTAGCATTTGGCCTGTTTATTATTATGAAAACACACTAAGAGAACTATTGTAGCTTGTTTTGCCTATTTTCAGGAGGATTTAAACTGTTCCAAGCTGCATTATGGAAGGCAAAATCAGAATCATTCATTTTCTCATACCTGTGTTGAGGTCCTGAAACATTTTAGCTTGACTCATGAAAATTTCTTGCTTATACATTAAATCAGAGTATGGAGAGTTTATAGGGAATGAAAAAGAGATTGGATAAAAAATGCTTTAGATGTGACTCATGATCATGAGTGTTCAGTTCAGAAATCCGAACTCAGGTTTGCCTAATGTCAGAGGATGTTGTCTGTATGTAGGATTAAACTTTCAACATTTTCCTCATGCTGTTTTTGCTGCATTCCATGGGTTATGTTTGCCCCACAAAAGGCTATTGGTTACTACACGCTATAGTAGACGTGAACAGCAAATTAAAAGCAGAGAAACATGTCTACAGCACAACAGACTATTTTAGTACCCAGTGAAACTAGGGTAAAGGTTGCAGCTGGTTAACAAATATTTTGGCAGCGCACATAAAGGAGTGAAAAAGGAAATCCAGAATGCTGAGGTTTGCACTATCAAAGGCTTTTCAATTCGTATTAATTTTTAAACACCATAAAATGCTTGGCTTGAACATACAGGCATAAAATAGCATTCATAATGTTTTTTAATAAGAAGGCTTGAAACAAGGAGCTGCTGACACAGATCTTTTGAAGACAACTCCAGCATTACATTTCAATGAAGGAAATTTACTTTTGAGCTATTACGTATCAAGGCAGCTGAATACCTTGGCTGGAAATATAAAGTAGGATGAACCAGTTTATTCCTGTTGCTGCTCTCCTCCAAAATGTAGTTCAGCAGAAACAGGATTAGCTGCTTTTAGGGTTTGACTTCACTGCCCTGATCAACTTAAATTACCACACTTGAACAACACCCATGGGGTTTAACTCACAGGAATGCAGAGAGAGCAGAGAGAGTGATGGGCAGAACTGGTCTATAGTGCAGAAAGTGTCAGTATTAGCAGAGGGACCAGATGAGCTCTCCCACTCCACATGAGCAACAGCAGCACAGGAGTTGAAAACTGTCCCCCAGCATAAGTACCACCTAGTGCATGGTTCAGTTTGGACTGGAAGGTTTCGCCGGTGTGGATGAGTATTCAATTAGGCACTGAGCTGGCCTTGCACTCTGCGCTGACACTCGTGCCAAGACAGGCCTTTAGTCCTGAGTGTGCCTCAGAGCATGGGAAGACCTTTTCTCTTGCCCCTCTTGCAAAGCCAGGCTTGAGGCATGTCTGAGCCCTGCTGCTTGGCTCATGCTCAGCCTATGGGATAGGGGAATTCACTGCAGGTGAATTATACAAGAATTTACAATAGCTTATGAAAGTTGCACTCATTATTAGTTTGATATTCACTGGAGACTGTGCTTAAATCAAAGTAAGTTTTCCTTAAAGAATACAAAGTATAGATTATTCACAGAAGGCTGGGCAGATAGTAAAACTTTGTTTACCTCCGAAGAACAGAGATTTTCAGCACAAAGTTAGTGGTGTTTCCTATTTCTCAGAATGTCAGTGCACTTTTACCAGCGCAGTGTGTAACTTGGCATGCTGTGCTATCAGGCGCTCTACTGCATGTTTGCTCTGGTTCTTCCAGCAATCCTCTATATCTCCCTCGCTTGATGCTGGGAAGAGAGGCAGGAGAGGTTACAGCTGAAAAGTACATTATGTTGTTTTGAACACATTTTTGGAAGGTGGAGTGCTTTCTGGAACTTTCTCACCAGTTCAGTCTTTCTCTGACTGAATTAACACCAGTGGTTGACAGCAGAAGTCCTTTATACAACAGAACTAACATCTGAGGTTTTGCTCCAAATAAAATAAAAGCATTTTCCACAAGAAGCTATAAGCAATTTAAAATGTATGATTTGGCCTACCGTATATGAGGCAGCTTTATACGAACATGATATAATATGTTAGCAGAGGGACCTTTTGACGTATCCAGTGAGATGGATAGTCAGTTCACCTTCCAGAGTTTCTCATAATTACATCATGTGCTTTTCAGCCACCCCATGTAACATAAGGCAACTGCAGAAGCGATTGCGGTAAGAGTCTGAGAAAATATAAGCTACAGTCCAAACTACACAAAAATTGTATGCTACTACAAGACCTCCACAAAATACTTTAACATGCTTTCAACAGGTATTCTGTTCCACATATATTGCTGAAGGTTACTTACCTAAAGAGAATCTGGCCACATACAGTACCTAGTTGTTATCATCGTCATGCTTTTTACCTTGCTTTCCTGACTTGTAAGCATGAATAGTGAAAATTACTTCCCAACAGCATCCCATGATTGTTTCAAAGCAGGGCATGGCCACAAATGTTTTTCTCTGAAGATCAATCTGCTTGTGGCAGCAGGTGATACAATTGTTTTTTCATTCCTCATAGAGTTTTAAATGAATTTAGTGGATCTAGAAGTTCATGGACTTTGACAGGTGGCACTGTGTTCCAGGGCTTTCTTCAGAATGAGGTACATGCAGAATAACTCAAAAAAAAATTGCTGCAAGAATTTGTTTTCCCTTGAATGTGCTAGAAAATGCTAGAATTTTCCCCTGCATCTGTAAAAAATATAAATATGTTTACCAGAAAAATGGTGCATAAGTAGTTGGACAAAAGACCATGTGAAGCATCAGCTACTACAGAGTGGCCCTAGCAAGGGATTTTGACTTTTGAGGACTACAACAAAGTCTTGCTTTTAAACTCACAGTACTAGAAACCGTGCCAGGTAGGTACACGGGATCAGATTTCAAAGGATCTCATTTTTAGGGCTCAAAACCTTCATAAGGGTGGTACAAGTTTTAAACTTCCCACACAGAGGCTAAGTCAGAGTTTGGGCAGTACAGAGGGACTGCCACACAGAAACATTATCTCAGTTCATACATATCCTTTCTGAGATGAATCAAATGGCACAAAAGACGCCTTGCTGTGCTGAGCATTAGTTAGAGAAAACATGTACAACCTGGGCATCTTCCTGTCCCCTTGGAGTCCTACATGTCTCAGCAGAGGAGTGGATGATGCAGCACCATGCTCCCCAGAGAGTAAAGCCTGCGGTGGTACTGGGCTTACTTACAGCAGAGGGAAGAGCACTCTGGTGGTGTTTCTTTGAAAAGAGCAAAGAGATTCTGGCCCTTTGAAAGTTTTTCATGAAAGCTGACCATGCTTATTCTGTTGTATCAGAACTCAGCCAGAAAACTTCGCTTTAGTAAAGTCAATTCCATTAAAATCAGCTGCTGCTGTAGTCGATGGGATTGTTACAATAAGAAAGGGTTTTGGGATCCAGCTCCTTTCTTGTACGTCACCTTTACTAGAACTCTACACGTGCTTAAGAACTAACAGTAGCCAAAAGTAAGTAAGGATAACATTTCGGATGACATCGTCTATAAGATGGAAAACTGAGAGTACAGGAAAATGCAGACAGGTTGGCAAGGGAAGTGGCAGACTTTCCCTGTTTCGCTGCGTTCAAAGCGAGACTAAGTGCTTCCTGAAAGATATTTTTCAGCCAGATGCAAGTTATTGGGCTCAGCGGAGGCCAATATCCTGCGGCCTCAGTTGTACAAGAGCTTGGATGAGTTTTTTTGCTAGGCCTTAAACTCAGTGAATCTATGAAACACAAGAGGAAGGGCTCCAGCCTAATCGGTATGGGCTCTATGAGCTGAAAGAAAGGCAAAGGAAAGCAAAGACAGCAACGAGGAGAGGAAAGAGATAGAACATTTTCAGTCTTATAAATCAGAAGTGAATCCCTTGACACCAATGCTCTTACATCAATGTAACAGCAGAACAAGGCCTATACGCAGCTATGTTAAAAAGGCTTGCAAAGGAAATACGAAGCTTATCAAATTTGAGGCTCTCCAGAGGATTTGAGAAAAAAAATGGTTAAAAAAAAAGCACCCATAAAGGACTTTTTAGTTTTAATATTATGTAAAGCAACTTAGTAGATTGTTTGATGTGCACAGGTAATAGTGTTGGATTTCTGTTTTCTCCAGTATCACATGCTCTGTGGGTAAATATATTTTTTTCCTGTTGCTGGTAGCTTATGAAGCATTGGTGGTAATATACGTGAGTAGTGCTGTAAGTACCAGAAAAAGCATTGTAGTGCATATTGCAGAGAACCAATAAACAGCCAACAATGTGTGGCTAAATGTGAAATTACTGGCTGCTCTTCAACAGTGCTCTAGGAAAATTGTGATTTTCAGATAAGATCTGTTCAGTCAAATTAAAGTCTGACGACTGCCTCAAGACGTCCATTTATCACTCAAAATAAATCAAACTGAGAGAACAGGCAACAATACACGATTGTATTCAAAGGCAACACATCAGCACCTATGGGTAAAATTTCCAGCAGCAGTCAGATAACAGGGCCAGGAAATAAGACTACAACAATAGATCACGTCAGGACAGGATATTATAGAATCTCAGCTTGGTTCATAAATATAAAATAACGAACTATTGCTTTCATAGCTTTACCTGTCAAACTGTATTAAAAAACTTGAAAAAAATATTATTGTTGCCTGTTGCAGCTGAATATTTGGTCAAGGAATCAAATAGATAGGTCTGAAACAAGTACACCTGCTTTTTTTGTGTATGCAGACCTGTAAATAGGAAAGAGAAAGGTAATATGCTAATTTTCAAACTACAATTTCCTCCTTGGTTTTTGGTTTTGGATTCAGATTAAAATGTTATGAAACCTTTTGGTGATCTTCTAATTTGAAAGCTTTACAAGCAAACCTGAAAGATTCCCCAGAGCTATGGTTTAGTGCTTATGCAAAAAATCAGGAAAAAATTATTCAAAAATTCAGGTGCAAATCTATGTGGAATTACAATTCTTCTCCAAGTATTAGTTGGAGAGTGTGAAGAATGTTTGAGCAGAAAGTCTGGCCACCAGATGGAGAATCAAGGTAATTGGAGGTAATGCAGATCAACAGATGGAAGCCTAAGAAATATCTGAAAATAAAACCTTAAGAAAGCAATTTGTTGTACTGAGTGCTTTACATTTTTCTCTGTCTTGCAAAATGTGCAAGTTGCAAAGCAGATGCATGTCCAAAGTGGACATGTTAAGTGCTGAGCTAAGTATGAGAAATGGGGAAGAAAGGGACTCCTTCCCTGCATGTCAGAGGGTATGTAAGTTGGTACAGTCCTGTGGGCTGTGCCCCCCGCACCATGAGATGGGCCCTTGCACAGCAACATTTTCTCAACTGCTGCTCTGAAGGAATTCTACCTCATTTGATTTGAATCACAGCCTTATCAGCACTGAGCTTCACAACAGGAGGAGGTCTACACCACTGGGCAGACATCTGCTTATATTTACACAACCCTATTCCTTGCAGCAGTCTAGAGGACAAAGCCTAATTTTCCCTGTCGCACAGCTTGTGAAATGCTGAGGGTGGACTGAAAGCACCCACTGGAGGAGAAAACTCTGGAGGCACTCCCACACAAAAGCTGAATAACTCACCAGCTGGACTTTCCCCACTTAAAGTGCCTAGGGCTCCTGAATTAGAAATATTTTTGAAGACTGCTGACAAGAAGGACCAACTGAGTTAAAGATGAACTAGAAACTGCTCCCAGATAAAGCTGTACAATGAAGTAGGATGAACCTGTGTATGTGTTGAGGATTTGCAAAAGAATGAGCTAAATATTTCTACTTCTACAGCCACTTAGGCTAGAAAAGAGCTCCCTATCCTTATTGCACAGACTTGTTTAATTGCAGTGAATGTGACAGTGTTTTCTTAGAAAGGACATTTCACAGAAAGGGCATATCAGGCTTCCTAGTACCTCAGTTGCCATTCATATTTAGTTATGTAGCTGAACTCCCCATGGACACGAGTCGTGAGGACAGAGTTGCTGTAGCTGACAGAAGAGGACACGACTATCTGCACCTTGTGGGTGAGCACCTACATGTCACAGGTATATATTTCATTGGAATGAGTGTGTTCTTTCTTTCTGAGAGGGAAGTGCAGTAATTCTAAAACCTGTGGTAGATGTGCACATGGCTCACTCTTATGTGCATGAATTGCCTGTGGGATCTCAGTGATTGTGGAATATGATGGATCAGCAACCCACATGATTGTATTAAGTGCTGGCCTTGCCCAGGGAACGTTGGCTAGGGAAAAATGTTGTCCTCACATCCTACCTAGCACAGCTGAGTGTGCTATTCCCCCTGAATACAGCAAAGATGTCCAGGATGCTGTAGACTTTCACCAGACAGGAAAGGAGCAGATGGCTTGCAGACTTTCATTACATCCACAGCCATGACAGATTTACTAACACCATATTGCTGTGCCATGGATCTATAGGAGTCAGGCAGAAACAGCTTCCAAGGAGAAATGCCCATACATTTCTAGACTAGGAAAAGGAGAACAGAAAGAGGTGGGATGCATCTCCAGCGCTGAGCATTTTCTGAGATAGGCCCATTAAGGTAATCTTTTGCATCCAGAAATTAGCAACACATGAATGTAAATCACCAGGAGGGGCTTGCGGTACATGCTCAGAATTATTAAGACTTGGCAAAACCAAATTTGATGGTGGCATCTGCCATGCTTTCAGTGTATCAGAAAACAGCAGAGATTCATATGGTGCTGGCACAACTTTTGAAGAGTGCAGTCTAGGAGATCCAGTAGCCAAATGGCCTCCAGCAACTATCCAGGGTGACAATTTTTACTGTCTTCGAATCTAAAGATACCTGAAGCTTTTTGCTTCCTCTGTTGTCTTTTGTCAACCTCTTTTGATAACCTTTTGTCAACCTTCCTCTGTTGTCTTTTGTCAACCTTTGCTGTGGCAAACTATGGGAACTGCAGACACAAACAAGGCACTGCAGCCTGGGGCCTCCTTATTGTAGTCATGGGAACAGTGTAGACATAGAATCACAGAATCACAGGGGTTGGAAGGGACTTCTGGAGATCATCTAGTCCAACCCCCCTGCCAGAGCAGGGGCACCTACAGCAGGTTGCACAGGACGGCGTTCACATGGCTTTTGAATGTCTCCAGAGTCAGAGACTTCACCATCTCTCTGGGTGTTCCAGTACTCTGCCACCCTCAAAGGAAAGAAGTCCCTCCTCATGTTTAGATGGAACTTCCTACGTTCAAATTTGTGCCCATTACCTCTTGTCCTATCACTGGGCACCACTGAAAAAAGACTGGTACCATCCTCCCAGCACCCTCCCTTTAAGTATTTATAAGCATTNAGCCCCTAACCTGTACCAGTATATGGACTTATTCCTCCCCAAGTGCAGTA